>CM035842.1:397712915-398228419 GCA_020510985.1 Pholidichthys leucotaenia
CCAACGGCTGTCAGACTGTACAACCTAAGCAGGGCTGCTCGCAGAGATAGCAAAAAGACGTAACAAACTAATAGTTTTTTTTTTTTTTTTTTTTTGAATGCAAAAGATGCAATAGACTTACACAATGGTCCTCTCCGGCATACAACTAGGAACATACCGGTCGCTATGGAGGGTGAGAATATGTATGGGCACATAATCATACCATGTAGGATAACTAAATAGACGGTTATGCTGTTTCATCCCACCTAGCAACAATGCTCTGCACTGTGTGTGTTTATATATTTACATATTTATTCCATCTAGCTACAATGCTCTGCACTGGGTGTGTTTATATTTATATATCTATATATTTATTCCATCTAGCTACAATGCTCCGCACTGTGTTTTTATATATCTACATATTATTCCATCTAGCTACATTGCTCCGCACTGTGTGTGTTTATATACTTGCATATTTATTCCACCTAGCTGCAATGCTCCATACTGTGGGTGTTTATATATTTACATATTTATTCCATCTAGCTACAATGCTCTGCACTGTGTTCATATATTCATATATTTATTCCATCCAGCTACAATGCTCTGCACTGTGTGTCTGTGTGTGTGTGTGTGTATATATATAGTTTATAGTAATATGTACATATGTATATTAGCTGCTCTTGCTTGCTTGTTTTTTCTTGCCTTCTGATTGTTGCTCTGAGTGTTGCTATCCCTGTGCTGTTGCAATCCTGGAATTTCCCCGTTGTGGGACTAATAAAGGCTTATCTTATCTTATCTTATCTTATCTTATCTTAGTGAATCCCAAATTTATTTTTAAAAAATTGCAATTTCTTTGAGGAAAAAAATTGCAGATTTATTAGAAAAAAGCTCATAATTCATGAGAAAAAAATTGCGCATTTTTGAAAATTTTCAGGGGAAAAAAGTGACAAATTTATTAGAAAAAAATTAGTAAATTTTTGAGAAAAAAGTTACAAATTTAGGAGAAAAAAGTTAAAAATCTATGAAAACAAAGTTGCAAATTTATGAGAGCAAAGTTGCACATGTGAGAGGAAAAAGGCACCATTTTATGACAAAAAAAGATACAAATTTGAGGAAAAAAGTTACAAATTTATGAGACAAAAGATGAAAATTAACAGAGGAAAAAAGTAGTAAATTTATCAGAAAAACATTTGCATAGTTTTGTGAATAAAGCTGCAAATTAACCACTTGCACTCCGGGCAATTTTCCTAAAAATGCCAAAAAAAAACGTGCCCAAAGTAAATCGAAAGCTGTTATTCAACCCTTTGCAGCATCTTCATGGGGTTGGTCTCATTTAAAAGAAAACACTTTGAATTTTTTGGCAAAAAAAACATAATCTCTCTACGTGCTCTGGCCACTGAGTTACAGTCATCTAAACATACTGAACTTGAAGAAAAAAAATTTGGACACAGTGTTTTTTTGGATACAAATGCTTGTAAATAACACACAGCTGTCCGATCCGGCTGGAAAATGCAACAGAAATGTAGAACCAAGTGTTATCCAGCTGAGATCCAAATTTGGTAACAATACCACAAGAAATGAGTATTTTACACAGCTTTGTTCTCAGGTAGTTCCCAGGCGTTATGGAACTGTGCCAAATTGTGCCAAATGGCACAGTTTGGAAAAACGTCTGTAACTTTTGAATAATTCAATGTAGAATCTTCATTTTAGGCTCTAATGAAAGGTCACACTCAGGGCTGTGTCTGTGTGTGTGTGTGTGTGGGCGGGGGGTCGTTCCCCCCCCCCGCTACCAAGGACCAAATTCGGCCCTCGCTACAAGACGGAATACACTCTTTTTTTTTTTTTTTCCTTGCATGTTTTCACAGCGGCTCCCCCCCCCCCCTCGCTACTGTGTGTGTGTGTGTGGGGGGGGAACCGTGAACGGACCGTGAACGCCCCCCCCCCGGTACAGAAGAGGGCACAGAAGAGGGCCATCGCTACATGATGGAATAGACTGATAAGCTTCCCCCCGCCGACCGAGGAGCGTTCGGACCGTGCCCCCCCCCCTCTTCTGCAGCGGGTGGGTGGGAGGGCGTTCACGGTCTGAACACGGCAAATGAACCATTTATCGCGGCGCACGCACTTCGTATTTCGTGCGCAGTACAGTTGTAAATTACCGATCGGTCAAAAGTCATTTTTGGATTACAGTTTTCAGGGATAAATAATAATTTAGCTTATAACACCTTACCTCTTCAAAGCAGCAGAGTCGTGGCGAACAGCTCTTCCCACGCGTCAGACGAACGCGACGCTGCTCCGCTCGTGGATCCCGATCAAAACATAATTCCATTATTGCCGTTTTGGCGAATGATTTACGACTTTTGTCGTCGGCCTCCGTCTATTCTGCTGGAATGAGTGCAGGTCCCACTTGTGGGTGTTCTCCAGGCTGCTGGGTGAGCCTGGGTCTGTAGGAGATTTGTCCAGCGTCCTTTGTTTTCATCTGTGGCAGCAGTAAATATCGCTTCACCCAGCCAGAATTTCTGTGATTCAATTGGCTCCTGCGTTCACAGTAGGCGGGTCCTCCTTCCTAGATTTCCATTCATTGGTTCTTCAAGGTTTCAGAAACCCAATTCAAGGCTCTTATTAGTCGAATGAGAGGTCAATCAGATGAACGAATCTGTTCGCGGCTGTCTCTGCAGTTTTTTTTTGAGTGGCGCTTGGACGCTACTACATCACCATCACCACCATCATGCGTCATGCGCACGAGGGTGCACGAGCGCGCTCTCGCGCGCCCTCGTGCGTCATAGGACGCAGAGACTTACCCGCCCGCGGAACAACGGAGCGCAAGTGGTTAATGAGAAAAAAGTTGGAAATTAACCTCTTGCGCTCCGTTGTACCGCAGACGGGCAAGTCTCTGCGTCCTAGAGCGCACGAGGGCGCTCTCTTGCGCTCTAGGACGCATGATGGAGATTGTGATGTAGATGGCGATGGCGTCCAAGCGCGCACTGAAAATAAAAGCTGCAGACACAGCCGCGAACAGATTAGTTCATCTGATTGACCTCTCATTCGACTAATAAGAGCCTTGAATTGGGTTTCTGAAACCATGAAGAACCAATGACTGAAAACCTAGCCAGAAGGACCCGCCTCCCAACGCTGTGAATGCAGTGAGCCAATTGAAGCAGAGAAGTTTGCGAGCTGTTTTTTTTAAGGCTGGGTGAAGACTGGCTGCTGCAGCAGATCAAAAAAGGACCCGCAGGAAGAACCCCACAGACCCAGCAGCACGGAGACCACCCACAAATGCAACCTGTGTGACAGGGAGTGCCATTCGTGCACCGGCATGTTCGGCCACAGGCGGTGCTTATTTTGTTTTGGTTCCAGCAGAGTAGACGTTATGATTTCTTCCATGGTCATAGACCGACGGAGGATGACGACGAAGGCTGAGTGACACACACGCCTTCGCCAGTCTTTTTTTAGTTACTACTGTTATTTGTTTTGAAAAATCGTTGGCCAAAAACCGCAATCATGGAAGCACAAAACCGCAATAATGGAATTATGTTTTGATCGGGTCGCGAGACCAGAACCACGAGCGGACCAGCGTCGCGTTCGTCTGACAGTGAGGAAGAGAAGTTCGCCAGGACTCTGCTGCTGTGAAGAGGTAAGCTGTTATAAGCTAAATTATTATTTATCCCTGAAAATTGTAATCCAAAATGACTTTTGACCGATCGGTAAATTACAACTGTGCGGTACAAGGGGTTTTTCGCCGCGTCCAGACTGTGAACGCCCCCCCCCACCCCCGCTATTCTTCTGTAGTGAGTGGGGGGGGGGAGCCGCGGTGACTGTGCTGCTGTCCCACATCGCCACATGAGGCTAATCCGTTGTGTAGCGATGGCCGATGTCCATCCTCTGTAGCGAGGGGGGGGGGGACAACCCCCCCCCCCCCCCACACACACACAGACAGCCCTGAGTGTGACCTTTCATTAGAGCCCTAAATGAAGCTTCTACATTGAAGCATTCAAAAGTTAGACATTTTTCCAAACTGTGCCATTTGGCACAATTTGGCATAGTTCCAAAACACCTGGGAACTACCTGAGTAAAAAGCTGCGTAATATATTCATTTTTTGTGGTATTGTTACAAAATTTGGACCTCAGCTGGATAACACTTGGTTCTACATTTCTGTTGCATTTTCCAGCCCGGATCTGAAGCTGTGTGTTATTTGCAAGCATTTGTATCCAAAAAAACACCCAGGCCAAATTTATTTTCTTCAAGTTCACTATGTTTAGATAACTGTAACTCAGTGGCCGGAGCACTTAGAGAGATTATGACTGTTTTGCCAAAAAATTCAAAGTGTTTTCTTTTAAATGAGACCAACCCCATGAAGATGCTGCAAAGGGTTGGAGAACAGCTTTGGATTTAATTTGGGCACGTTAATTTTTGGCGTTTTTAGGGAAATTGACTGGAGTGCAAGGGGTTAATGAGAAAGTCACAAATTTATGAGCAAAAATCACAAATTAATGATAAAAAGTTCCAAAATAATGAGAAATAGTTACAAATTTATGAGAAAAAAGTTCCAAATTTATGAGGGGGTAAAAAAGGTCAGAAATTAATGAGAAAAAAGTCAAATGATATTATGTGTCTTCATTGTCCTCCACCCTGTTTGGTTAAACCGCAACGTTCATCATTAGCTAAACTTTACCCCCAGATGTTGACAGCAGATGGGCCTGGATGGTGACATGAGGTTGAAACAGAGGTCACATGACCAGGCTGAAGCCAAAACCGCGGACAATAAAGTCAGAAAAACCAGACATGGCTCACCTCCATCTGCTTGGTGACGGCGGCGGCGCCCTCCTCCTCCTCCTCCTCAGCTGACCCCACCTCCATCTTGTCCTCCTCCCCTTCGACCTCCTCCCCCACGACGCCGTGCTCTGCCTCCCACTCCTGGAGAACCTCGTCCAGGTTGAACCTCCGTCTGTAGTTCACCAGAAAGTTCTTCACCTGAGCCACGGACTTGTTCCCAATCACGTCTGAGATGGCCTGGAAGTCCCGCCCGTACTTCCTGATGGCTGCAGGGGGGCGGGATTAAAAAAGGAAACTCATATACAGATTCATCAAACAGATGATATAACTCGAGATTTTATTGCTTTTAATTTTGATGGTTGTGTTTTATAGCTCATGAAAACCCAAAATTCAGTTTCACAGTGGTCTGATATTTAAATATGAAATATTTGCAACTGCAAGAAACAGTCACAAAATTTCTGGGGAAAAAATGTATTAGAAAAGTTGCTGTTTTTAGAATAACGTTAAAATTCATGTGAAAACTGCTGGAAATTTACTTGGAAAAAGGAGACAATTTTACAAGGCCGAATAGAACTAATTTATAAGGAAAAAAACAGAAAATGTAGGCCAAAAATGTGACAAATTTAGGGGGAAAAGTTGGGATAGTATGGGAAAAACAGTCCTGCGAATTTGCAATAAAAATCACATTTCTGAAAAAAAATATCACAAACTCACTGGAGACATTGTATTTTTAACGGGAAAAAATGTCACAAATTTATGTAGAAAGAGACTGCAAATTTACCTGAAAAAAACAAAAAATTTTCAAAGAAAAATATGACAAACTTGTGTAAAAAAAAAACAGAAAATGTAGACCAAAAGTCTCACAAATTTTAAACAGTACAGTGGGGCAAAAAAGTATTTAGTCAGCCACCAATTGTGCAAGTTCTCCCACTTAAAAGATGAGAGAGGTCTCCAATTTTCATCATAGGTATACCTCAACTATGAGAGACAAGATGAGAAAAAAAAAATCCAGAAAATCACATCGTCTGATTTTTAAAGAATTTATTTGCAAATTATGGTGGAAAATAAGTGTTTGGTCACCAACAAACAAGCAAGATTTCTGGCTCTCACAGACCTGTAACTTCTTCTTTAAGAGGCTCCTCTGTCCTCCACTTGTTACCTGTATTAATGGCACCTGTTTGAACTTGTTATCAGTATAAAAAACACCTGTCCACAACCTCAGACAGTCAGACTCCAAACTCCACTATGGCCAAGACCAAAGAGCTGTCAAAGGACACCAGAAACAAAATTGTAGACCTGCACCAGGCTGGGAAGACTGAATCTGCAATAGGTAAGCAGCTTGGTGTGAAGAAATCAACTGTGGGAGCATCCATCCATCCATCCATCTTCTACCGCTTTTCCGGAGGTCCGGGTCGCAGAGGCAGCAGTTCAAGCAGAGAAGCCCAGACTTCCCTCTTCCCAGCCACCTGCTCCAGCTCTTCAGAGGGGATACCAAGGCGTTCCCAGACTAGCTGGGAGACATAGTCTCTCCACCGAGTCCTGGGTCTGCCCCGGGGTCTCCTCCCAGTGGGACGTGCCTGAAACACCTCAAGTGGGAGACGTCCAGGAGGCATCCTAATCAGATGCCCATACCACCTCAACTGACTCCTTTCAATGTGGAGGAGCAGCGGTTCTACTCTGAGCCTCTCCCGGATGACTGAGCTCCTCACCCTATCTCTGAGGGTGAGTCCAGCAATCCTACGGAGAAAGCTCATTTCAGCCGCTTGTATCCGCGATCTCGTTCTTTCGGTCATTACCCAAAGCTCGTGACCATAGGTGAGAGTAGGAACGTAGATTGACTGGTAAATCGACAGCTTTGCCTTAGAACTAAGCTCCCTCTTCACCACAACAGACCGGTACAACGTCCGCATCACTGCAGATGCTGCTCCAATCCGTCTGTCGATCTCTCGCTCCATTTTCCCCTCACTCGTGAACAAGACCCCAAGATACTTAAACTCCTCCACTTGGGGCAGGAGCCTGTCCCCAACCCGGAGAGGACAATCCACCTTTTTCCGGCTGAGGACCATGGACTCGGACTTGGAGGTGCTGATTCTCATCCCAGCCGCTTCACACTCAGCGGCAAACCGTCCCAGCAAGAGCTGTAGGTCATTGCTGGATGAAGCCAACAGGACAACATCATCTGCAAACAACAGAGATGAGATCCTGTGGTCACCAAGCATGACACCCTCCATTCCCTGGCTGCGCCTAGAAATCCTGTCCATAAAAATTATGAACAGGACCGGTGACAAAGGGCAGCCCTGGCGGAGTCCAACTCTCACTGGGAATGACTCCGACCGAGTGTTGGCAATGCGAACTAAACTCTCACAACGGTCGTACAGAGACCGAATAGCTCGTAACAACAAGCCCGATACCCCATACTCCCGAAGCACCCCCCACAAAAATCCACGAGGGACGCGGTCAAATGCCTTCTCCAAGTCCACAAAACACATGTAAACTGGTTGGGCAAACTCCCACGAACCCTCAAGAATTCTCGAGAGGGTAAAGAGCTGGTCCGATGTGCCACGGCCAGGACGAAAACCACATTGCTCCTCCTGAATCCGAGGTTCGACCAACGGCCGGACTCTCCTCTCCAGTACCTTGGCATAGACCTTCCCAGGGAGGCTGAGGAGTGTGATCCCTCTAAAGTTGGAGCACACCCTCCGGTCCCCTTTTTTGAAGAGAGGAACCACCACCCCGGTTTGCCATGCCAAAGGCACTGCCCCCGACCTCCACGCAATGTTGCAGAGGCGTGTCAACCATGACAACCCAACAACATCCAGGGCCTTGAGGTACTCGGGGCGAATCTCGTCCACCCCCGGGGCCCGGCCACCAAGGAGATTTTTAACCACCTTGGCGACCTCAGCCCCTGTGATAGGCGAGTCATCCCCCTTGTCCCCAAACCCTGCTTCCTCTGTGGAAGGCGTATCAGTGGGATTGAGGAGATCCTCGAAGTATTCCTTCCACCGCCCGACGATATCCCCAGTTGAAGTCAACAGTGTCCCATCCGCACCATACACAGTGTGGACGGGGAGCTGCTTTCCCCTCCTGAGCCGCCGAACAGTTTGCCAGAATCTCTTTGAAGCCGACCGAAAGTCTTGTTCCATGGCCTCACCGAACTCCTCCCATACCCGGGTTTTTGCTTCAGCAACCACCCGAGCTGCACTCCGCTTGGCCTGCCGGTACACCTCAGCTGCTTCGGGAGTCCCACAAGCCAACCAAGCTTGATAGGACTCCTTCTTCAGCTTAATGGCCCCCCTCACCACTGGTGTCCACCACTTGGTTCGGGGGTTGCCACCACGAGATGCACCGACCACCTTGCGGCCGCAGCTCTGGGCCGCCGCTTCAACAACAGAGGTGGAGAACATGGCCCATTCAGACTCCATGTCTCCAGACTCCCTCGGAATGTGGTTGAAGTTCTTCCGGAGGTGGGAGTTGAAGACCTCCCGGACAGGGGCCTCAGCCAGACGCTCCCAGCACACCCTCACTATACGTTTGGGTCTACCAGGTCTGAATGGCTTCCTCCCCTGCCATCGGATCCAACTCACCACCAGGTGGTGATCAGTTGACAGCTCTGCACCTCTCTTTACTCGGGTGTCCAAGACATACGGTCGCAGGTCTGATGATACGATAACAAAATCGATCATCGACCTGCGGCCTAGGGTGTCCTGGTGCCAGGTGCACATATGGACACCCTTATGCTTGAACATGGTGTTCGTTATGGACAGACTGTGGTTAGCACAGAAGTCCAATAACTGAACACCACTCGGGTTCAGATCGGGCAGGCCGTTCCTCCCAATCACCCCCCTCCAGGTTTCACTGTCGTTGCCCACGTGCGCATTGAAGTCCCCCAGTAGGACAATGGAGTCTCCAGGAGGAGCACCCTCCAGCACCCCAGTCACAGACTCCAAAAAGGGTGGGTACTCTGAAACATCATTTGGTGCATAGGCACAAATGATGGTCAGGACCCGTTTCCCAACCCGAAGGCGCAGGGAAGCAACCCTTTCGTCCACCGGGGAAAACTCCAATATAGAGGCAGCAAGGTGGGGCGATACAAGAATACCTACCCCTGCTCGTCGCCTCTCGCCCGGGGCAACTCCAGAAAAGGCCAAGCTCCAGCCCCTCTCCAGGAGACTGGTTCCGGAACCGGAGCTGTGTGTTGAGGTGAGGCCGACTATATCTAGCCGGTATCGCTCAATCTCGTACACCAGCTCAGGCTCCTTCCCCACCAGAGAGATGACATTCCACGTACCAAAAGCCAGTTTAGAAAGCTTGGGATCAGTCCGCCAAGGTCTCCGCCTTTGACTGCCACCTAATCCACATAGCACCGGACTTCCATGATCCCTCCTGCAGGTGGTGAACCTACTGGAGGGCGGACCCATGTAACTCCTTCGGGCTGAGCCCGGCCGGGTCCCATGGGTGGAAACCTGGCCACCAGACGCTAGCCTTCGAGCCCCTCCCCCAGGCCTGGCTCCAGGGTGGGGCCCCGGTAAACTGTGGGAGCAATTATTAGAAAATGGAAGACATACAAGACCACTGATAATCTCCCTCGATCTGGGGCTCCACGCAAGATCTCACCCCGTGGGGTCAAAATGATCATGAGAACGGTGAGCAAAAATCCCAGAACCACACGGGGAGACCTCGTGAATGACCTGCAGAGAGCTGGGACCAAAGTAACAAAGGCTACCATCAGTAACACACTACGCCGCCAGGGACTCAAATCCTGCAGTGCCAGACGTGTCCCCCTGCTTAAGCCAGTACATGTCCAGGCCTGTCTGAAGTTTGCTAGAGAGCATTTGGATGATCCAGAAGAGGATTGGGAGAATGTCATATGGTCAGATGAAACCAAAATAGAACTTTTTGGTAAAAACTCAACTTGTCGTGTTTGGAGGAGAAAGAACACCATACCTACTGTGAAGCATGGGGCTGGAAACATCATGCTTTGGGGCTGTTTTTCTGCAAAGGGACCAGGACGACTGATCCGTGTAAAGGAAAGAATGAATGGGGCCATGTATCGTGAGATTTTGAGTGAAAACCTCCTTCCATCAGCAAGGACATTGAAGATGAAACGTGGCTGGGTCTTTCAGCATGACAATGATCCCAAACAAACTGCCCGGGCAATGAAGGAGTGGCTTCGTAAGAAGCATTTCAAGGTCCTGGAGTGGCCTAGCCAGTCTCCAGATCTCAACCCCATAGAAAATCTTTGGAGGGAGTCGAAAGTCCGTGTTGCCCAGCGATAGCCCCAAAACATCACTGCTCTCTAGAGGAGATCTGCATGGAGGAATGGGCCAAAATACCAGCAACAGTGTGTGAAAACCTTGTGAAGACTTACAGAAAACATTTGACCTCTCTCATTGCCAACAAAGGGTATATAACAAAGTATTGAGATGAACTTTTGTTATTGACCAAATACTTATTTTACCGAGGAATTTACCAATTAATTCATTAAAAATCCTTCATTGTGATTTTCTGGATTTTTTTTTCTCATTTTGTCTCTCATAGTTGAGGTATACCTATGATGAAAATTGGAGACCTCTCTCATCTTTTAAGTGGGAGAACTTGCACAATTGGTGGCTGACTAAATACTTTTTTGCCCCACTGTAAATATTTACATTTACAAGAAAAAAGCAGAACTTTTACAAGGAAAGGGTGCAAATTTACAAAAGAAAAATCACAAATTGAGAAAAAAAGTTGAAAATTTATGAGAAAAAGTATCAAATTTAAAAGGAAAAAAAAAAACCTGAAAATTTACAGGAAAAAGATTGAAAATTTACAAAAGTCACAAATATGTGAGAAAAAATGCAATTCTGCAAAAAAGTAAAATATTTATGAGAAGAAAATTGCCCCAATTTTTAGAAAAAAATGGCAAATTTACAAGAAAAAAAAAATGAAAATTTACAGAGGAAAAAAATCACAAATTTAAGAGAAAAATCTTAATTCATGAGAAAAAAAGTTGAAAATTTACAAGAAAAATGTTGCAAATTTGCAAGTCTGTGAAAATCAGAAATCTGAGGAAAAAGTTGCAAATTTATCAGAAAAAAAATCACAAATTTTTGAGAAAATGTAACAAATTTACAAGAAAAATGTTGAAATTTAAAAAAAAAAAAAAAGAAGTCACAAATATATGAGAGAAAAATGCAATTCTGCAAAAAGTCAAATATTTATGACGCGTTTCTTTATAAATCCAGTGTTGGCGTGAAGCGTATTCTCAGGCCTGACTTTGTGCGTCCAGCAGCTTCATAAACGAGACTCCAGCAGATGAAGTGATGATGGAGATGATGGAGGAGCTGTGAGGAGTTACCTTGTACGGCCAGCAGCTGCTCCTCTGTGGTCCAACGGTTGTTAAACTTCTGAACCGTCTGACACACACACACACACACACACACACAGAGGGGTCACACATGTGGGCAGAGATCAGTGACAAAGCAGCAGCTATACCCCCACCCCCCCTCCCTACAGAATCACCACAGAGCCTCACACACACATCTTTGTACTGTGGGAGGAAACCTGAGTACCCCATGAGCCTGAAGCTGCATTCATGCTGTACCTCTGCTGTCCATGTACGTGTAACCGGAAACCTCGTGTGACAAAATTTACGTCATCGTCTCCACTCCGCTAGTGTCCGCAGTGCCTGACCGCAGACGACCGCGTGCAGCCCAAATTTTGTGACCAGGTTGCCTGCCCACGACCTGAACGCATTGAAAAGCGTATCCAAAAGACTGAACGTCCCATTCACGAGGAAGCAATATCGACACAGCATACCAAGACTAAGTAGACGAAGAAGACAACGAGGAAGTGGAAGACGAGCATAAACATACATGAATCATACATAAATACTTCAGCAGCAGCAGCAGCAGCATCTTCGTGGAAAAGGAGTGAAAACCGGGAAGTCAAGCAGCAGAAAGCAAGCAGCATTTCCTCGTTGGTGAAAATCCTGGCACGTCAGCGCATTAGCGCTACCTATCGTGCGGGAGTGAAACTACAAATGATGGTTGTGCGCATGCATCAATTGCTTGGCCTGGGTAGATGAAAAAAGTGAGCATGAACAGCACCGCGTGCGTGCCGGGCTCGTCCAAAGCGCACGTGGACCAAAGCGGACTAGAGGGGCAATGCAGCATGAATAAGGCTTGAGACTAGAGCTGGGTCATATCACCTCACATCAGCATCATCATTTATTTATTTACTTTGGATTTTACTTTATTTCTGTTTATTTCACTTTTTTTTAGCAGATCGCTTTTATTCCAAAAGTTCGGCTTTTATTTTGAAAGTTTCTTCCTCCAGCAGCAATCAGATGGGAGAAACATTTGTGCTGTGTTCGGAATGTTCACTCACTCACTCCCTCCCTCCCCACTCACTATATAGTGAATTTAGATATAGTTTATATATATGTATCTATATAGTGAATTTAGATATAGGGGTTGCACTGACATCACACGGGTCACATGTCCTTTGTTTATTGCGCCATTTTGGATGGCAACGAACAGTCAAATCACTAACAGCAAGCGTGAGTGAGTGTAATCAACGAGATAAATGGCTACACACAAAACAACACCGTGGTCCAACGACAAGGTGCAGACTTTTCTGTGCTCGGTAGCTGATTAAAGAAATCCAGAGGGAGCTGGACGGAGCGACCTGAAGCATATTCACGGCCATGGCGGAGGCAGACGGGATGCAGAGTGGCGTGGACCCGACCACGGTATCATCATTGTTGAAAACAGTGATAGAGGATGGTGAGTGATGTGATATTATTCATCTTTGCCGTTATTTATCCCAGTGGTGGAAAGGTCACTTTGAACAAACAACACCTTTGTCTCCTGTATGTAGACAATGAGCTAACACACACAGCATACGTATTTTAGTACGTAATAGCAATAACTTACCGTGATTACAATGTAGTATGGGGGACTTATTAGTGCTAACTAGTATTAGCAATCATTAGCTTACATACGTGATCTAGTTTGTATCCTCACGTCTTCCGCTGCTCCATGGCTTCCTGAACTCTCCCATACTTTTCCAGTGTTTCGTCTTGCCACCTGTAGCCTTTTCTGGTTCTCCTTTTTTACCTATACTCTGAAAAAAAGCCAGCAAGTAGCAGGCTCGTCTCCATATCCATCTTGTGTTTTTCTTGTCACATACAAACGATGTCATGGGAGTGTCAGCCGCCTTGCTATAAAGATCTCATTCACTTAAGATAAGATAAGATAAGCCTTTATTAGTCCCACAATGGGGAAATTCAGGATTGCAACAGCACAGGGATAGCAACAATCAGAAGGCAAGCAAAAAAACAAGAGCAGCAAGTATACATATGTACATATAAATATAAATATATATATATATATATATATATAGACACACAGTGCGGAGCATTGTAGCTAGATGGGATAGATATATAAATATATAAACACAGTGTGGAGCATTGTAGCTAGATGGAATAAATATGTAAATATATAAACACACAATGCAGAGCATTGTAGCTAGATGGAATAATATGTAGATATAAAAACACACAGTGCGGAGCATTGTAGCTAGATGGAATAGATATATGAATATATAAACACACAGTGCGGAGCATTGTAGCTAGATGGAATAAATATGTAGATATACTGTATAAACACACAGTGCGGAGCACTTAAAGGTCTGATGACACGATTTTGACATTTTTTAGCATGTTGTGTAAACCCAAAAGTCATTGTCAATGATCAATATAATATTTACAACCGCACCTGCATAAACTAGTTATCATCAAAAAACCGCAGCCACTGACTGGACTGTGGCTGCCATGACGTAAGCGGCAGAACGGATGCCGTTGTTGTTGACTGGAGTTTCTCTGGTTTCTTATTTTAATTTTATGGCTATGCCTTTGCATTGTGTCGCAGGCTTAGATAAACAGCAGGCCGTGAAAGACCACATCACATGCTTCAGCTTCAACTGTCATAAGCCTCCTTGTGCGCTTTTACGCAGGAATCAGAATCAGATTTATTGCCATTGTTCATGTAGTACACAAACTAGGAATTTGTCTCGGTGCAATGCTGCAACATTAAACATGATAAAATAAAATAAATAAACTATACATGCAATAAAGTGTAGAATAAGAGTGAGTAATACTAGTCAGCAGTTTAAATATATTAGCGAGCAGCAGATAATGTGGAGAACCATATAGTGCAGTCGGTAATGCAGGAAGAAAACAGTGATGATTGACATGAGTCTGGTTGAGCTGCTGTACATAGTGCACAAGAGTCAATAAGTCACTTAGTGTTCAGCAGTCTGATGGCAGAGGGGAAGAAGCTGTTCATGTGACGGGAGGTTTTAGTCTGGATGGACCGAAGTCTTCTACCTGAGGGGAGAGGGGCAAACAGTACGTGACCAGGGTGTGAGGGATCGGCTATGATCCGGCCAGCACGCCTCCAGGTCCTGGAGATGTACAGATCCTGGAGAGATGGGAGCTTGCAGCCGATCACCTTCTCAGCAGTGCGCACGACGCGCTGCAGCCTTAGTCTGTCCCTGGCAGTGGCTCCTGCGTACCACACGGTTATGGGGGTGGTGAGGATGGACTCGATGATGGCTGTGTAGAACTGCACTAACATCTTGGTGGGTAGCTTGAGCTTCCTCAGCTGCCGCAGGAAGAACATCCTCTGCTGGGCCTTTTTGATGAGGGAGCTGATGGTCAGCTCCCACTTGAGGTCCCTGGTGATGGTGGTGCCTAGGAAGCGGAAGGAATCAGCAGTGGTGATGGGAGAGTCTGTGAGGGTGAGGGGGGGCAGAGGGGTTGTGACTTTCCTGAAGTCCACAATCATCTCCACTGTCTTCAGAGCGTTCAGCTGCAGATTGTTGTTGTTGCACCAAGACGCCAGCTGGGCCACCTCTCTCCTGTAGGCGGACTCGTCGCCGTTGGAGATGAGCCCGATGAGGGTGGTGTCGTCCGCAAACTTGATCAACTTGACAGACTGGTGGCTGGAGGTGCAGGAGTTGGTATAAAGGGAGAAGAGTAGGGGGGAAAGTACACAGCCCTGGGGTGAACCGGTGCTGATGCTAGCAGAGTCTGAAACAGTCTTTCCCAGCCGCACATGCTGCCTCCGGTCCGTCAGGAAGTCGGTGATCCACCTGCAGAGGGAGTCAGGCACGTTGAGCAGGGACAGCTTGTCCCGGAGCAGAGCGGGGCGGATGGTGTTGAATGCAGAGCTGAAGTCCACAAACAGGATCCTGGCGTAGGTTCCCGGGGAGTCCAGGTGCTGCAGGATGGAGTGGAGGGCCAGGTTGACTGCATCGTCTACAGACCTGTTGGCTCGGTAGGCAAACTGCAGCGGGCCCAGGAGGGGAGTGGTGATGGACTTGAGGTGGGGCAGGACCAGGCGCTCAAAGGACTTCATGACTACAGAGGTGAGCGCTACAGGTCTGTAGTCATTAAGTCCAGTGATCCGTGGCTTCTTGGGGACAGGGATGATGGTGGAGGATTTGAGGCAGGTCGGCACGTGGCATAGCTTAAGGGAGGTGTTAAAAATGTCTGTGAAGACAGGAGCCAGCTCTTTCGCACAGTGTCTCAGGGTGGAGGGAGACACGCCGTCTGGACCGGGGGCCTTGCGCGGGTTCAGTCTGGAGAACTGTTTGAGCACGTCCTGCTCACTGATGACAAGGGCAGGGGGGGAGGAGGGGGGCGCCTTTAAGGAGGAGTGCACGAGGAGGGGAAGGATTAATGGATTTACGTGCAGCTTTGACCTACTTTCTGTGATCACATGCTGACGCTCGCCGGTCCGGCCACGTCCCCTCTATCATTATCACCAGCTGATTCAAACTCCCACTGATCATCTTTCCTGGTCCTCGCCCAGGTGCTTCTCATCACACCATCACCAGCAGTGCGTGTATTTAGCGGTCGTTTGCCAGTCACACACTGCTGGTCCATAGTATTGTCATCTGTGCTGTTAGTCTGCCAGTATTTTCAGCACTCTCACGATGTGTTAGTCACACCATGTTCGCCGTGGTTCTCGTGCGTCCTTGAAGCGAAGTCGGCTCTGGGTCGCACCTGTGGCAAACACGTCTCCTCTCATTCGTTCTCTGGGCGATGCTGGCCCTCGAACACCATCAGTAAGTGTGTCTGTGTTTTTTGTACGTCTTCGCCTTTTTAGGAATTGTCTGTCTTTCTGTATTAAATGTGCTGTGCTGAACCCTGCACGTAAATCCTCGTTATTTCATCCTCCCTCTCTGTGCCCTGCGTAAGAGCACACGGAGGGTCATGATGAATGGATTTATGCGCAGGATTCACCAGATAATACATAATACATAAACACATAAAGATAATACATAATAAACCCGATGCCTGAGCCACAGAAAATACACTGCTATGATTTTTATTGAAAAATCGGGTTTAAATAAATTATATTTATGAACTAATAAATTGTTGCAATATCTGTAACAAAAGCATAACACTCGGTGTTCCCCTGCCGTGTGTTTGTCGCTGCTGCTGCGCAGGCCATGTGTGCCTCTCCACTGTCACTCTCTGAGTCTGACTCGCTTGGCACAATGCCCGCTTGGTACGGCTCAAACCTATACGGTCTGATGCCCCCAGATTCTTCATTGTCATCCCATTCTTCGGGAACTATAATCGTCTGAAGGTTGGACAACACAAACCAATTCCAGACTACATGTGCTGGAACCATTGTCGATGTTTTCTACCGCTTCCATCATGTGTGTACAATGGGCAGCCAAGCGCTGTGTTCTGTCACTGACATTACAATAGGGCCGGGGGTTTTCCAGCCACTGACGCAATTGGTGACGTGGTGCTCATGAAAACGTTGGATATTCGCGTGAAAAACTGCACAGACCAACCGATTTTGTCATACTGTATTATGTGTTGAAAAATTAGATGAAGTCAAAAACGTGTCATCAGACCTTTAAGGTGGTATTCAGTCGTAATGGAAAACAAACAACACCATGGCAAGTCGGACTGAGTACGTGCTAGTGGAATTATTATTATTCTCAACACAGGGTCCACCTACTCCGCCAGGGCTGCCCTTTGTCACCGATCCTGTTCATAATTTTTATGGACAGGATTTCTAGGCGCAGCCAGGGAATGGAGGGTGTCATGCTTGGTGACCACAGGATCTCATCTCTGTTGTTTGCAGATGATGTTGTCCTGTTGGCTTCATCCAGCAATGACCAACAGCTCTTGCTGGGACGGTTTGCCGCTGAGTGTGAAGCGGCTGGGATGAGAATCAGCACCTCCAAGTCCGAGTCCATGGTCCTCAGCCGGAAAAAGGTGGATTGTCCTCTCTGGGTTGGGGACAGGCTCCTGCCCCAAGTGGAGGAGTTTAAGTATCTTGGGGTCTTGTTCACGAGTGAGGGGAGAATGGAGCGAGAGATCGACAGACGGATTGGAGCAGCATCTGCAGTGATGCGGACGTTGTACCGGTCTGTTGTGGTGAAGAGGGAGCTTAGTTCTAAGGCAAAGCTGTCGATTTATCAGTCAATCTACGTTCCTACTCTCACCTATGGTCACGAGCTTTGGGTAATGACCAAAAGAACGAGATCGCGGATACAAGCGGCTGAAATGAGCTTTCTCCGTAGGATTGCTGGACTCACCCTCAGAGATAGGGTGAGGAGCTCAGTCATCCGGGAGAGGCTCAGAGTAGAACCGCTGCTCCTCCACATTGAAAGGAGTCCGTTGAGGTGGTATGGGCATCTGATTAGGATGCCTCCTGGACGCCTCCCACTTGAGGTGTTTCAGGCACGTCCCACTGGGAGGAGACCCCGGGGCAGACCCAGGACTCGGTGGAGAGACTATGTCTCCCAGCTGGTCTGGGAACGCCTTGGTATCCCCTCTGAAGAGCTGGAGCAGGTGGCTGGGGAGAGGGAAGTCTGGGCTTCTCTGCTTGAACTGCTGCCTCCGCGACCCGGACCTCCGGAAAAGCGGTAGAAGATGGATGGATGGATGGATGGATGAAACACAGGGTCCACCTATTTGCCGTCCAAAATGGCAGAAAAACAATGTGGCACATGACCACTGATGTCACGTGCAACCCCTCTATATAGTAAACTCAACAGAGAGCCTAAGTCACGCTCCCTCTACTTCCACATATGGGACCTTAAAGGAGTCATTGATTGCACTTTTTCCACATTTTAACAGCTCACACATCTCTTAATGAAATGTTTGTGACATATTTTGTTCACATTTTCAGTAATCTTTAATTATTGAAGCAAATTTGTTTTTTACTTTTCCTGTCTTTTTATAAACTAGTATATACCCGTGCATACCCATCCATGCCCGTAGAAACCAAGTATAAGCAAGTATTTGTGCATGCCCGTGGCTGAAGGGTCTCCTCTTGTCTCAGACAGCTGTGTTGTTTACAGTCATGCCTGCGGCGTACTGCTGGAACATGAGGTGTTTCATGTTCACGGCATCTTTTCTGACGTGCAGCAGTTCTCCTCATTCTATTGCTCTCCATCTGGTGGGTCTTCTTCTTCTTCATTCAGACCACTGGTTGAGGGATACGTGCGTCGTAATTCCAGCGTTGGCTGCCAGCTGACTGTTCCGCATCTCCTAGTCTCAGCTTCTCTGTGCCTTGCATGGAATTCACTGTCCCTGGCCAACCAACTATTCCGCATCTCCTCGGTCTCAGCTTGTCTGTGCCTTGCCTGGCGTGCAGCGCTGCTTGCTTTGCAGGCATTTCAGGCTTCAAGTGACTCAGCATGTGCATGGCGCACTGCCACATGTTTCCTGTCTGTTTTTGCATCGCTTGTCTGTTGTACCCTATGCTGGTGAAAGGTTTCCTCCTGTCTCAGACGGGTGCGATGTACTGCTGGAACCTCAGGTGTTTCATCTTCATGGCATCTTTTCTGGCGTGCAACAGTTCTCCTCATTCTATTGCTGTCCATCTGGTGGGTCTTCTTTTTCTTCTTGTTCATTGCGACCACTGGTTGAGGAATAGGTGTGTCGTAATTCCAGTTCATGGACAGGATCATGAAAATTGATCTGAGCAAAAAGAGGCTTTCGGGCATGGACTCAGTGTATATGACATCATAAAGACATGAGAGTCCTATATGACATCATAAAGACACATTTGTCTATGTGCCGTCATATAGGCATCGCGAGTCCTATGATGCCTGAGTTCTTAGGACGTCCTATGATGTTCAGGCAGAGATCATAGGCCGTCCTATGATGTCCTATAAACGTCACACACACACACACACACACACACACACACACACACACACACACACACACACACACACACACACACACACACACACACAGAGATCCAGCCATCCACTACAGAGATTTCTTGCTTTAATAGAGTGATGCTCTATTAAAGCTATAAAGATTTATAGCTAACTAGTTTCTAGCCTTCCAGCTCGGTTGAGTAGTGCTCTGGTACACTGATCCACAGTCAATGGTGTATCTCACGTCAGTGATGGCTATTAGGGCAACAAAGATCTGAAGAAAATAACAATGTAAGCTGCGCTTACAGCAAGTGTCCTCATAACAGTGTTAGCTCGTGGGCTAATAGGCTACCTTTAGCCACCACGTCAATCTACATAACGGACAGCTAGGGGGGCCAATAACAGAGCAGTGGGCGGGTCTCAAGGACGGCAGTGGGTTGGTTTTTCTAAACTTGATGTACAGTGGGGGGAAAAAAGTATTTAGTCAGCCACCAATTGTGCAAGTTCTCCCACTTAAAGATGAGAGAGGTCTCCAATTTTTCATCATAGGTATACCTCAACTATGAGAGACAAAATGAGGAAAAAAAAAATCCAGAAAATCACATTGTCTGATTTTTAAAGAATTTATTTGCAAATTATGGTGGAAAATAAGCATTTGGTCAATAACAAAAGTTCATCTCAATACTTTGTTATATACCCTTTGTTGGCAATGACAGAGGTCAAACATTTTCTGTAAGTCTTCACAAGGTTTTCACACACTGTTACTGGTATTTTGGCCCATTCCTCCATGCAAATCTCCTCTAGAGCAGTGATGTCTTGGGGCTGTCGCTGGGCAACACGGACTTTCAACTCATTCCAAAGATTTTCTATGGGGTTGAGATCTGGAGACTGGCTAGGCCACTCCAGGACCTTGAAATGCTTCTTACGAAGCCACTCTTTCGTTGCCCGGGTGGTGTGTTTGGAATCATTGTCATGCTGAAAGACCCAGCCACGTTTCATCTTCAATGCCCTTGCTGATGGAAGGAGGTTTGCACTCAAAATCTCACAATACATGGCCCCATTCATTCTTTCCTTTACATGGATCAGTCGTCCTGGTCCCTTTGCAGAAAAATAGCCCCAAAGTATGATGTTTCCAGCCCCATGCTTCACAGTAAGTATGGTGTTCTTTGGATGCAACTCAGCATTCTTTCTCCTCCAAACATGACAAGTTGAGTTTTTACCAAAAAGTTCTATTTTGGTTTCATCTGACCATATGACATTCTCCCAATCCTCTTCTGGATCATCCAAATGCTCTCTAGCAAACTTCAGACGGGCCTGGACGTGTACTGGCTTAAGCAGGGGGACATGTCTGGCACTGCAGGATTTGAGTCCCTGGTGGCGTAGTGTGTTACTGATGGTAGCCTTTGTTACTTTGGTCCCAGCTCTTTGCAGGTCATTCACTAGGTCCCCCCGTGTAGTTCTGGGATTTTTGCTCACCGTTCTCGTGATCATTTTGACCTCACGAGGTGAGATCTTGCGTGGAGCCCCAGATGGAGGGAGATTATCAGTGGTCTTGTATGTCTTCCATTTTTTAATAATTGCTCCCACAGTTGATTTCTTCACACCAAGCTACTTACCTATTGCAGATTCAGTCTTCCCAGCCTGGTGCAGGTCTACAATTTTGTTTCTGGTGTCCTTTGACAGCTCTTTGGTCTTGGCCATAGTGGAGTTTGGAGTCTGACTGTTTGAGGTTGTGGACAGGTGTCTTTTATACTGATAACGAGTTCAAACAGGTGCCATTAATACAGGTAACGAGTGGAGGACAGAGGAGCCTCTTAAAAAAGAAGTTACAGGTCTGTGAGAGCCAGAAATCTTGCTTGTTTGTAGGTGACCAAATACTTATTTTACCAAGGAATTTACCAATTAATTCATTAAAAATCCTTCAATGTGATTTTCTGGATTTTTTTTTTCTCATTTTGTCTCTCATAGTTGAGGTATACCTATGATGAAAATTGGAGACCTCTCTCATCTTTTAACCCCTTGCACTCCGGTCAATTTCCCTAAAAACGCCAAAAAATAATGTGCCCAAAGTAAATCGAAAGCTGTTCTTCAACCCTTTGCAGCATCTTCATGGGGTTGGTCTCATTTAAAAGAAAACACTTTGAATTTTTTGGCAAAAAAAACCATGATCTCTCTAAGTGCTCCGGCCACTGAGTTACAGTCATCCAAACATAGTGAACTTGAAGAAAATAAATTTGGCCTGGGTGTTTTTTTGGATACAAATGCTTGCAAATAACACACAGCTTCAGATCCGGGCTGGAAAATGCAACAGAAATGTAGAACCAAGTGTTATCCAGCTGAGGTCCAAATTTTGTAACAATACCACAAAAAATGAATATTTTACACAGCTTTGTTCTCAGGCTGTTCCCAGGCGTTTTGGAACTGTGCCAAATTGTGCCAAATGGCACAGTTTGGAAAAACGTCTGTAACTTTTGAATGATTCAATGTAGAAGCTTCATTTAGGGCTCTAATGAAAGGTCACATTCAGGGCTGTGTCTGTGTGTGTGTGTGGGGGGGGGGGGTTGCCCCCCCCCCCGCTACAGAGGACGGAGATCCACCCTCGCTACATGACGGATTACACTCGGATGTGGCATGTTTCCACAGCAACGCTGTCACCGCGGCTCCCCCCACCCCCTCGCTACAGAATCGTAGTGGCGGGGGCGGGGGGGGGGGGGCGTTCACTGTCCGGAGGCGGCGAAAAACCGTGTAACGCAGCGCACGCACTTCGGACATCGTGCGCCGCACAGTTGTAATTTACCAGTCGGTCAAAAGTCATTTTGGATTACAATTTTCAGGGATAAATAATAATTTAGCTTATAACAGCTTACCTCTTCACAGCAGCAGAGTCCTGGCGAACTTCTCTTCCTCACTGTCAGACGAACACGACGCTGGTCCGCTCGTGGTTCTGGTCTCGCGACCCGATCAAAACATAATTCCATTATTGCGGTTTTGTGCTTCCATGATTCCGTTTTTTGGCGAACGATTTTTCAAAACAAATAACAGTAGTAATTAAAAAAAGACTGGCGAAGGCGTGTGTGTCACTCAGCCTTCGTCTTTAGCCTCCGTCGGTCTATGACCATGGAAGAAATCATAACGTCTACTCTGCTGGAACCAAAACAAATAAGCACCGCCTGTGGCCGAACATGCCGGTGCACGAATGGCACTCCCTGTCACACAGGTTGCATTTGTGGGTGGTCTCCGTGCTGCTCGGTCTGTGGGTTCTTCCTGTGGGTCCTTTTTTTCTCTGCAGCAGCAGTCTCTCTTCACCCAGCCTTAAAAAAAACAGCTCGCGAACTTCTCTGCTTCAACTGGCTCACTGCATTCACAGCGTTGGGAGGCGGGTCCTTCTGGCTAGGTTTTCATTCATTGGTTCTTCAAAGTTTCAGAAACCCAATTCAAGGCTCTTATTAGTCGAATAAGAGGTCAATCAGATGAACTAATCTGTTCGCGGCTGTGTCTGCAGCTTTTATTTTCAGTGCGCGCTTGGACGCCACACCACCTACATCACCACCATCAGGATCATGCGTCCGAGTCATGCGTCCGGCATCGTGCGCTCTCGTGCTCCCTAGGACGCAGAGACTTGCCCGCCCGCGGTACAACGGAGCGCAAGAGGTTAAGTGGGAGAACTTGCACAATTGGTGGCTGACTAAATACTTTTTTGCCCCACTGTATGACAATTCAACAAAAGACATACAGAGGATAGTTAATTATGATTAATATTTTGGGCTGTTAAGTGCAGGTCAGGGGCTCATCCTGTACTCCACACAGGTAGAGGCGCTGGTCTCCAAGAGGTGCTTTTTTTTCAACTGATCTGTTAAGATTATTTAAAGGTAAAACTGAGTCATAGGCCATAATGTGCACGATCTGTGATAATGTTACTGAAGCAGATGTTCCTGAGCCACATCAGAATGAAAACTGGGTGAGTACAATAATTTTCCTCAAAATATGATGATTTTTTAATAAAAGCTCCATTGGCCTTGCATTGCACTATGGGATACATTGGCTATTGTAATGACCATCCGTTTTACACTACTTTTCAAAATGCATTGTGGGATATTTTGAGTGTACTATATAGTGAATGAAATTTTTAGTTTTTCAGATTTCGAACAACACTACAAAATGGCTGTTTCACTATATAGTACACTATATAGACAGATACAGTGGTGTGAAAAAGTGTTTGCCCCCTTCCTGATTTCTCATTTTTGTATGTTTGTCACACTTAAATATTTCAGATCATCAAACAAATTTAAATATTAGACAAAGATAACACAAGTAAACACAAAATGCAGTTTTTAAATTAAGGTGTTTATTATTAAGGGTAAGAAAAAATCCAAACCTACATGGCCCTGTGTGAAAAAATGCCCCCCCACCCCGTAAAAACATAGATTAACTGGTTTATCATATCTCTGGAAAGCTCAGTTCAATTTCTCTAGCCATATCCAGGCCTGATTACTGCCACACCTGTTCTCAATCAAGAAATTACTTAAATAGGACCTGCCTGACAAAGTGAAATAGACTAAAAGATCCTCAAAAGCTAGACATCATGCTGCGATCCAAAGAAATTCAGGAACAAATAAGAAACAAAGTACTTGAGCTCTATCAGTGTGGAAAAGGTTATAAAGCCATTTCTAAAGCTTTGGGACTCCAGCGAACCACAGTGAGAGCCATTATCCACAAATGGTGAAAACATGGAACGGCAGTAAACCTTCTCAGGAGTGGCCAGCCGACCAAAATTACCCCAAGAGCGCGGCAACGACTCATCCAAGAGGTCACAAAAGACCCCACAACAACATCCAAAGGACTGCAGGCCTCACTTGCCTCAGTTAAAGTCAGTGTTCATGACTCCCACCATAAGAAAGAGACTGGGCAAAAATGGCCTGAATACAAGTTCCAACACGAAAAAACTGCTGAGCAAAAAGAACATAAAGTCTGGTCTCAGTTTTGCCTGAAAACATCTTGATGATCCCCAAGACTTTTGGGAAAATACTCTGTGGACTGATGAGACAAAAGTTGACCTTTTTGGAAGGTGTGTGTCCCATTACATCCGGCATAAAAGTAACACAGCATTTCAGAAAAGGAACATCATACCAACAGTAAAATATGGTGGCGGTAGTGTGATGATCTGGGGCTGTTTTGCTGCTTCAGGACCTGGAAGACTTGCTGTGGGAAATGGAACCATAAATTCTGCTGTCTACCAAAAAATCCTAAAGAAGAATGTCCGTCCATCTGTTTGTGACCTCAAGCTGAAGCGCACTTGGGTTCCGCAGCAGGACAATGATCCAAAACACACCAGCAAGTCCACCTCTGAATGGCTTAAGAAAAACAAAATGAAGACTTTGGAGTGGCCTAGTCAAAGTCCTGACCTGAATCTGATTAAGATGCTGTGGCATGACCTTAAAAAGGCGGTTCATGCTGAAAAACCCTCCAATGTGGCTGAATTATAATAATTCTGCAAAGATGAGTGGACCAGAATTCCTCCACAGCGCTGTAAAGCCTTATTCATGCTGTATTTCCCTTCTGGTCCACTTTGGTCTGCGTGCGCTTTGGAAGAGCCCGGTGCGCACACGGCGTTGTACATGCTCACTTTTTTCGTTTACCAGGCCATACAATTGACACATGTCCACAACTGATACTTGTAGTTTCGCCCCAGCCCTATGGGTAGCACAAATGCGCTAACACGCCAGTTTGTTCATCGGCTATAAACACAAGAGTGACACTTTTTTTTTTTGTAGCAACAACAATGGCGTCATTTCAAGGAAAAGGAGGAATTACCATTTTCCAGTGCTCTTCTCCACTCAAGCTGCTGCTGCTGCAAAAGGATTCATGTACTGTATGTTTATTCTCGTCTTCTGCCTCCTCATTGTCTTCCTTATCTACTTTGTCTCTGCATGTTGTGTTGGTAGCGCCACCTTGTGAATGGGACGTTCAGTCTTGCACATACTCTGTCAACGCGTTCAGGTCGTGGGCAGGCCGCGCGGTCATAAAATTTGGGTAGCACACGGTCATCCACAGTAAAGTCCTGCGTACACTAGTGGACTGGAGACAATGATGTAAATTTCGTCACACGAGGTTTCCGGTTGCACGTACGCAGACAGCAAAGGTGCAGCATGAATCCAGCTTAAGAGACTCATTGCCAGTTATCACAAACGCTTGATTGCAGTTGTTGCTGCTCAGGGTGGCCCAACCAGTTTTTGGTTTGGGGGCAATCACTTTTTCACACAGGGCCATGTAGGTTTGGATTTTTTTTCCCCTTAATAATAAACACCTTCATTTAAAAACTGCATTTTGTGTTTACTTGTGTTATCTTTGTTTAATATTTAAATTTGTTTGATGATCTGAAACATTTAAGTGTGACAAACATACAAAAAAATGAGAAATCAGGAAGGGGGCAAACACTTTTTCACACCACTGTAGATGTACTTTATTGATCCCAAACTGGGAAATTACAGAATGGGGAACGAGTGAACATTTCGAACACAGCAATAGCTTAGTTTTCAACCAGCAGCCGGTGATTTGTTATTTTTTAACGAGGGGGATGGGGGGTGTTCATCAATTTAGCATGAGGTATAAATGTTTAAGTATAAATTAGGTACAAATTTGCAAGAATAAAGGAGCAAAGCAATGATGAAAGATGCCAGTTTGAAAATTAAAAAGCCACAAATTACAATTTAATTACACAGAATAAGCATTTAACCAGCATCCAGATGAGCGGCGCTGATTTACAAGAAAAAAAAAATGAAAATTTACGAGGAAAAAAAATTCACAAATTTATGAGAAAAATGCTGAAAATTTACAGGGATAAAATTGAAAATTTATAAGAAAAATTGGCAAATTTATGAGAGAAAAGTCACAAATTTTTTTTAAAAAGTTGCAAATTTATGAGAAAAAAGTTGAAAACTTCTAATTGTTTTTTGCATTTCTTCTTAGAATTGGTGGTTCAGAGTCCTTTTCTTCAGTTCTGTAATGTGATATAAAAGGTTTATGACACCACCCCCCCCCCCCCCCCCGGCCACACACACACACACACACACACCACCTATTGCATACATGACTCTACCATCAGGACAGCGTCGTACCTCAGGTGGTCTGAAGTCTTCAATTCCTGATCCCAGCTTGTCCTTCAGAGAGCTGTTGGTCTGTTTGAGGGTCTGAACCTGAAAAGAGAGAAAACGTTGGTTCCTCTCCAAGTTCTGCTCTTCCTGTGTGCCTCTGTTCTCTGTTAGTTATGAGCAGACTGTCTACAGATGTGGACAACAGTCCCACAAACATCAACCGTCCAGCAGCAGAAGACACAGAGCTACACCATGGACTTCCTTCAAAGTGTTCAGGTTTATCTGTGTTAGCTGGAACGGCTAAACCCAAGACTGTTATCAGGAAGGTGGTCACTGTCTTTGTCAGGGACGTCCTCACCTGTCTCTTGAGAGAGACCAGCTGAGCATCCAGATGTCTGATGTGTCCCTGAGCTGAAGACGACGCCAGAGAGAGAACATCATGTTGGTCCAGAAACATTCCTCTGGGAGGACGCTTCTTCATCCTCTGTGAGGCCTTACCGCCTGTCTGAAAGTACAGAGAAGGAACCGCCCGTTTACCGATCAGAGCAACAGACATTCAGGAGAACTTCTCTACAGGTCCCACACAGATGGGCCTGGTACCATCAGCTGTTCTTACCTTCAGACCCACGTTTGATTTGACTTCTGACCTCTCTGATCCACAGCTGATCTGAAACAGGAACACGGGGAGAACATGAGGCAGTGGGTTTTCACATCTGAGTTTGTTTGTTTTGGTCTGAATCAGTTAACGAGTGTTATTTTCGATCATTTTACCAAAGTCTGTTTCCCTCCAAAACAAGCCCTGCCCACTCATGTGAGAACATTCTCACTGGTCCGATGAGAAAGAGGAAAGTAAAAACAGGAAGTTGTTCTCCACAGAAATCCGTGACCAATCAGAATGTGTGACTGTACCTGGAGATGTTCTTCTTCTTCTTTTAGATTTGATTAGTGGTTGGCAACCAGCTTACAGGTGCATTAACCCAGAAGCGTGTTTAGATCAGTGAGACAGGAGGATGTGCTCCTGACCATAGTCTCCATGTTTGATTTATCTATGAAGCAGATGGAGTGACGAGACGCCAGAGTCTGATAGGGCACACATTTCACTGTAATACTCAAACGTCAGCATTTCATTCAGCACTTTTCATACTTTAACGTCCTCCTGACAGGCGTTTTTAGCAGCAGATGTCTGAATCTTTATCTCCCTACACTGTCTGCTGACAAGGATCTTCTGTGTTGAGTGTTTAGACCTCCACATATGCTGGTTTAATAAACGCTGAATACGTTTACTGTGTTAGAAGTCACCGTTACACAGAAATCCCCTCAGCTTTTTTAACATTTATTCTGAAGGTCTGATCTGAAGAGGCTGAAGTGGAACGATAACGGTTCTTTGGACATCAGTCAGGGGTCATCAGCTACATCTGTACAGATGCTGTCAGGGTCAGATGCTCTTGGACAATAAAATTAGAATTGTATTCTATTATATTATTATTTGATATGTTAATTTTCCTTCACCATTTATGTTATTTTTCAGACGAGTATGAAAGCATGTGAGTAAAAACTTATTAGAGATGTTATTTTATTCTTGACTGAGGGTTTTTCTCCTAAATTTACAAGTTTTCTTGTAAATTAAAGACTTTTCTGTTAAAAATTTGAAACATTTTTGTCACTTAAATTGTGAAGTTTTTTCTTCATTATTTTTATTCCTGCTGCTGTAACTTCAGGACTGTTGTACATTTGAGGTGTGTTCTGATAAATAAGGGGTTTTCTCACCAATTTCAGACATTTTTCTTGTAATTTTATTGCTTTTTTCCCCACATCGATCTGTGGATTTTCCACTAAATTTGTCTGTTTTAAAATGAATTTACAAATTTTAGACAAATCTGAAAAGCTTGTGGTGAAATTGTGACTTTTCCACATACACTACTCACAAAAAGTTCAGGATATTCGGCTTTCAGGTGAAATTTCAGGATGTACCGAAAATGCACTGTAACCTTTACAGGTGAACTTAATTTGACCTTCTCTAACCCTTTGAATGCACATGTCCAACTGTTCAGTGTTTTAGAGTACTTTTTGCACAACTTGCTGTTCTCTAACAAGGTGCTTAACAGCAAAATTCACAACAGGTGTTTGATCCATGAACTGACCAATACATTTTCTGGTTCAATTAGAATTGGTATTTAAACAGTCCTCTTCATCATGCTGTTCACATTTTAACATCATGAGACCAAGACAACACCTAACAATTGATCAACAGTATCTCATCATTGCAAGGCTTCAAACAGGATGTTGTCAGAGGGAAGTGGCCACTGAGCTTAGAGCAGGGATGGGCAACTGGCGACCCACCCCCTCATCCATTGCGGCCCACCAGTCCATTTCCAACAATCAATTATTTATTTATATATTGCTTATTTATTATTATTTATTTATTATTTATATCACGCTTGCTGTATTTGGAACTGCATTCTTAAATGCAATTATAGAGTCCGCCAGCAGAGGGAGCGCTAATTGAAACCTAGGTGCCACGATGTGTGCAAGTGGTCAAGGAGAGAGCAAGAGTGAGGGAGCCAGAGGCAACAGTGCACCGGCGGAGAACGTGTTTTTTAAGGTATGTTGCCTGCTAAGACCGCATTAATAGGCTGTAAACAGGAGTAAATGTAAAAAGTAGGCTGCTTTTAAACAAGAATAAATACTACTGGGGAGCTGTAGCATTTATTCTTGTTTGGCAGGTGAAGCTTCATGGAGCTTGAAGACTTTTCTTCTAACTGTGCAGAAAAATATTCAAATCTTTGAGGTTTCTTTCTAAAGAGCACGACTGAAGCACTGACAGTTTCAATTCCATGTCAGCAGTAAAAGTTCAGAGTAGTAGTAGTTGTAGTTGTTTTATTCCCCGTTTTGGGGAGCCATTAACAAGCCCACCTACCCACAGCTATTTCTCTGCCCCTCCACACCCACAATGAATCCAAGAGCAAGCTAAGCCTCATCATATTTTCTTTTCTTCTTGGCTTTTTTTTAAATTTTTATTAATTATTGTCTGGAATTTCTCTTTGGTCATCATTTTGATGGAGTTGTAAAAATTAGGTCATGGTGTAATTTTATCCATCCATCCTTTTGGGGTCGGGAGGGACTGGAGCCTATCCCAACATCTTTGGGCAAGAGGCAGGGTACACGCTGGACAGATCGCTCGTCCACTGCAGGGCAGATATAATTTTATCAGCAATTTTAATTCTAATATGATAAAACACTGAGTAGCTTTTATTTTCATTTTCAGTTTTAATTGTGAAACTTTTGACTTTGCAGGAAATAATACCCCCCTTCCCTTCCCTATGGAAGGTTTACAAGTAAATCTGGCCCTTGGGAAGTGAGGAAAAAATTTTGTGGCCCTCACTACCACCAAAGTTGCCCATCTCTGGCTTAGAATCTCACAGAGTGTCATCAGCAGGTTGCAACAGATATACAGAGAGACTGGAAGAGATACAGAAAGGCATAGAAGTGGACATCCTTTGGCCACATCCCACGCTGATGACCACTTCATTGTGAACAGTGCCCTGCAGAACCAGATGATGAATGCCACTCAATCCCAGGCACATTTAAGGGTGGTGAGAGGCACCTAAGTGTCACGTCAGACCATTCAAAACCATTTACATCAGCATAGTCTGCGTGCTAGACAACCTGCAAGGGTACCTGACTACTCCACCAGGCACAGGCGTCATTGTCTTGCATGGGCCAGAGAGCATTTACGCTGGACAAGGGACCAGTGGGCCTCAGTGCTGTTCTCTGATGAAAGTCGATTCATGCTGAGCAGAAATGATGGCCGCCAACAATGTTGAAGACGTCAAGGAGAGCACTATGCATCAGCCACTGTTGTCACCAGACGAGCCTTTGGTGGTGATGGTGTTACAGTCTGGGCAGGCATGTCTAGTCAATACAGAATCTTGTGAATAGTACAGTGAAAAGCCGATACTACCTGAATAACATCATTAATCCAGTCATTGTGCCCCTGCATGAACAACACAGGCTTAATTTCATCTTCATGGATGACTATGCTCCAGCTCATCAAGGTTGCATCATTAGGGAACGGCTGCTGGAGGCCGGGGTACCTCAAATGGAGTGGCCTGCACTTTCTCCAGACCTGAATCCCAGAGAAGACCTATAGGATCAGCTGAGTTGCCGTGTAGAGGCTCGTAACCCCGCACCCCACAACCTCAATGGCCTGAGGGACGCCCTTCAAGAAAAGTGGAATGCCATGCCTCAGCAGACAATAAGTTGACTTGTGAATAGCATGAGACGTCGCTGTCAAGCTGTAATTGATGCTCAATTGCATATGACAAGTTATTGAGACACTGACATCTTTTGTTGTGGTATACCCACCACTGTTGTTGGCTTTTGCTTCAGTAAACTGTTTGAGATGAGGGAATCACCATTGCATGCTTCTATTTAAATGCCTTACTTTCCATCCATCCATCCATCTTCTACCGCTTTTCCGGAGGTCCGGGTCACGGAGGCAGCAGTTCAAGCCGAGAAGCCCAGACTTCCCTCTCCCCAGCCACCTGCTCCAGCTCTTCAGAGGGGATACCAAGGCGTTCCCAGACCAGCTGGGAGACATAGTCTCTCCACCGAGTCCTGGGTCTGCCCCGGGGTCTCCTCCCAGTGGGACGTGCCTGAAACACCTCAAGTGGGAGGCGTCCAGAAGGCATCCTAATCAGATGCCCATACCACCTCAACTGACTCCTTTCAATGTGGAGGAGCAGCGGTTCTACTCTGAGCCTCTCCCGGATGACTGAGCTCCTCACCCTATCTCTGAGGGTGAGTCCAGCAATCCTACGGAGAAAGCTCATTTCAGCCGCTTGTATCCGCGATCTCGTTCTTTCGGTCATTACCCAAAGCTCGTGACCATAGGTGAGAGTAGGAACGTAGATTGACTGGTAAATCGACAGCTTTGCCTTAGAACTAAGCTCCCTCTTCACCACAACAGACCGGTACAACGTCCGCATCCCTGCAGATGCTGCTCCAATCCGTCTGTCGATCTCTCGCTCCATTTTCCCCTCACTCGTGAACAAGACCCCAAGATACTTAAACTCCTCCACTTGGGGCAGGAGCCTGTCCCCAACCCGGAGAGGACAATCCACCTTTTTCCGGCTGAGGACCATGGACTCGGACTTGGAGGTGCTGATTCTCATCCCAGCCGCTTCACACTCAGCGGCAAACCGTCGCTGAGTGTGAAGCGGCTAATATCACTGTAGCGTGAACTTTTTACATTTTCCATAAATTTCACCCAAAAGCCAAATATCTCTAACTTTTTGTGAGCAGTGTATAGCTCATTTTAAGCTTAATTTGCAGAGCCAGAGTAGAACAATGATTTCAACTCTGATTCAACAAACATTCAAACATTCTCTACTTTACCAAATAATTTCATAAAAACCAAAAATATGACTTCCGGTTATGGCTGCCACGTAGGACGGACGTGTCTCGCTCTGCTCTGCTCCTGGAGAAAAAAAATCGGCAAATAACTCTCTCATTTGGGACAGAACGTATCCCAGCATTTGGGCGAGGATATGTCGGCGAAGCCTAAGGCTGGAAAACCAGGAAAAGGAAAAAGCGAGCCGCCGAAACAGTCCAAATTAACGGACTTTCAGGTCTGTGACGCAGCAAACAAAACTCCATATATGGCGGAGGAGGCTGGCAAAGGTGCGATATATGCGGGGAATGGCGCAGATGCGCTGATGGCTGCCATGAGTTCAATGAGAGCGGACTTTTCCTCTAGATTTGATGGGATTATGACAGCGTTGGAAGGAATAAGAAAGGAATTGGGTGACTGTGTAGAACGAACGGCGCAGATGGAGCTCCGTCTCGCTAGTGCTGAAGATGACGTCACCCGTCTTCAATTAAAGGTGCGCACTTTGGAAAAAAAAAATAAATCTCTGGAAGATAATATTTTGGATTTAGAATCTCGGTCGAGACAGAGTAATTTGAGGCTGGTGGGTCTTCCAGAGGAATCAGAAGGTCGGGACGTATGTTCCTTTCTGGAAAAGTGGATTCCGGAGGTGCTGGGCAGCGAGGAGTTGCAATCAGCAGTGGTTCTGGAAAAAGCACATCGTATTGGCCCACGGAGAGATAAGGGACCGCCGAGGACCTTAATTATGAAGTTTCTTAGCAACAGAGACAGGATGAAGATCTTCAACGCTGCACGTGCTAAAGGAGAGATTAAACACCAGGACCAGCAGGTGCGGTTCTACCCAGATTTGGCCACAGGAATCCAGCAATTGAGGAAGCAGTTTGATCCTGTACGTAAGGAGCTGCGCAACCTTGGGATTCGTCATGGTGTAATCTATCCTGCGAGACTGCTGACCACGTATGAGGGCAGAACCCATATCTTCAAGACCCCAGAGGAGGCGCAGGAGTTCATCAAGAAGATCAAAGAAGAAGAAGAGACTGGTGGGAGCTAAGCATGAACAAAATATAAGGTAGAATAATTAAGCATTTGCACAGGCATCTGACTGACTTGAAGTAAATAGTAAGTTTACAAAATATAGATTGTATTATATATTAAAAAAACAAAAAAACAAAACAAACAAAAAAAAAAAAACTATGATGTACAAAGTTGTTAAAAATTTTGGAGTTAAGTTGGAAAACTACAGAGGAGAGTTAATGTTACGTCATTAAAAGCAGTAGAGTTAGGGTGATTGGGAGGATGAAGAAGGAGTGGCTTAGGCTGTTCCCCGTGGGTGTGGAACGGTCGATGGCTATATCGGGAGACAGAATTTTTCTTTTGATTTTGGGGGGTTTGCCACAAGTGTGGGAAGGGGAAATTTGTTTGTGTGTAGTTTGTAGGATGAATGTTCAACCACTCATGTTTTTGCTTCTCTGTATGAGCATGTTTACACTGCAAGGTAATCCCAAACTCTCTATTGATCATGGACCAAAGTATTAATCTTAATTTAACTTCATGGAATTGCAGAGGTCTACAAAATTTAAAAAAACTTAAACAAGTTATGAATAAAATAAAGGACATGGGTTCAAGAATTGTGTTTTTACAAGAAACTCATCTGATAGAGGAGGATGTTAAAAGAATTAGGAGTAGATGGCAGGGAAGTGTATTCACCTCTTCATTTTCATCCCGAGCCAGGGGAGTTATGACTCTCATACATAAATCAGTTCCTTTTCAAGTGAAAAATGTAATTGGAGACAAATTTGGAAGATATGTAATCATTCAAGGTTCTTTGCTATTAGAAAATATAAATCTTGTGAACTTATATGGTCCCAATATAGATGATCAGAAGTTCTTTGCTAATTTATTTCTCATCTTATCATCACTTACAGGGCAACATATAATAGCAGGGGATTTTAATTGTACATTGAATCCAGGTGTGGATAGATCAACAGGACTGGATTGTACGCACATTGGATGCAGGATGACTATTAATCATTTTATGAAAGAATTGAGATTGTTAGATATATGGAGAGAAATGAAACCACAAGTTAAAGCCTATTCTTGTTATTCCAGTACCTACAAGACATTCTCACGTATTGATTATTTTTTGATTTCCACAGAATTAAGGTCCAAGATTCAAAACTGCTTTTATGATAACATCGTGATCTCTGATCATGCACCCTGTTGTCTAATATATGTAGATAAAAAATTGACAAAGGAATCAGGTAGATGGCAATTTCAGCATAAATGGCTTCAGGATGAGGAATTTGTCAAGTATATAGAAAAACAGATAGACGAGTTCTTTGACATCAATACTACACAAACATCAGCATGTGTAAAGTGGGAGGCTTTCAAAGCTTTTATTAGGGGACATATTATTAGTTATACAGGATCAAAATCTAAGAAGACTTGAGAGGAGAGAGCTAAATTGGAACATAAAATAAAAAGTCTTCAGGAAAAAGTGTATGCAGGAAGTGACCCAAGGTTGGAGAATGAATTACTGATTTTGAGAGCTGAATACGACAAAAAATCAGCGAATAGAGCTGCCTCGAGTCTTCTAAGATTGAAACAATCTTTTTATGAACAAGGTGAAAAATCAGGAAAATTATTAGCATGGCAGATTAAACAATTGGAAATTAAAACACCAATTACCAGTATTATAAGTAACGGACAGGTAGTTATAGATCCTTTAGAAATTAATAGAGCCTTTAGAGATTACTATGAAAAATTATATGATACCAAAAATGAACCTGATTTAACAAAACTAAATGGGTTTTTGAACGAACTATCTATACCGTGTATTCCAAATGAAAATAGGGAGATATTGGAGTCTAAAATTAGTCAAGAAGAAGTTGGGCTAGCCATTGATAATATGAAATCAGGAAAAAGTGCAGGACCAGATGGTCTTCCAGTTGACCTTTATAAAAAATTTAAGAATAAATTAATAAAACCTTTTTTGGAAATGGTTTTAGAAGCATTTCAAAATAATAATTTACCATCATACATAAATAATGCCTTAATTATACTGCTGCCAAAACCAGGTAAGCCCTCTAATAAATGTGAAAATATGAGACCAATAAGCCTATTAAACGCCGACCTTAAGATAATCTGTAAAATTTTAGCAAGACGAATACAAGAAATTTTACCAAATATTATTAATCGAGATCAGAATGGCTTTATAAAGGGTAGACAAGGCTTCCATAATGTAAGAAGACTATTTAATATTATTTATTTTAATAAAGAAGCACCGGATACAGCTCTCCTATCATTGGACGCCGAAAAGGCCTTTGATAGAGTTGAATGGCCCTTTCTTTTTGAAGTCCTACAAAGGTTTGGACTTGGAAATAATTTCATAAAATGGGTTCAAATAATATACAATAATGCTACAGCAGAAATCCTAACAAATAACAATATTTCAAAACCAATAAAAATCAATAGAGGATGTCGACAAGGCTGTCCACTTTCACCTTTACTGTTTACTATGGCAATTGAACCTTTAGCGATAGCGATACGTTTACATTCACAAATATATGGAATTAAAGTTGGACCAACAGAACATAAAATCTCCCTGTACGCCGATGACATAATTTTGTTTATGTCGAATCTAAAAAAATCAATTCCAACCTTGTTGAATTTAATAAAGAATTTTGGGGAAATATCAGGATATAAAATAAATAAAACTAAATCTTCAATATTAATGCTAAATGAGACCCAGAGAAATTACCCAGCCCCTGAGGTAAATCAATTCAATGTTGTAAATCAGTTTAAATATTTAGGAATCCAAATTATGCCTAAGCTAGAATCAGTCGCCAGTGTCAACTATGAAGCCTTAATGTCAGATATCAATGAGTTAACTCAGAGATGGATGTCACTACCAATGTCGATGATCGGGAGAATCAATATACTTAAAAGTAATATTTTACCTAAAATACTTTATTTATTTCAATACATTCCCTTATCACCACCTTTAGATCTATTCTCAAGAATAAAAAAAAAGTTAGTGGAATTTATATGGAACTACAGGAGGGCTAGATTACGTTTGTCTTTATTATATTTACCATTTGATCGTGGAGGTCTGAAATGTCCAAATTTTATGTTGTATTATTGGTCGGCACAACTGAGGTCTATGACATATTATTTTTCATCAAATGATCTCCCTCACTGGACTGAAATGGAATCATACAATTTACCTTTACCTCTTCCCATATTCATATACTCAGATTCGGCAAAAAAATTACAAAAACAAGTTAAAAATCCATTTGTAAAGCATATGATCAAAATATGGTGTGAAGCTAAAAACTATTTAAAAGAACCACAGTTATTGTCACAATTTAGTCCAATATGGGGTAATCAATATTTTAAACCAGGGAGAGCGGACGCTGTATTTAAAGTATGGAATTTAAAAGGGATACAAAAGATTCAGGATTTATATTTGCCATGTGCAGACAACATAATGTCTTTTGAAGAGCTGAGGATCAAATTTAATCTCAATAGAACACATTTTTTTAAATATCTTCAACTTAGAAACTTTATTCGATCAAATCAAAATAAAGCTCTCACTCGACCTATTTATTCATCCTTGGAAAAAATGATGATGAAAGATAGTAAAAGAAAGGGTATTATTTCAGAGTTTTATAACTCATTGACACTATCTTCAAGTGAAAATTCACTGAAAAGATTAAACTACTGGAAAGAAGATCTGCAAATTGAAATTTCAGAGGAACAATGGGAATTGGCTTGTACAGAAGCTCAAACCAAATCAATAAATGCACGCCTTAAATTGATACATTTCAAATGGTTAATGCGGATGTATGTTACACCGGAGGAGTTAAATAGATATAACAAAAATATACCAGATACATGCACAAAATGCATGGAAAGTAAAGGAACCCTATTTCATTGTTTATGGGAATGTAGATTAATAAGAATGTTTTGGGAAGAGGTGAGGGTAACAATTGAAAAAATAATCTCACAACAAATCATATTGAATCCTAAACTGTTTTTGTTGGGTCTGTACCCAGAAAAGCATAATTTTAATAAAAGTGAAAGAACATTCATAGACCTCAGTTTGCTTAATGCCAAAAAATGTATTGCACTATTATGGAAAAAGACTCATAGACCAGATGTGACTCAGTGGTTAAGACAGATGTTAACAAACCTTCCATTAGAAAGAATAACATATATACTGAAATCAAAGGAAATTGTGTTTGAGAATATATGGAGACCTTTTATTGATTATGTAAAAAATTTAAACATAACTCTTGAAGAAGAAGGTGAATGATGTGTGTGGACCTTGTAAATTCCAAACTGGTGAACATAATATGTATACTTATGTATTGGATTGTCTAGACTAAACAGAGGAGCATTGTTGAAGACTTGATTTTGTTGGTGGTTGTTGGTGTTTTTAGTGCATTTTTTTTTTTTTGTAGTACTTTAGTGTTAGTGTTTGATTGTTTGTATTATGTTTGTTAAAAAAAAAAAAAAAGGTTCAATAAAGATATTGTGGAAAAAAAAAAAAAAAATCAGCATTTTGAAAATAATAATAAAAGCCGTCATCATAACGTGAATAAACAGCGTAGGTTCCCTGTAGAAGATCTGCGGGCAGCCTGTTTCCTCACACTCTCCCACTGTCTGGGAAGGGAGGGGCAAGTAATCTGACGTTGCATTTACTTACACTCATAAATCTGACTATCTATCTCAGGGTTCTGCAACCTGTGGTTCCCTGAGGCCTTGAGGGTAAAAAAAAATAAAGAAAAGAAGCAGTAAATTTACTTGAGAAAAGATTGCACAATCATGAGAAAAATGTCAGAAAAAGCAGGGAAGGAGAAACCCTGGAAATTTATGAAAAAAAAAAAAAATCGCACAAATTTAGAGATTTTTTTAGCAATTTTTTTTTAGGAAAAACTCACAAATCTGCATGAAAAACATCACAAAAACTCAAGGAATCACAAATTTACTGGAAAAAGTTGGAGTTCTTTGAGAAGAATGTAATAAATTTATGAGAGAAATACTGTAGTTTTATCCATGAAAGGTAATAAATACATTTACAGAGAAAAATATAAGTTTATGAGAATAGCTGAAAATTTATGCCAAAAATATTTGAAATTTAAGGAAAATGTTACAATTTTAGGATGGAATGAAACAAATTAGGAAAAGAAAAAAAAATGTCAGAAATTTACCAGAAAAAGCTACAATTTTATTACAAAACTGTTGCAACTTCATATGAAAAAGACAGCAGAAAAGACAAAGCAGCTTATAACTTTATTGGGAAAAATGTCACAAATTAACATGAAAAAAAAGTCTAATTTTACTCAATGAAGGTATTTAAATTCACACAGAAAACTATGCCGTACAGAGGGAGCTGAGGAGAAAGATCAGAGAAGGCAAGGACAGCTTCAGGAAGAAGATGGAGGACAAGCTGCAACAGAGCGACATCAGCGGGGTCTGGAGAAACCTCAAAACCATCTCGGGGCTCCAGAATACCTCCCCCCAGGCCACGGGGGGCAGGGAGTGGGCGAACAACCTGAATCTGTTTTTCAATAGATTTGACCAACCGCCCTCCCTCCTGTCTGCACAACAACCACTGCTGCCTCTAAGAAATCAAGTCCTGCTACCCACTCCCCACTCCACCGACACCCCCCCCACTCCCAACACACAGCCCCCCATCCTGACCCTGACCAAGACCCAGGTGAGGACGGAGCTGAGGAAGATCAAGGCGAGGAAGGCGTCGGGACCGGACGGCATCAGCGCAAAGCTCCTCAAGTCCTGTGCAGACCAGCTGTGTGGGATTGTGACGTATATCTTCAACATGAGCCTGAAACTGGGGAGGGTACCACAGCTGTGGAAAACATCTTGTGTGGTACCTGTACCAAAAACTTCCCACCCCAAAGACCTGAACAGCTTCAGACCGGTGGCCTTGACGTCCCACTTGATGAAGACCCTGGAGAGACTGCTCCTTGCTCATCTCCGCCCCCTGGTGGAACCAGCGATGGATCCACTCCAGTTCGCCTACCATCATGGCATTGGGGTGGAGGATGCGGTGATCTTCCTCCTTCACCGTTCTCTGTCCCACCTGGAGAAGCCCGGGAATATGGTGAGGATCATGTTCTTTGACTTCTCCAGTGCTTTCAACACCATCCAACCGATGATCCTGAAGGACAAGCTGCTGCGCGCAGGGGTGGACCAGCACCTGTCATCATGGATCCTGGACTACCTCACGAACCGGCCTCAGTTTGTGAGAACCCGGGACTGTGTTTCCGACACGATCATCAGTAGCACGGGGGCCCCCCAGGGAACGGTGCTGGCTCCCTTCTTGTTCACTCTTTATACTGCGGACTTCTCACACAACACAACACATTGCCATCTACAGAAGTTCTCTGATGACTCTGCGATCGTTGGTCTCATCTCCAGCGGAGATGAAGCTGAGTACAGAGGGCTTATCCAGGACTTTGTGGACTGGTGCCATCGGAACTGCCTCCAGATCAACGCGAGGAAAACTAAGGAGCTGGTGGTGGACTGCCGCAGGCATGGGCAGCCCCTCACAGCACCAGTAAATATACAGGGAACAGACATCGAGATGGTGACATCCTACAAGTACCTGGGTATTCATCTGAACAATAAACTAGACTGGTCACACAATAATGACGCACTCTACAAGAAGGGACAGCGCAGGCTGTTCCTGCTGAGGAGACTCAGGTCTTTTGGTGTACAAGGGGCGCTGCTGAAGTCATTCTATGACACGGTGGTGGCATCAGCCATCACTTTTGGAGTGGTCTGCTGGGGCAGTGGCATTACTGCAGCCGATAGGAAGAGACTGAACAAACTGATTAAGAAAGCTAGCTCTGTCCTGGGGCAACGCCTTGATCCGATGGAGGAGATAGGAGAGAGAAGGACGGTGGCTAAACTGTCATCTCTGCTGGAGTCCGAGTTCCACCCTATGCAGGACATACTGGATGCACTGAGGAGCTCATTTAGCAGCAGACTACATCATACCAGGTGCACAACCGAGAGGTTTCGTAGGTCCTTCCTACCAACGGCTGTCAGACTGTACAACCTAAGCAGGGCTGCTCGCAGAGATAGCAAAAAGACGTAACAAACTAATAGTTTTTTGAATGCAAAAGATGCAATAGACTTACACAATGGTCCTCTCCGGCATACAACTAGGAACATACCGGTCGCTATGGAGGGTGAGAATATGTATGGGCACATAATCATACCATGTAGGATAACTAAGTAGACGGTTATGCTGTTTCATCCCACCTAGCAACAATGCTCTGCACTGTGTGTGTTTATATATTTACATATTTATTCCATCTAGCTACAATGCTCAGCACTGGGTGTGTTTATATTTATATATCTATATATTTATTCCATCTAGCTACAATGCTCCGCACTGTGTTTTTATATATCTACATATTATTCCATCTAGCTACATTGCTCCGCACTGTGTGTGTTTATATACTTGCATATTTATTCCACCTAGCTGCAATGCTCCATACTGTGGGTGTTTATATATTTACATATTTATTCCATCTAGCTACAATGCTCTGCACTGTGTGTTCATATATTCATATATTTATTCCATCCAGCTACAATGCTCTGCACTGTGTGTCTGTGTGTGTGTGTGTGTATATATATATTTTATAGTAATATGTACATATGTATATTAGCTGCTCTTGCTTGCTTGTTTTTTCTTGCCTTCTGATTGTTGCTCTGAGTGTTGCTATCCCTGTGCTGTTGCAATCCTGGAATTTCCCCGTTGTGGGACTAATAAAGGCTTATCTTATCTCTTATCTCTTATGCCAAAGTTAGTGTGATGGCCACACCTGCAGCCACACAACTATAAAGTCCGTAACCCCATGCACCAACACTTTGTCACACATTTGAGTCATCTTTAGTTTCATTATATATGATTTATACATGGACACAAATGATGACTGTAAATGATTCATTAATGATTTAATGAGTGTGAAGTGGCTGGGATGAGAATCAGCACCTCCAAGTCCGAGTCCATGGTCCTCTCTGGGTTAGGGACAAGCTCCTGCCCCAAGTGGAGGAGTTTAAGTATCTTGGAGTCTTATTCACAAGTGAGGGGAGAATGGAGCGAGAGATTGACAGACGGATCGGAGTAGCATCTGCAGTGACGCGGACGTTGTACCGGCCTGTTGTGGTGAAGAGGGAGCTGAACTTTAATGCAAAGCTGTCGATTTACTGTTCAATCTACGTTCCTACCTTCACCTATGGTCATGAGCTTTGGGTAATGACCGAAAGAATATTGCGGATACAAGTGGCTGAAATGAACTTTCTCCGCAGGATTGCTGGACTCACCCTCAGAGATAGGGTGAGGAGCTCAGTCATCCGGGAGAGGCTCAGAGTAGAACCGCTGCTCCTCCACATTGAAAGGGACTTGTTGGGGTGGTTTGGGCATCTCATCACGATGCCTCCCTCTTGAGGTGTTCTGGGCATGTCCCACTGAGAGGAGACCCCAGGGCAGACCCAGGATATGCTGGAGAGACTATATATCTCCCAGCTGGTCTGGGAACATCTTGGTATCCTCTCTGAAGAGCTGGAGCAGGTGGCCGGGGAGAAGTAAGTCTGGGCTTCTTTGCTTGAACTGCTACCTTCACAACCTGGACCTCCGGAAAAGCGATGGATGGATGGATGGATGGATGGATGGATGGATGGATGGACAAATAATGACACATAATTTGAGTTAAGATTTTATTTGGCATATGTTGAAATGCATTAGTTCTATTTGTACTGCACACATTTATTAACTTTTGTATATTCAGCTTTGTCAAATTATTTGCCTTAATTTCTTTTTCTTATCTTACCGGTACTGGGGGAGGTCCATATGATGGCTGAGGTCTGCTGGCAACAGGAGCAAAAGATGTGCCGTAGGATGCAGCACTGCTTTATAGAGGAAGTGCTCATTGAAACAAACCAAGCACTGCTCCATCATGGGGGGGGGGGGGATTACTCAGCTTATCATACGTATGCTTGTTTGTCTTTCATTTCTGAGTTGAGCATTTAGTTAGTTTGAGTGTGATTACTATTATTTTCAAGTAATCATTTAACTGCTGTCTTTATATTTTGTTGTTAGATAATTTGTTATCATTTTCCCGTGTCAGACTGGTCTGACCAGCCAGTATTTGTCAGATTTTCTTCTGTTAAGCAGTTGGTTTTGTTGTGTCCATATTTGAGACAATAATGAGCAGACCAGCGTCGCTGTCAATGGAGCTTTATTAACAGAAACTATGTACAATACCTTTCGGACTCACAGCGCTCTCCAGCAGGCCAGGGCATCTACAGCGAAAAAGGACGAGCCTCTTCCACCCTTGCCCTTTATACCCTGGGTGGCATCACTACCGGCAACAGCAGTCCACCACCCCTATCTATTCCCCGGCCAACCCAGCCGCCATCTTACTACTACCAACTAAAGTCATATGTAACAGGTTTGATGTTACCTTAAGTTGCCATAAAGCCTTAAGCTTAGTTTTGTTCTTTCTTTTGACCTCTTTTATGGGCCCAGTTTTAAAAGCTGAATTTTGTATAATGTCTCTTTGCATTTTGGGGTAAATAAAAACCTATTATTTTCTAAAATTACTACTGTGTGGACTTCCGGTTATGGCTGCCACGTGAGTAGGACACATATCACTCTGCTCTGCTCCTGGAGAAAAAAAAAATCAGCAAATAACTCTCTCATTTGGGACAGAACGTATCCCAGCGTTTGGGCGAGGATATGTCGGTGAAGCCTAAGGCTGGAAAATCAGGTAGAGGAAAAAGCGAGCCGCCGAAACAGTCCAAATTAACGGACTTTCACGTCTGTGACGCAGCAGATAAAGCTCCATATATGGCAGAGGAAGCTAGCAGCGGTGCGGTAACTGCGGGCAATGGCACAGGTGCAGTGCTAGCTGCCATTAGTTCAATGAGAGCAGACTTTTCCGCTAAATTTGATGGGATTATGGCAGCGTTGGAAGGAATGAGAAAAGAATTGGGTGACTGTGTAGAACGAATGGCGCAGGTGGAGCTTCGTGTTTCCAGTGCTGAGGATGACGTCGCAGGCCTTCAATTAAAGGTGCGCACTTTGGAAAAAAAAAAATTAATGTCTGGAAGATAATGTCCTGGATTTGGAATCCCGGTCGAGACAGAACAACTTGAGGCTGGTGGGTCTACTAGAGGGAACCGAAGGTCGGGACCCATGTTCCTTTTTGGAAAAGTGGATTCTGGAGGCGCTGGGCAGCGCGGAGCTGCAATCATCAGTCGTTCTAGAAAGCGCACACCGAATCGGCCCACCGAGAGATAAGGGACCACCGAGGACGCTTATTATGAAGTTCCTCAGCAACAGAGACAGGATGAAGATCTCCAACGTTGCGCGAGCCAAAGGAGAGATTAAACACCAGGACCAGCAGGTGCAGTTCTACCCAGATTTGGCCACAGAAATCCAACAACTGAGGAAGCAGTTTGATCCCGTACGTAAAGAGCTGCGCAACCTTGGGATTCGTCATGGTGTAATTCATCCTGCGAGACTGTTGACCACGTATGGGGGCAGAACACACATCTTCAAGACCCCAGAGGAGGCGCAGGAGTTCATCAAGAAGATCCAAGAAGAGACTGGTGGGAGCTAAGCATGAACAAAATATAAGGTAGAATATTTAAGCATTTGCACAGGCATCTGACTGATTTGAAGCAAATAGCAAGTTTACAAAATATAGATTGTATTATATATTAAAAAAAAAAACTATGATGTACAAAGTTGCTAAAAATTTTGGAGTTAAGTTGGAAAACTACAGAAGAGAGTTAATGTTACGTCATTAAAAGCAGTAGAGTTAGGGTGATTGGAAGGATGAAGGAGTGGCTTTGGCTGTTCCCCGTGGGTGTGGAGTGGTCGATGGCTATATCGGGAGACGGAATTTTTCTTTTGATTTTGGGGGGGATCACCACAAATGTGGGAAGGGGGAATTTGTTTGTGTGTAGTTTGTAGGATGAATGTTCAACCACTCATGTTTTTGCTTCTCTGTATGAGCATGTTTACACTGCAAGGTAATCCCAAACTCCCTATTGATCATAAACCAAAGCGTTAATCTTAATTTAACTTCATGGAATTGCAGAGGTCTACAAAATTTAAAAAAACTTAAACAAGTTATGAATAAAATAAAAGATATGGGTTCAAAAATTGTGTTTTTACAAGAAACTCATCTAATAGAGGAGGATGTAAAAAGAATTAGGAGTAGATGGCAAGGAAGTGTTTTCACCTCATCATTTTCATCCCGAGCCAGGGGAGTTATGACTCTCATACATAAATCAGTTCCATTTCAAGTGAAAAATGTAATTGGAGACAAATTTGGAAGATATTTAATCATTCAAGGATCTTTGCTATTAGAAAATATAAATTTGGTGAACTTATATGGTCCCAATATAGATGATCAAAAGTTCTTTGCTAATTTATTTCTTATCTTATCATCACTTACAGGGCAACATATAATAGCAGGGGATTTTAATTGTACATTGAATCCCGGTATAGATAGATCAACAGGACTGGACTGTACGCACAATGGATGTAGGATGACCATTAATCATTTTATGAAAGAATTGAGATTGCTAGATATATGGAGAGAAATGAAACCACAAGTTAAAGCTTACTCTTGTTATTCCAATACCTACAAGACATTCTCACGTATTGATTATTTTTTGATCTCCACAGAATTAAGGTCCAAGATTCAAAACTGCTTTTATGATAACATCGTGATCTCTGATCATGCACCCTGCTGTCTAATATATGTAGATAAGAAATTGACAAAGGAACCAGGTAGATGGCAATTTCAGCATAAATGGCTTCAGGATGAGGAATTTGTTAAGTACATAGAAAAACAGATGAGTTCTTTGATATCAATACTACACAAACATCAGCATGTGTAAAGTGGGAGGCTTTCAAAGCTTTTATTAGGGGACATATTATTAGTTATACAGGTTCAAAATCTAAGAAGACTCGAGAGGAGAGAGTCCAATTGGAACATAAAATAAAAATTCTTCAAGAAAAAGTGTATGCAGGATGTGATCCAAGGTTGGAGAACGAATTACTGATTTTGAGAGCTGAATATGACAAAAAATCAGCGAATAGAGCTGCTTCGAGTCTTCTAAGATTGAAACAATCTTTTTTATGAACAAGGTAAAAAATCAGGAAAATTATTGGCATGGCAAATTAAACAATTAGAATTTAAAACACCAATTACCAGTATTATAAGTAACGGACAGGTAATTATAGATCCTTTAGAAATTAATAGAGCCTTTAGAGATTACTATGAAAAATTATATGATACCAAAAATGAGTCTGACTTAACAAAACTAAATGGGTTTTTGAACGGACTATCTATACCGTGTATTCCAAATGAAAAGAGGGAGATACTGGAGTCTCAAATTAGTCAAGAAGAAGTTGGGCTAGCCATTGATAATATGAAATCAGGAAAAAGTGCAGGACCAGATGGTCTTCCAGTTGACCTTTATAAAAAATTTAAGAATAAATTAATAAAACCTTTTTTGGAAATGGTTTTAGAAGCATTTCAAAATAGTAATTTACCATCATACATGAATAATGCCTTAATTATACTGTTGCCAAAACCAGGTAAACCCTCTAATAAATGTGAAAATATGGGACCAATAAGCCTATTAAATGCCGACCTTAAGATAATCTGTAAAATTTTAGCAAGACGAATACAAGAAATTTTACTAAATATTATTAATGAGATCAGAATGGCTTTATAAAGGGAAGACAAGGCTTCCATAATGTAAGAAGACTATTTAATATTATTTATTCTAATAAAGAAGCACCGGATACAGCTCTCCTATCATTGGACACCGAAAAGGCCTTTGATAGAGTCGAATGGCCCTTTCTTTTTGAAGTCTTACAAAGGTTTGAACTTGGAAATAATTTCATAAAATGGGTTCAGATAATATACAATAATGCTACAGCAGAAATCCTAACAAATAGCAATATTTCAAAATCAATAAAAATCAATAGAGGATGTCGACAAGGCTGTCCACTTTCACCTTTACTGTTTACTATGGCAATTGAACCTTTAGCGATGGCGATACGTTTACATTCACAAATATATGGAATTAAAGTAGGACCAACAGAACATAAAATCTCCCTGTATGCCGATGACATAATTTTGTTTATGTCGAATCTTAAAAAAATCAATTCCGACCTTGTTGAATTTAATAAAGAATTTTGGGGAAATATCAGGATATAAAATAAATAAAACTAAATCTTCAATATTAATGCTAAATGAGACCCAGAGAAATCACCCAGCCCCTGAGGTAAATCAATTCAATGTTGTAAATCAGTTTAAATATTTAGGAATCCAAATTGTGCCTAAGCTAGAATCAGTCGTCAGTGCCAACTATGAAGCCTTAATGATAGACATTAATGAGTTACTTCAGAGATGGATGTCACTACCAATGTCGATGATCGGGAGAATCAATATACTTAAAAGTAATATCTTACCTAAAATACTTTATTTATTTCAATACATTCCCTTACCACCACCTTTAGATTTATTCTCAAGAATTAAAAAAAAGTTAGTGGAATTTATATGGAACAACAGGAGGGCTAGATTACGTCTGTCTTTATTATATTTACCATTTGATCGTGGAGGTCTGAAATGTCCAAACTTTATGTTGTATTATTGGTCGGCACAACTGAGGTCTATGACATATTATTTTTCATCAAATGATCTCCCTCACTGGACTGAAATGGAATCATACAATTTACCTTTACCTCTTCCCATATTCATATACTCAGATTTGGCAAAAAAATTACAAAAACAAGTTAAAAATCCATTTGTAAAGCATATGATCAAAATATGGTGTGAAACTAAAAACTATTTAAAAGAACCACACTTATTGTCACAATTTAGCCCAATATGGGGTAATCAATATTTTAAACCAGGGAGAGCGGATGCTGTATTTAAAATATGGAATTTAAAAGGGATTCAAAAGATTCAAGATTTATATGCCTACAGGTGATACAATATGCAATGACACTGCTGTAAAAGACACCATCTTCATAAAGAACACAGACGAAAGAGAGGTCATTGAAATTGTTAAATCGTTCAAAAGTAAAACATCTACTGACTGCGATGGTATTGACATGCTACTAGTCAAAACTGTTATCGAATGCATAGTAAAACCACTGACGTATATCTGTAACCTGTCTCTCCAATCAGGCATATTTCCCAATGCAATGAAAATAGCTAAAGTAATTCCGATTTACAAGACAGGCGACAGAGGGGAACTCTCAAACTATAGACCAATTTCACTATTACCGCAATTTTCCAAGATACTTGAAAAAATATTCTATGAGAGAATTGACAACTTCATACTGAAGAATGATTTATTGTGTGAGCAGCAATATGGGTTCAGACACAAAAGGACAACAGCATATGCCTTAATGGAATTTACAGAAAAAATATCAACAGCCATTGAAAATAAAGAGTATTCAGTTGGAGTATTCCTGGATCTTAAAAAAGCATTTGATACAGTAGATCACAATCTATTATTAAAGAAATTACAAAACTGTGGTATAAGAGGGGTAGCACTGTCCTGGTTAAGTAGTTACTTAAAGAACAGATATCAGTATGTATGTGTTAGCAACAAAAACTCAGAGCTATTGAAGGTCACCTGTGGAGTCCCACAGGGTTCAGTTTTGGGACCATTATTATTCAATATGTATATAAACGATATATGTAAAGTTTCAGAAAAAATGGACTTAATATTGTTTGCTGATGACACTAATCTGCTATGCAGTGGAAACAATTTGGAACAACTTCTGGATACACTCGGAAAAGAATTAGGAAAGTTTAAACTGTGGTTTGATTCAAACAAATTAACGCTCAATTTAAGCAAGACAAAATTTATAGTCTTTAACAACCATCACAACAACCCAGTACCCAAACTCAGTGTAAATGGCGTAGAGATTGAAAGGGTATCCGAAACTAAATTCCTTGGAGTAATAATTGATAACAAACTGTGTTGGAAGCCACATATTAATTATATTAAAGGTAAAGTATCCAAATCAATTGCAATATTACACAGAGTGAAAAATTTGCTGAATCAACCCACACTATACACCTTGTATCATTCATTAATACTCCCATACATGACATATTGTAATGAAGTATGGGGAAATACATATAAAACTAACATATATCCACTCTTTATGCTTCAAAAGAGAGCTATTAGAATAATCAACAAAGCAGCTTACAGGGAACCAACAAACCCACTTTTTCTTAAACAAAAAACTCTCAAGGTGAAAGATCTGATTGACTTTAAAACTGCAATAATAATGTTCAAAGTGAAGAATCTATCAATGCCCGCAATTTGCCCGCAAAAATTTTTTTTTTTTTTTTTTTTTTTTTTTTCCTCGGCGCCACACGAGTAGGCTGCCTTTTGCAACAGCGGCTCGATTCCGAGTCTTTTTCCCTTCCTCTCTCTTTTGATCCGTCTTTTTTTTTTTTTTTCACCCCACTTATATCACGGACACACAGATCGTCCTAAATGTCTCCTGAGCCGGTGGACGGAGCCACTGTTTATAGCAGGATACGATACAGCAGAGAACAGCTGCTAGCATTCAACCGCCACCCGGTCCCATTGGAAAAACTCGACATACCGAGAGAACTGAGGCGAAAACGCCGCGGCTGCCGGGCTGGAGTAAGGCGGAGGACAAAAAATATAAGGTACAGACCCTCCCTTCCATCTGTTGTCATGGGAAATGTACGGTCGATACTGGGAAAGTTAGATGAGCTAGCGGCTATCTCCCGTTATGATAGCACATACCGGGAGTGCTCTCTCCTTTTGTTTACTGAGACGTGGCTAACTGAACTAGCAGCAGATGCTAACATTGAGCTGGAGGGTTTTCACATGATACGAGCTGACCGAACACCAGACAGTGGCAAGGCTAGGGGCGGTGGAGTGATAATGTATGTTAACAACAACTGGTGCAGACCGGGACATATCACTGTTAAACAACGACATTGCAGCAAAGACATTGAGTTGCTAGCTGTTAGCATGAGGCCTACATATCTCCCGAGAGAACACTCACACGTGATCTGCATTGTTGTTTATGCAAATCCGACGGCGAACGCTGGGACAGCACGTGACGTCATCCATTCAGTAACCAGCAGGCTGCAGACAGAACACCCAGATGCTCTTCTCCTCATCTCAGGCGATTTCAACCATGTTTCACTGTCTCCCATTCTACCCACGTTCACCCAGTATGTCACATGCCACACTAGAGACAATAAAACACTGGATTTATTCTACGCAAACACTAAGGAGGCGTACACCTCATCACAACTCCCCCCACTCGGGAGATCGGATCACAACTTGGTTCATCTCCGGCCGGTGTACAAACCCCTAGTGCACAGACAACCTCCGGCCATGCACACTGTGGAGTTATGGTCTGAGGAGACAATGGACACCCTAAAGGGCTGTTTTGAAGCCACCGCCTGGAAGCAGCTCTGCGATCCACATGGTGAGGACATCGATGGCCTCATTCACACCTTCACGGGCTACCTCAGCTTCTGTGTGGACAAATCCGTTCCCACCAAGACCATACGGCGTCACTCAAACAACAAACCCTGGATCAACCCTGAGATAAAAACACTTCTGAGAGAGAAGAAGAGGATCTTCAGGTCAGGGAACAGGGAGATGCTGAAGTCCGTACAGAGGGAGCTGAGGAGAAAGATCAGAGAAGGCAAGGACAGCTTCAGGAAGAAGATGGAGGACAAGCTGCAACAGAGCGACATCAGCGGGGTCTGCAGAAACCTCAAAACCATCTCGGGGCTCCAGAATACCTCCCCCCAGGCCACAGGGGGCAGGGAGTGGGCGAACAACCTGAATCTGTTTTTCAATAGATTTGACCAACCGCCCTCCCCCGACTGCACAACAACCACTGCTGCCTCTAAAGAAATCAAGTCCTGCTGCCCACTCCCCACTCCACCAACACCCCCCCACTCCCAACACACAGCCCCCCATCCTGACCCTGACCAGGACCCAGGTGAGGACGGAGCTGAGGAAGATCAAGGCGAGGAAGGCGCCGGGACCGGACGGCATCAGCGCAAAGCTCCTCAAGTCCTGTGCAGACCAGCTGTGTGGGATTGTGACGTATATCTTCAACATGAGCCTGAAACTGGAGAGGGTACCACAGCTGTGGAAAACATCTTGTGTGGTACCTGTACCAAAAACTTCCCACCCCAAAGACCTGAACAGCTACAGACCGGTGGCCTTGACGTCCCACTTGATGAAGACCCTGGAGAGACTGCTCCTTGCTCACCTCCGCCCCCTGGTGGAACCAGCGATGGATCCACTCCAGTTCGCCTACCAGCATGGCATTGGGGTGGAGGATGCGGTGATCTTCCTCCTTCACCGTTCTCTGTCCCACCTGGAGAAGCCCGGGAATATGGTGAGGATCATGTTCTTTGACTTCTCCAGTGCTTTCAACACCATCCAACCGATGATCCTGAAGGACAAGCTGCTGCGCGCAGGGGTGGACCAGCACCTGTCATCATGGATCCTGGACTACCTCACGAACCGGCCTGTTTGTGAGAACCCGGGACTGTGTGTCCGACACGATCATCAGTAGCACGGGGGCCCCCCAGGGAACGGTGCTGGCTCCCTTCCTGTTCACTCTTTATACTGCGGACTTCTCACACAACACAACACACTGCCATCTACAGAAGTTCTCTGATGACTCTGCGATCGTTGGCCTCATCTCCAATGGAGATGAAGCTGAGTACAGAGGGCTTATCCAGGACTTCGTGGACTGGTGCCATCGGAACTGCCTCCAGATCAACGCGAGGAAAACTAAGGAGCTGGTGGTGGACTGCCGCAGGCATGGGCAGCCCCTCACAGTACCAGTAAATATACAGGGAACAGACATCGAGATGGTGACATCCTATAAGTACCTGGGTATTCATCTGAACAATAAACTAGACTGGTCACACAATACTGATGCACTCTACAAGAAGGGACAGCGCAGGCTGTTCCTGCTGAGGAGACTCAGGTCTTTTGGTGTACAAGGGGCGCTGCTGAAGTCATTCTATGACACGGTGGTGGCATCAGCCATCACTTTTGGAGTGGTCTGCTGGGGCAGTGGCATTACTGCAGCCGATAGGAAGAGACTGAACAAACTGATTAAGAAAGCTAGCTCTGTCCTGGGGCAGCGCCTTGATCCGATGGAGGAGATAGGAGAGAGAAGGACGGTGGCTAAACTGTCATCTCTGCTGGAGTCCGAGTTCCACCCTATGCAGGACATACTGAATGCACTGAGGAGCTCATTTAGCAGCAGACTACATCATCCCAGGTGCACAACCGAGAGGTTTCGTAGGTCCTTCCTACCAACGGCTGTCAGACTGTACAACCTAAGCAGGGCTGCTCGCAGAGATAGCAAAAAGACGTAACAAACTAATAGTTTTTTGAATGCAAAAGATGCAATAGACTTACACAATGGTCCCCTCCGGCATACAACTAGGAACATACCGGTCGCTATGGAGGGTGAGAATATGTATGGGCACATAATCATACCATGTAGGATAACTAAGTAGACGGTTATGCTGTTTCATTCCATCTAGCAACAATGCTCTGCACTGTGTGTGTTTATATATTTACATATTTATTCCATCTAGCTACAATGCTCAGCACTGGGTGTGTTTATATATTTATATATCTACATATTATTCCATCTAGCTACATTGCTCCGCACTGTGTGTGTTTATATACTTGCATATTTATTCCACCTAGCTGCAATGCTCCGTACTGTGGGTGTTTATATATTTACATATTTATTCCATCTAGCTACAATGCTCTGCACTGTGTGTTCATATATTCATATATTTATTCCATCCAGCTACAATGCTCTGCACTGTGTGTCTGTGTGTGTGTGTATATATATATATTTTATAGTAATACGTACATATGTATATTAGCTGCTCTTGCTTGCTTGTTTTTTTCTTGCCTTCTGATTGTTGCTCTGAGTGTTGCTATCCCTGTGCTGTTGCAATCCTGGAATTTCCCCGTTGTGGGACTAATAAAGGCTTATCTTATCTTATCTTATCTTAAATATCCAAAAGTTGTTCCAAACAAGGGAGAAACGATATCACCTCAGAGGAACATGTATATTTCAAAAGCCTACAGTGAGAACAACCACCAAGCAACACTGTATTTCAGTGCAAGGAGTCAGATTATGGAACGATTTTGGACCTGAATTAAAATCATGTACAACGTTTGGACAATTTAAACAAAAACTAAAGGAAGAAATACTCCAAACATATTTACAAGACGACATGTAAACTCACATAAGGATTGACATTTCCAGCCTGTGTTGTGTTGTAGCTTAGTTTTTCTTTTTTTCTCTGTGACATTATGTCTTAGATTTGTTTTTGAATAGTAACCGCTTAACTTAGACTAGCTCAGTTTTCTTTTTTCTCTCAGTCACATTTTGTCTTAGCCTTGTTTTAAATTGTAATCGCTCTTGTCTTGTTTTCTCTTTTTCTCCTTTGAATTCTTGGATGGAATATGGGTGGGCAATATAAGCTGCGGCTTCAGCCATCACCCATTTCGGATAACTCACGTGGAATTGTATAGTAGAAGGAGTCTTTGTCTAATTTGACCTTGTTGTTATATTATACAGTTTCTTTTAACCTGTAATGTACTATCCGAAATAAATAAATAAAATTAAAAAAAAAAAAATATCCGTCATGTGCAGATAATGTCTTTTGAAGAGCTGAGGATCAAATTTAATCTTAATAGAACACATTTTTTTTAAAATATCTTCAACTTAGGAACTTTATTTGATCAAATCAAAATAAAGCTCTCACTCGACCTATTTACTCATCCTTGGAAAAAATGTTGATGAAAGATAGTAAAAGAAAGGGTATTATTTCAGAGTTTTATAACTCATTGACACTATCCTTAAGTGAAAACTCAGAAAAGATTAAACTACTGGAAAGAAGATCTGCAAACTGAAATTTCAGAGGAACAATGGGAATTGGCTTGTACAGAAGCTCAAACCAAATCAATAAATGTACGTCTTAAATTGATACATTTTAAATGGTTAATGCGGATGTATGTTACACCAGTGGAGTTAAATAGATATAACAAAAACATACCAGATACGTGCACAAAATGCATGGAAAGTAAAGGAACCCTATTTCATTGTGTATGGGAATGTAGAATAATTAGAATGTTTTGGGAAGAGGTGAGGGTAACAATTGAAAAAATAATTTCAAAACAAATCATATTGAATCCTAAACTGTTTTTGTTGGGTCTGTACCCAGAAAAACATAACTTTAATAAAAGTGAAAGAACATTCATAGACCTCAGTTTGCTTAATGCCAAAAAATGTATTGCATTACTGTGGAAAAAGACTCATAGACCAGATGTGACTCAGTGATTAAGACAGATGTTAACAAACCTTCCATTAGAAAGGATAACATACATACTGAAATCAAAGGAAATTGTGTTTGAGAATATATGGAGACCTTTTATTGATTATGTAAAAAATTTAAACATAACTTTTGAAGAAGAAGGTGAATGATGTGTGTGGACCTTGTAAATTCCAAACTGGTGAATATAATATGTATACTTATGTAATGGATTGCCTAGACTAAACAGAGGAGCATTGGTGAAGACTTGATTTTGTTGGTGGTTGTTGGTGTTTTTAGTGCATTTTTTTTTTTTTGTAGTATTTTAGTGTTAGTGTTTGATTGTTTGTGTCATGTTTGTTAAAAAAAAAAAAAAAGGTTCAATAAAGATATTGTGGAAAAAAAAAATTACTACTGTGTCCTCATGTCTAACCAGCTCGGTCCCTCCCACATGGTGGGAACAGTGGTGAGATTGATCAGCTGAGGATGTCTTTTTTTCCCCCCAGTTTTTCTCCTCTTTTACCAAATACATTTTTGAGCCTTGCACCATGAAGATAGGAAAAAGACAAAGGAGGATCAACCAGGACAGGAAATGGCCAGAGTTTCTGACATGGCAGCAGACACCGAGGATAATGTTGCCAAGGAGCAAACACTCAAGAATCTGACTGGGATCTTGCAGGTCTTCATGGGACAGCAGGAAGCACAAGAGGTAAAATTAAAACAAGAGTCTGTACGACAAGAAGAATGTTTTAAGGCATTGCAGCATCAGTTTCAGCTTTTACAGACGGAAGTGCAGGTCCGTACAGATTCCCTCCCTGAGCCTACTTCAACTGGTCCAGGCCCACAGGAGCTTCCTGGTCAGGCCAATCATCAGGCCCAAGTTACTTCCCAACCAAGAGATAACTTCAGAGTCAGTACTCCCTCAAGTCATATGTCACTCATGAACCAAAGTTACAAACACTAACTAATGAAGATGACAGTGAACATTTCCTGGTTACCTTTGAGAGGATTGCAGCTGCCTGTAGATGGTCAAAATCAGACTGGGTTTCTCATTTCGTCCCCGTACTCACTGGTAAAGCAAGGAGTGTTTATGTTAATATGGATGTTGATGAATCTCTTGATTATGATAATGTGAAAGCAGCCAAATTGCAAAAATTATGACATAAACCCAGAGACTTATCGACAGAGATTCCGTTTCCTGGTTGTTAAATGGTAAATGGCGTTCACTTATATAGCGCTTTTTCTCATCTTTGGATGACCAAAGCGCTTTACAGATCCTGCTATCCACCCATTCACGCACACATTCATACAGTGATGGCGGCAGAGCTGCTATACACACACAGGCGCTAGCCTGGCCACCAGGAGCAACTGGGGGTTGGTCTTGCTCAAGGACACTTCGACATGCAGACTGCAGACAGAGTGGGAATCAAACCCATGACCCTCTGATCAGTAGTTGGTCACACTACACCTGCACCACAGCCACCCCGCCAGTGTTCATCCGGATGAGAGCCCCAAAGAACTTTATGTGAGGCTAAAGGAAGGAAGACAAGACAGATGTGGAGGAGTATGCTGAAACGGTCACCAGCTACATCGCGAAGTGCACAGAGGATGTCACTATAGTGAAGACTATCACTGCACGGGGCAACCATAAGCCCTGGATGACTGCAGAGATGCGCTCGCTGCTCACAGCCAGAGATGCAGCCTTCAGAGCGAAGGACAGGATCGCCCTCCGCTCAGCCAGATCTGTGCTCTCAAAGGGAATTAAGACAGCGAAGCACGCCTATGCGGAGAAAATCCAGGGACACCTCTGTGACACTAGGAACACCAAGCGGATGTGGCAGGGAGTTCGGGCACTGACGGACTATAAGTCTAGGCAGGGGATCGATGATGAGGACGCTTCGCTTCCAGACAGGCTCAACAACTTCTTTGCACGTTTTGAAGCATCAAACCCCGACAATTAGAGGGAGGGCTGGCCCATCTCCACCATCGGTTGGGCCAGCTATCACCATTAACACAGCGGACACACGGAGGACCCTAACCAAGGTCAACCCACGTAAAGCTGCAGGTCCGGACAACATCCCAGGACGTGTGCTCCAAGACTGCACGAGCGAGTTGGCGGATGTCCTGACTGACATTTATAACATCTCCCTGAGCCAGGCCATCGTTCCCAGATGCTTTAAGACCTCTACCATAGTACCGGTGGCAAAGAAACCAGTTGTGTCCTCGTCCTGTTGCACTGACACCAATTGTGATGAAGTGTTTTGAACGGCTTGTCAAACCACACATCACAGCCTGCCTCCCTGCATCACATGACCCGCTCCAGTTTGCATATCGTTCAAACCGCTCCACGGAGGATGCTATAGTCACCACCCTGCACTCCGTCATCACCCACCTGGATCAGAAAGACACCTACACCAGACTCCTGTACACTGATTTCAGTTCAGCATTCAACACCATTATTTCCCAGAGACTGATGGAGAAATTACTCCTCCTTGGTCTGAACACCGCCACATGTCTCTGGATCCTGGATTTCCTGACTGAGAGGCCTCAGTCTGTCCGGGTTGGAAATAACATCTCCAACTCTATCACGCTGAGCACCGGATCCCCTCAAGGTTGCGTACTCAGTCCACTGTTGTTTACACTTCTAACACATGACTGTGTATCCAGACACGAGGGGAACCAGATTAAGTTTGCAGATGACACCACGATGGTGGGAATTATTCAGAGGGATGAGGAATCCATGTACAGGGAAGAAATGAGAGACCTGGAGGGCTGGTGCAGGGAGAATAATCTGGTGCTCAACATGGACAAAACGAAGGAGATGATTATCGACTTCCGACGGTCACAGCCTGAACACGTCCCTCTCAGCATCGGCGGCCACTTAGTGGAGAGAGTGGAGAACATCAAGTTCCTCGGAGTGCAGATCTCGCAGGACCTGACCTGGAGCAAGAATTCTTTGGGGATCAGGAAGCGGGCCCAGCAGAGACTGCACTTCTTGAGGAAACTCAAACAGGCCTCTCTCCCCCCATCTGCATCCTCAGGACCTTCTACAGAGGTGTGGTGGAGAGTGTTCTGACGTACTGCATTGCAACATGGTACTCCAGCTGCAGTATGTCAGACAAAAAAAGCCCTGCAGAGGATATGGAGTTTCCCTCTCCTCTGTCCAAGAACTTTTTCAGAACCGTTGTAGGAGCAGGGCACTGAACATTGTCAAGGACCATTCTCACCCTCTGCATAAACACTTTGAACTTCTGCCATCTGGCAAACGATTCCGGAACATCAGAGGCAGAACCACCAGACTGATTAACAGCTTCCTTCCACAAGCTGTTAGGATGCTGAATGGTTGATCCGGAATCTCTCATACATACTACTGCACCTATGGACATTATGTATATTATTTGTATATTATAGTTCTGGTTAGTTTTCAAGTATGTCTCAGGGAAGTGTGAATGGCTGTGTTGGGGTGGGGGGTGAGGGTGTGTGTGAGTGTGTCTTAAATTATGTTCTTTTTACTTATATGGATGCAGAGAGAAACGCAATTTCATCTTGCCTGCACTACAGTTGTATGTACAGCAACATGACAATAAAGGTTGATTTGATTTGATAAAGGAGTTGTATGGGAAATGAATCCAGCCTAAAGATAAAATTGTTCAGGAAATTGGTGAAATAATCATTATGGAACAGTGTTTAAGAATGTTGTCTCCTGAGCTCCAGGTCTGAATTAAAGAGCACAACCCCAAATCAGCTGCTGAGGCCTCCACTCTTGGTGATGTATTTGTGGCTGCCAGAAGGAAGGGCCAACCATGGAGTAACACTACCCTAAAGGATAAGGACACTCACAGACCTCTACTATTTCAATACCAGCAGAGATCAGCAACAGGTGTGAGTAAATTCCCTCTAAGGGGTGATCAACAAGTAAATGCATCATCTGAATCTGGTAACAGAACACCAGTTTGTTACCTATGTGGGCAGGAAGGTCACACAAAGCCCAGGTGTCCAAAAAATCCCGCAAAACTGACCCAAATGTGTTTTGTACCACAACAAGATGATTTAAAACCTGAAAATAAACAGCCAATAAAGATGATTGCAGTGAAAATTAATGGAAGAAAAATTAAAGCTCTCACAGACACTGGCAGTACTCAGACCCTGGCGCATAGAATGTACCTAATGTTGTATGCTTTCTTGATACCATCCCAATATGCTGTGTACATGGTAATGAAAGACCTTACCCTACTGCTGCTATCTTTATTGAGGTACATGGTCAATCTTACAGTATCTGTTAAATGTTTGTGTTGCAGATAACTTGCCATATCCAGTAGTTTTGCGTGAAGATCTGCCAGTTTTATATGATTTATAAAAACCAGTGCAAAGCTGTAATGTTGTGACAAGGGCCCAAGCTAAACAAACAAATGAGCAATCTCCAATCCTCAGTACCTTGGCCTTTCTTTGATGCTGACCTAGGAGCACAACCCGGGAAATCTAGGAAACTAGGAAACCACACAGCTAGAGAAGGCAAGAGAAGCTCAAACAAACTGCTGGAAAACCATCAGCTGAAGTTGCTCCAGAGGTGCACTTGGGATTCCAAATACCTACCAACATAATTCAAATGCAACAAAATGATCCAACTAGGGCAGCTCGGTGGTGCAGTGGTTACCACAGAGGCAGCCCAGTAAGAAGGTCACGGGATCAATTCCACCTCTGACCATTGTAGGTTCGATCCCACCCCCGAGTATTAGTGACCCTTCTGGGTGGAGGTTGCATGTTCTCCCTGTGTCTGCGTGGGTTTACCTCGGGACTCCAGTTTCCTCCCACAGGCCAAAAACATGCAATTTAGGTTAACTGGAGACTCTAAAGTGGCCCTAAGTGTGAATGGTGAAGGGATTGGTGCCATACTGTGGTGCCTCATCCATCCAGGTGGATGCCCTGAATTTCCATCTGGGGATCATTAAAGTATACAAAATACAAAAAAAAAAAAAAAAACTGTCAGCCATTTTGCTGAGAGCTAAGGAAATAGCATTGGAGGTTGAGCCTGAAAACATCACAGAGTACTTTTTAAAGAAAGGCATTCTTTATCATCAGCATGGCCAGGTTAACCCTTTGTCAGTCTTGGTTTCATGGACAGGTAGTGCTGTGTCACAGTTCAGCGACTGTCATGTGACGTGACCTTAAACCATAATAAATCCCTAGTTATACTACATATTGCACCTCACAAGGTGGCAGACACGTATAACTTACTGCTCTTGCCTTGGAGGACTATCCATCCATCCATCTTCTTCCGCTTAATCCTTTTCGGGTCGCGGGGGGCTGAAGCCTATCCCAGCATCTTTGGGCGAGAGGCAAGGTACACCCTGGACAGATCGCCAGTCCATCACAGGGCCAACACAGAGAGACAGACAACCATTCACTCTCACAGTCACACCTAAGGACAATTTAGAATCCCTAGTTTGATGCCAATTAACCTAACTTGCATGTTTTTGGCATGTGGGAGGAAACCGGAGAAATCCCGGAGTAAACCCATGCAGACACAATGGCCCCCAAATACCCCCCCCCCCAAAAAAAACAAACAAACAAAAAAAAAAACTCACTTCTGGGACACCAGAGAAGAAGAGTTTGTAAACAAATGTTGATCAATCGCAAGACAGAGGAGGCATTTGCTCCCAAATTTGCCAACTATGATTCTAAAAAGATTATTTAGCTTATGAAGGTAAATATCCACATTTTGTTATAACAGAGGGTGGGCGAAGCTGGTTAATGTTACACCTGCCATCGACCCCCAGCACCATATGACTTGACATAACAATCACGCCGGTTCCCGGTCGTCATATGAGATAAATTGTGGCGGAATAAAAGTGAAATTCAGGTGGAATAATCATAACAGTTTCTGAATGTGGGAGAGAAAGCGAAAATGACAGAGAAGACAAAATAACGACCAGGATGGCGAAAATGGACAAAGCGAGCCGCCTGGCCAGCGGTAAATGACAAATTTCTTTGTTTGTTTACATTGTACTGATTTTCTGGTTCATAAACTTTGAAGGGGGCAGCGCGGTGGCGGAGTGGTTAGCACTGCGGCAGCACAGCGACTCACCCTTGGCCAGGGGATCCTGGGTTTGATCCTAGCCCCTGACCAACAGATGAATGAATGAATGAATATATTTTGAAGATAAGAGAACAAAAACCCCAAAACAAAAAACGGTGACAAAAACTAAACCATCCTTTGTGTAAATATGTCCAAAGTGTCATGAACGCTTTTCCACAGCGCACGGCGAGGGGTGGAATAATGAGGATTTACATGCTGGGTTGCAACACCACACATTAATTAACATAAAGACTCACAAAAGATACACTTACTGTGGGCGTTCGGGGGCCAACATCGCCCCACAAACGCATGAGGTGAGACGTGTATCCACGCTGGCGTCCCACAGCTGGAATCGCTATGAGGACACAAAAGAACCACGGGCTGTGCGGAGTGGATGCACGTCGTATGGAGCAGATAGTTCACTGATACAACATACGATCCGTCAGTCGATCAGTTAATCAAAGACCCAGCAGTGCGTGACGGGCAAAAGGCACTTAAGTACCGGAATATACGTTACTGTAGAAGAGCTTGGAAATGAAGAGGCGATTTGATTTATAAACCAAGTTTAATAATCAGCATAATCAGCTCTTCTAACAAGTCTCATCTTGTGCAGAGAGTGGCAGAAGGGAAAAGAGACAGAATGTCTCCAGCTCACTGACTTTATACTGGCACACAATAAAAGACATGCATAACAAAGGCTGACATCCCTCATTATCTTAATCCCCCCATTGTCTTGGTATTTCCTCTCCTCGCCTTGGGGGGTGAGGGTGGCTCCTCCGGTCTCCTCCGCCGCGTCCGGGAACGTCTTTGTTCTTCACTCGGCGGGTGAGAGCCCTTTGTCCTTTCAGAGGTGTGAAGTCCTTTACATATGTAATTACCAAACATTTCCACATGCTTCAACATATGTAGGTTATGGAATATATGGTTAATATAGACCACAGGCCCCCCAAACAACTAAGAAAGGACAACAGAAAGGTTCACAGTCTAAGATAGTTTTTATGACCTACTAAGTGTTACATCTGTTGCCACGGAAGAAACTTTCCAGCAGCCATGCTCCTAAGAGAGTTCAGTGGTAATCATAACAGCATAGTAAAATCATGTCAGTCCTAAACTGTTGCAGCACAATTAGTGAATAATTGTGGAGTGGTTTGTATCAGTCCCTGTGCTGTCTGGGTTTTAATCTTCTCCCAAAGCTGCTGTAGGTTGGTTTAGGCGCCCTGCTGGGACCTTCTTGTGAGGAATCTGCAGTGTGGGAAGGAGAGAGGTTAACTGTTCCCTGCTGGGGGGCTGAGTCTTTTCTCTTGGGGGGGGTCTACCCCGCCGAGGTGCTCTCGCCAACTGTGCAGGCTCGTCTTTCAACAAGAAGGCAGGTTTAAGTCTGTCAATGCTGACTGTTTCTTTTCTATCCCCAAAATCAAGCACAAAGTGTTTATCACCATGTTCCAGCACTCTGAATGGCCCATCGTATGCTGGGCGGAAAGTTGGTTTTAAAGCTTCATGCTTAACAAAAACAAACTCAGCGTTTTTTTTAAAGCTTGAGGGACAAAAACCCGTGGGAAGGAGTGATGAGCTGGACCGGGGAGAGAGTCCGGTCCGTTGCTGCCTAAAAACCTTGGGACTGGAAGGTGCCCTGGCTCTGGGTTCTCTGGTAAAAATTCACCTGGAAGCCTGAGAGGTTGTGCAAAGACTAATTCTGCGGGAGAGGCGTCTAGATCCTCTTTAGGTGCTGCACGCAACCCCAATAAAACCCAGGGAAGTTTATTTACCCAATTTGTGTCCGTTAGTGAGGCTCTGAGGGCAGCCTTTAAAGACCTGTGAAAACGCTCGCATAACCCATTAGCCTGAGGGTGATAAGCGGTGGTGCGATGAATTGTTGCCCCTAAGCTGTTGGACATGGCTGACCAGAGCTCTGAGACAAATTGAGGCCTCCGATGGGACGCCGAAACGTGCCACCCAGTTTGTCAAAAAAACGCGAGCGACTTCCTCCGCTGTGGCTGCCGCTAGAGGGACTGCCTCTGGCCAGCGTGTGGTGCGGTCTATCATTGTTAACAGGTGTGTGAAACCTTGGGAGGAAGGTAGTGGCCCCACGAGGTCGACATGAACGTGGTCGAACCTTCTAGCAGGGATTGGAAAAGGCTCCAGAGGGGCTTTTGTGTGTCTGTGTATTTTAGCGCGTTGACAAGAAATGCAAGTTTTTGCCCATTCTTTTACGTTTTTGCGCAGGCCTGGCCACAAACTTTTTGGCGACCATTTTAACCGAGGCGCGCACACCTGGGTGCGCGAGGGAGTGAATTGCGTCGAAAATACGGCGGCGCCATGTAGCTGGTACTAACGGGCGAGGTCAGCCGGTTGAAACATCGCATATTAGGGGGGGCACGCTGTCACGTAAACCCTTTTTCTCCAGCCTTAATCCTGTTTGTCCAGACAGGAGTGCGCGCAGGTCCGCGTCACTGCTTTGTTCCTCCGCTATGGCTGCATAATCTATCCCTGCATGGATAGGTGCTGCGTATGTGTCTGCGTTAGTGAAGAGTTCTGCTGCTGAGGCAGTATAATCTGTCTCCCCGCGCTCTGGTGGCGTCACAGCGCGAGAGAGACAGTCTGCTACTACGTTAAGTTTGCCTGCCACGTGTCGAATGTCTGTGGTGAACTCTGAAATCGCAGCTAGCTGTCTTTGTTGCCTGCCTGACCATGGTTCTGAAATTTTAGCCATAGCAAAGGTGAGCGGTTTATGGTCTACAAAAGCCGTGAAACTCCGCCCTTCTAACCAGAACTGGAAGTGGCGGATGGATAAATGAAGCGCCAGCAGCTCTCTGTCAAAAGTGCTGTATTTACGCTCAGTTTGGTTTAGCGATTTGCTAAAGAATGCTAAAGGTTGCCAGACCCCGCTGACAAGTTGTTCTACAACTGCCCCTATAGCCAGGTCTGAAGCGTCTGTGGTTAGCGCGATGCGGGCCAAGGGATCTGGGTGAACTAACAATGTGGCGTTAGCTAGGGCACTTTTTACTTCCGCGAAGGCGCGTTCACGCTCCGGGGTCCATTCGACCGCGTTGGAAGCCTTCTTTTTTCTGAGCGCGTCATATAGGGGCTGCATGAGCTGAGCTGCGTGGGGGAGGAAGCGGTTGTAAAAATTAACCATCCCTAAAAATTCCTGTAGCGATTTGACCGTTTGTGGCCGTGGGAAACTTTCTATCGCGTGAACTTTGGAAGTGGAACTGCCCCCTTCGGAGAAACTTTGTGAACTAAAAAATCAATTTGTGACACGCCGAATTTGCATTTGGCTGGATTGATTATTAGCCCGTGCTCTTCTAGCCTCTGAAAAACCGCAGTGAGGTGCTGCTCGTGTTCTTCCTCAGACGAGCTGGCTACCAGCATGTCGTCGAGGTAGACGAAGACAAAAGGAAGGTCGCGTAGGACCGCGTCCATCATTCGCTGAAAAGTTTGAGCAGCGCCTTTGAGGCCGAAAGGCATTTGCAGGAATTCAAAAAGGCCGAAAGGGGTTATTACCGCTGTTTTAGGAATGTCTTCTGCTCGGACTGGGACTTGGTGATAACTGCGGACTAAGTCTATTTTTGAAAAAATGCGCGCACCCACCAGATGTAGTAAAAAAATCTTGAATGTGAGGGATTGGGTAACGGTCACGCGCTGTAGCGTTGTTTAATCTGCGGTAATCTCCGCACGGTCTCCAAGAACCGTCGGATTTCGGAACCATGTGAAGTGGTGAGGCCCAGGGGCTCTTCGAGCGTCTAACAATGCCCAATTTTTCAAGAGTTGTAAACTCGTCATGTGCTATGTTGAGCTTGGCCGCGTCTAAGCGGCGAGCTTTGGCAAAAACGGGAGGTCCCGTTGTGGGAATGAAGTGTTCAACCCCGTGTTTAGCCACAGTGGCTGAGAATTTGGGAATTGTGAGTGCTGGAAATTGGGTGAGGAGTTGCTCAAACTTACCTCCTGCCGTGGTGACGTTGGCCTGCACAGGTGGTGGAGAAACTTGGGCTGAGCAGGGAATAGAAGCAAAGGACAGTGCATTAACCAGGCGCCTATTTGCTAGATCCACTAATAACCCATGTGCACACAAAAAATCTGCGCCTAATAAGTTAAAACTCACCGCCGCTACAACAAATGTCCATCTGTAGCTGCGGCCGTGGATGAGGAGGTGCAGGCTCTTTTCGCCGAACGTGTCGATGCTAGAGCCGTTGGCTGCCACGGCTCCGTTGCCCCGGGTGCCCGTGGCTCGATCTGCGTGGGAGGGCATGACGAAACTCAGCTGGGCTCCTGTGTCGATGAGGAACTGCTTGCCTGTGTGTCCATCCGTCACGTACAACAGCTTATTCTTCTCGCCGAGAACCGCTGCTGTTAACGGCTCTCGGCTTTGGCGTTTTCCCGAAATCGCAAATTTGCAGGGGGGAACGCATTTGTGGGCCTTCTCGGCGAAGCGGTGGTGATAATCAGAATCAGAAAAAGATTTATTGCCAAGTACATTAACAGATCACTGATAACATACGAGAGAATTTGACTTGACACAGAAAATGAACCTGCATTTCCAGTGACACGGCTGCATCTGGAACGCGCCTGCCAACAGGATGGTACAGATAAGAAATCATACAATGGGAAGGAGCAAAAAAATCATTGAATTCAGAATATTGACCATAAGTAATCAATATTATGATTACAAAGACAAAAAAAGCCCACGATGCACATTCAAGACCAGAGTTCACAGGACACAAGGAGAGCAGTGAATGTTATCTTGTTGTCAGTTTCTGGGTCAGTGTGGATGTAGTGTTGAAGCAGTGTTGTATCAATCAATAAGAGCACAAGGACACTTTGGCAGAAGATGTTTTGTCTGGCTGCAGCAATTGTCCTTGGCAATTGTCCCAAGCAACTACTGTCCGGAGGCCGTGTGCTCAGTGTTTTGAAAAACAAAGACTGGAGATTATCAGGAGGATTTTTGTAAGGGAAATTGAGCCAAAATAGAACTGATCACAGAGAAAGAACTTTATTTTCTTCTGCAGATTCAGTGCTTAATCCTTCATTGCGGGGCTTTGAGTCCGTCGTGGATAGACTTAAGCGTAACCATGATGTAATCCACCTTCCGAGACAGTTCTCCATTTGTCGCTATCAAAGTCTTCTCCATTTTTTCAATTTGATGGATGCACCTCGCGTGGCCAGCATTTTGATAGGTTGTATCCATCTTCAGCAATTTGCGGTACACCAGGACAATCCCAGTTCCAATCAGAACGATCCCAGTCACCATTATTACGAAGATATACAAATCTTCAATATCTTCGATAGAGAGATTACTCAGGCACAAGATCCTCCAAACACTTGTCACCCGTAAATAGCCCGCTGGAGCCGTCCCTGCGGGGCAAACAGCTTCCCCCGGAGCACTATTCCTTGTTGAAAAAATAGTGTCAATTGCGTTCAAAGCCCAGCTTATCAATTCCATAATTTCTTTCGATAATCAGCAGTAGACGCAGACAGACGACAGCAAGCTGGGATCCAGTTAGTTAGGGAAGTGGGGAGCTAGAGCAGAGAGAAAAGAGAGAAGCGTCTACTCTCCTTGAAGAGCGGAAGTGAAGAGAGAGTAATAACAGGCGCCGCTCTGTCTGCTAAGTTTGGGCCGTGTCGCTGTCACCGTGGGCTGGGTCTGCTCAGTGGGTTGTGGCTCCTCGTGGCTCGGGGCGTCAGCTTTGAGGTCTGCGGATGCTGCTGTGGGTGTCAGCTTCTTGCAGGCGTTGACGAGCCGATGAGCTTCGTTGGCCAGTGCGCGGAAGTCTTGGTGGTTGTTGCATTTCATGCTGGCGAGTGTCCCTCTCATGTGTGGCGGCAGTGTGCTGAAGAATATAAACTGGAAAAGGAAGTTGTCATTGTCCTCTTCTTTGAGCTGTAGCAAATCCTCCATGAGGGCCTTTGGTTTGCACCCTCTGTGGCCGTAGACCGCCAGGATCTTCTCGGCTCTCTCTTCCGCTGATGGGGCGTAGTTCGCCACGATGGTTGCTTTGAGCGTCTCATATTTGTCCCGGGCCGGTGGCCGCCGGATCATGCTCCGCACACACTTCGAAGTGGCGGCGGCGAGTTTGGAGACGATATGGTAAAATTTGGTATCGTCAGCCGTGATGCCCGCCAGTGTAAACTGGGCTTCAGTCTGCTGAAACCAAGAGGCGGGGTCTTCTTGCCAGAAGTCTGGCAGCTGGACAGCGACGGCATTCGTGCATACCATCACTGCTGTGCCCGCCGGGTGAGAGTGCCTTGCCTCGGCTCTCACGGCAATGCTGGTGCTCGGTTGAGCCCTCTCAATCTCTTCTGCCGGGGGGGAACAGTTGTCCATCTGTTCCCTCGTCTGCGTGGGTCGCCACGGATGAGTCGATTGCGGGGGTATGCCTCAGGACCATACTCGCGTCAGGGGTCACCAGTGTAGAAGAGCTTGGAAATGAAGAGGCGATTTGATTTATGCTGATTATTAAACTTTGTTTATAATCAGCTCTTCTAACAAGTCTCATTTTGTGCAGAGTGGCAGAAGGGAAAAGAGACGGAATGTCTCCAGCTCACTGCCTTTATACTGGCACACAATAAAAGACATGCATAACAAAGGCTGACATCCCTCATTATCTTAATCCCCCCATTGTCTTGGTATTTCCTCTCCTCACCTTGGGGGGTGAGGGTGGCTCCTCCGGTCTCCTCCGCCGCGTCCGGGAACGTCTTTGTTCTTCACTCGGCGGGTGAGAGCCCTTTGTCCTTTCAGAGGTGTGAAGTCCTTTACATATGTAATTACCAAACATTTCCACATGCTTCAACATATGTAGGTTATGGAATATATGGTTAATATAGACCACATTACCGTATATTAAGTTACCGGAGTGGTGGCTCAGTTGGTAGAGCATCCGCCCCACACCCGGGAGGCAGGGGTACCCCGATAAATCTCCATACTCTGAAAAAACTGAGATTAGTGCTGGTAAAGAGGTGTCCGGCTGTCCCAGGTATATTAAAATGTCATCAGCAAAGAGTGCTATTTTATGTTCCTTCTGACCAAGTGTAATACCTTGAATTTTTTGATTCTGTCTTATCCATTGGCTCAGAGGTTCTATGAAGATTGCAAAGAGCAGTGGAGACAAGGGGCAGCCCTGACGACATCCTCTTTCCAGCTCAAAAGATGATAAATTACCGTTAATCCTTATTTTAGCTGTTGTTTTTTTTATATAATGCCTGGATAGTTCTAATGAAGTTATGAAAATTGAAACTGGGTAAGATTCTATATAGGAAAGACCAGTCAACCGAATCAAATGCTTTTTCAGCATCTAATCCCAATATGGCTGCATTTAAATTATATTTTTTATATGATGAATTATGTGTAAAGTGCGTCTAATGTTATCTTGTCTGTCTTTGTCTTATAAAACCTGTTTGGTCTAAATGAATTAAGTCTGTCAGTATATTTTCTAACCTTTTGGCAAGGATAGTGGTAAAAAGCTTATAGTCCTGATTTAATACACTGATTGGTCTGTAGTTGGAGCATTCTACTTTATCCTTTTCAGGTTTCGGTATGACTGCAATGACCCCTTCTCTCCAGGAGGGGGGGATTTCCCCTGTGTGGAGGACATAGTTAAATGTTTTCAGGAGGAGAGGAGATAGTTGTTGTTTAAAGGTTTTGTACCACTCTGCTGTATAGCCATCTGCTCCTGGGGATTTGTTAGCTTTAAGTTTCATAATTGCTTTTTCCAATTCTTTAGGTTGTATTTCTGACAGTAGTGTTTTATTTTGAGACTCAGTAAGTTGGGGAAGGTTTAATGTGTTTAGGAATGCTTTGGATGCGTTTTTATGTTTTTTGAAGGAGTACAAGTTCTTATAGTAGTTCTCGAAGCTTTTAAGAATATCCTGAATTCTGAATTTTATTTCCTTTGATACTGGGTCTCTGATTTTGTAGATTGCTCTGTTTATTGTTTCCTCAATTTATAGGCTAGTAATTTTGCCAATTTGCTGCCTGCTTCATAGTATTTTTGTTTCAGAAATGTAAGTTTCTTCTGGATTTCTATTGTGTAGATCTCATTTATTTGTTTTTTAATTTCCTTGATTTTGAGCGAGTCATTGGAATGAGTGTTGCCTTTGTGTTCTTTTTCTAGGTTCTTAAGTTCTGACTCTAATGTGATTAGTTTTTCTTGTCTCAGTTTCTTTTGGATTGCCAGTTTTGCAATAATCTTTCCCCTTATTACAGCTTTGCATGCATCCCACAGTATTAAAGGGGATACTTCTTCATTATCGTTTTCTTCCAAATATCTGAGAATATCTGATTCCAATTCATCTTTCAGTGGTCCTTTCAGGACACTTGAATTCAACCTCCAAGAAAATGTATTATTTGTGTATTTTTGGATACTTAAGTCCATATAGATCGGACTGTGGTCAGAGAGATCCATCAGTCCTATTTTACATGTTTTTACTCTTCCAATGTCTCTATTAAACATAAAAAAATAGTCAATCCTTGAGTAAGATGAACGTGGCACTGAGTAAAATGTATAATCTTTTACACTGGGGTTGAATTCCCTCCACACATAAGAGATTCCCATTTCTTTTAGTAGCATCCAAGTTTTCCTACTTTGAGTGTTATTTTGATGTGGAGAATTACCTGATGCATCCCAGTATGGATTCAGTCTTAGATTGAAGTCTCCACCACATATCACTAAACCTTGGGCTTTAGTTATCATTAGGTCAAATACATTTTTATAAAATTTCCAGTTAGCCCCTGGAGGTGCATATACATTCAGCAGGGTGATATCTTCTCCCTCTAGCCACCCAATTACCAAACTGTATCTCCCTTCTTTATCTTTGTGTTCTGATTTTTTTTCTAATGTAATTTTGGTTGATATCAATGTCGCTACTCCCCTCCTCCTCCCTGACTTATATGAAGATGAAGAGATCATTTTAAACCCTTGTCTATTGAGTTTAGTGTGCTCCACGTCTGTTAGGTGGGTTTCTTGTAAAAATATTATTCCTGCTTTGCCTTTTTTCATTTTGCCTAGAATCTTGGATCTTTTAACTGGATTCAGGATCCCTTTTACATTATATGAGATTATTTTGGTTACACCCTGTTTCTCCATTGTATTGTCTTATTTAGTATAACAGTGTGGTGGCCCTCTTTTATGCTACTCAGAAACTGAAAGAACATTAAGAACATAAAAAACATTAAGAACATAGTGTATAAAACTTTAAAACAAAAAACTGACAAAAGAACTTCCTGAGCTGAGGTCTTTTTAGAGACCCTGGAAGAGCCATGATGGAGTGTAGGCTCTGAGGGAAATTCCTCAAACTCTGTTATGTGTTGAGGGCCCTCTCTTACCGCTGTAAGTTGTCCCATGTTTTTAACGTGAATTTCAGATCCCAATCCGAACTTGTAATGATTTTTTTTTTTTTTTTTTATGCCTATACCCTATGAAATTGTGTGCACCCTCCCACCACTATCACAGCAAACATTCACGCTAATACAGTATTTGTTAGTGTGGGGAGAACATGTGGATCATTGTCACATTTCTATTTTAACAAGTTTTTTTTTTTTTATTAAAAAAGACTTATTTGTTTCTAATATTATGACTGTTCCATGAAATGTTTTACCACATGCTGATTCTGCATCTCCTTTAATGTTTGTTACCTTGTAGGAGGGGGGGTTGGATGTGCAGATTGACTTAAAAAAAAAAAAAGGTCGCTATTCCCTCCTGTAAACGGCCAGTTTATCCTTGTAGCTCTGGCGCTGGGTTTCCCGCTGCTGGCCCGTGGATTTTGAGGGTCTCTGTGTGGACCACATTTGAGCCTTGATTCTCTCGCTCGGGTCTGCTGCGGGTTTAAACACCGTTACCGGGAGCCCTCTTCTCGCCATGTCAGCTGTTGCTTCTTCCGCCGAATTATAGAGACATGTCTCTTCACCGTAGAAGACCCTTAACTTCGCAGGAAATGGCGTCTGAAAGCGCAGTTTTTTCCTCTCGTAGTGTGGGGAGCGTGAAATGAAGAGGCTGAATTATTTCTCAATTCAGGTTTATTGCAGAATCACATCCCCAGCTTTTCTCTCAAGAACAGAATGGCAGCATGGCAGCGGCCCTCTGATTCTACACTGGGTGTGTGTGATTAACAGTAGATAGGTAAAGCACAATCTCGTTCTACTGTACATGATTGGTTGTACAGTTGAATGACAATAAGGGTGATTTAATTTAATTTAATTTAAAGAAGAGAGTGAGCTGCGTCAAAACCCTCGCTCTTATACATGAACATCAAAGTCAGAATTACACATTGCTGTCAAAACCCCCATTTGACAATAATTCTTCCCTTGAGTCCTTTAGTCCTGCGTCTGGCTCCAGGGGATCAGGAAGTCCTTTCAGAGTCTTATAAGGGCACCTCCGTCTTCCTGCCATCATCCACAGGGGGTCCAGACGTATTGTCCCATCCAAGACGTGAGGTCAATCAACACATGCAGTCCTAAGCTTCTCTTTGTGTTTATACATATGTTGGCAAAAATATATGAGCCACAGTAGCACCTTTTTAGCGTCATTGTATTCCCGGCGCTTTTTAAGGACCTCCGGGGCGTAATCGTGTTCCACCAAGACTTTTCTCTCTTGGTGCATAAATCCTTCTTTCTGCCAAGTCAGTCTTACAACCTCTTCTTTTATTTTGAAATTGGAGAATCTCACCACCACCGATCTTGGTGGCACTTCCGCCGCCGGCCTAGGGGCTAATGTACGGTGGGCCTTTTCTATCTTCAAGTCGGTGGTTTGGGGAATATCCAACTTCTCTCTCAGTAAGGATTCCACGCATTCCGCCATTGTGTTGAAACCATCCTCGACTCCTTTCAGACCATGAATTCTTATGTTGTCTCTTCTCAGTCTTCCTTCTTGGTCGGTTAGCTTAGCCTCCAGTCTTGACTGCCTTTTGTGTAGATCCAGCACGGAATCTTCCAGCCCTTTTATTCTTTCCTCTACTTCCAAGATTCGGCTCTCGGCCTGGTCCACTCTGCTGTTTGTCCTTTTTAATTCTTCTTTGAATTCACGAAATTCGGCCCAACACTCTCGGCAAAATCGTCTTAATTCTTCAAATACCATTTTCAAGCTAACCTTTTTGTTAGCTACATTCAGCTCCTCGTCTTCTGAATGGAAATCCTCCGGTTCAGATTCTTCGGCCGATGCATGTCCTGGCCTGGTAAATGTCGATTTCTTCTGTTTTCCTTTAGGCATGATGACTTTGTCCTTTGATTTTCACTCTTCCAAAAATCCGTTAAATCTGATTTTCAAGGTATTTTACTGGATTGGGTCTGGGAGCTTCAGCGTTAAGCTGCAATCACCATGGTGTCCAGACCGGAAGTCCCTAAAACCCAAATTTTAACATTCAACTATGACCCAAATCAATATTTACTAAGCAAACTCAAAACTAACTGGGAGATGGAATCTATGAAATATCTGGGGGTCAATATCCTGAAACAACTCAACAAAATTATAACACTAAACTATGATTCACTGATGGCAAAAATAAAATCTGATCTAGCAAGATGGAATATGATACCATTCTTGGGTATTGCACAAAGAACTGAAGCAGTCAAAATGAATATACTTCCACGTCTTCTATACCTTTTCCAAACAATACCGGTAGAACCTCCCAAAAAAACATAGCAAGAACTGGACAGAAGGATCTCAAGATTCATATGACAGGGCAAGAGACCTAGAATCAGATATAGAACCCTACAGCTAAACAAAGACAAAGGTGGGCTCGCGCTGCCAAACATCAGGGACTATTTTAAAGCCGCACAAATTAAAACTTTAGTAGAGATATGTAACCCAGTCTACACTGCACAATGGAAGGAGATGGAATGCCAAATAACAAGTGACATTCCCCAACAGGCGATAATAGGGAACAATGCCTTACCTAAACTTTTGAATAACACTAACCCGTGGATAGAGACCCCGCTAAAAATTTGGTTTAAGATAGTCAGAGAGAATCAAACTAAAGAACCCTATCGATTATTACAATGGATTTCCTATGATCAGGACTTTAGTCCTAATAAAACCGACACTAGATTTAAAAAGTGGAAAGAGAACGGACTGATAAAATATTACGATTTTTTTAAAGGGCAAACTTTAAGGAGTTTTGAAGATTTGAAAAAACAAGGTCTAGTAAATCAAGACCTTTACAGGTTCTTTCAGCTTAGACACCACATAAACAAAATACTTAAAGTAGAACTGAACTCACCTTTTTGCCAAAAAAGTAGAATAGCAGATTAATTCCTTATTACCTATTGTATTTTTCAACACATAAAAGAAATTTTTAGGCCGTGCGATGGCCAAGCTATAAGCCGATAAACTTTTGCCTCTGGCTGGCAGTGCCAAACAAACCGGAAGTAGTGCAGACGACGCTGCGTGACGTCACGAGTGTGACCCTTATCAAAACAACAATGGCAGATGATAGCAGTTCCAGCAGTCAAGAACACCAGAGTTTTCAGAGTGAAGAGGCATTCAGGATCGGTGACAAGACAGAGGAGGATGCAGGAGTGTCAAGTGAACAGGAAGAGATCGAGGGAGGCATCGAACCGTACAGATTAGAGCCAGAATTTTCGGGGGATTCCAGCACCGACTCAGACCGCAGCAGTGATGGGGAGGAGAGTCGCTTATTGAATACAGAATGGTGAGTCTTTACTTTGGCATGTTTGGGGTGTCAGGATAAGGAAAATTAACAATAAAAAAGAAAGGGAAAAAAAACCATCAGCATTTTTCCAACTTATTACAGTTATCCCTCACTTATCGCGTTTAATGCGGTCTTCCTTCGCTGGGTATAGGCGCTCGGCAGGGAGCGAAGCTGGGTAAAACGTCTCGGCCAATCAGCTTGCGAGGTAAAACGTCTCGGCCAATCAGCTTGCGAGATTCCCGAGCGGGCTGGGGAGCCGGGGAGAGCGGGCTCTCCGTGTTGATACCTGATGTTCTAATGTAGTCTCCCTGCCTTCTCATTAGAACATCAGGTATCAACACGGAGAGCCCGCACAACTGAAAATCTACCTCTCTGACCACCGCTCCACTCCTCTCCGCCCACCTCTTCACCGCTCGGGAATCTCGCAAGCTGATTGGCCGAGACGTTTTACCTCGCAAGCTGATTGGCCGAGACGTTTTACCAAGCGAAGGAAGACCGCATTCATTGTTCTTTATCGCTCGTGTTGCTTAGTGGCACTTTTCGCTGTTCTCTTGTGCCTTTTTGTGCAAAATAGTGCTTGTGACGCCCTTGGGGGGGTGGGGGGGTGACGCTACTTCGCGGTTTTTCACTTTTCGCGGTCGGTTCTGGTCCCCATTAAACACGATAAGTGAGTGATCACTGTATATCTAGAAACGCATCGCTTCCCGGTCGCTTTTCCTCCCCCTTTCTTTTCTTTCGTCGCCATGACAGCTTTCCTTGGCCACTGAACAGATCTTCCCAGGTGTTGGAAGTGTTTTGTAGTCGACTATCACGACAAAATGCACCAAAAACAACCAGTGTCGACGTGCTCGCAATGGTAAGCATGAGGACTGGGTCACACTCGTGACGTCACGTGGAACTCCGGCTGCGCTTCGGCGGATTTGTCTGATTTTTCAGGGCGGGAAATTCTAAATCGCGATTTTCTCCAAGATTCCGGGATTTGTGGAGGGGGTGCCAATGATAAATTATCTTTATAATTGTATGTACTATCACCCAGTGCCATTCAATGCCGTTCAGTTCAGTTCTACTTTAAAAAGGAGGATTTGAAAAGGGCCCAGTTAGGTGTTCTGAAGGTTTTCTTAATGGCATATAAAGGGATCCCAGGGATCAGATACATTTCTAAAATATACCATGGTCTTCAAGACTTAAAAGGAGACAACACATCATATATAAAAGAGAGATGGGAAGAAGAGGGGAATTTCACTTTACAACTGGAAATATGGGAAAAGCTAAATAAACAACAATGGAAAAGTACTTCATCCCTGCAGTGGAGAGAATTTGGCTGGAAAAATTTGGCAAGATTTTTCAGAACACCTGCACAAAAATTTACTCGTAAGGGGTTGAATTGTTGGCGCTTGTGTGGTGAAAAGACTGCAAATCATTTTCATGTGTTTTGGTCATGCCCAGTTATCCACCAATATTGGACCAATGTACAGACAATATTGGGGAAAATATTCAAAGTAACAGTTCCCTTTTCTTTTGTAACTTTGTATTTGGGTTTACTACCGGAATCACTGGAAAGACGAGGAGAAAAATACTTATTCACTGTTTTCGTGTGCTGAGGGCATGCGCTGAACAGCTGGCAGGGGTCTTCACAGACATCTTCAACCTGTCCCTGGCCCAGGTACCAGCGTGCTTCAAGACCACTTCTATAGTACCAGTGCCGAAACATTCAACACCATCGTGCCTAAATGACTATCGCCCTGTGGCACTGACGCCCATAGTCATGAAGTGCTTTGAGCGACTGGTCTTGGCACAGCTCAAAAAATGCCTGCCCCCTACACTGGACCCTCACCAGTTTGCCTACCGGAGCAACAGGAGTACAGAGGATGCGGTTTCTACAGCGCTGCACTATGTACTCTCACACCTGGATGACAAGAACACCTACGCAAGAATGCTGTTTGTTGACTTCAGCTCAGCATTCAACACAGTTATTCCCTCCAAGTTGATCACTAAACTTGGGGATCTGGGAATCAGTACCTCCACCTGCAACTGGATCATGGATTTTCTGACCAACAGACCCCAGCATGTTAGGTCAGGCCCCAACCGTTCTTCCGTCATCACACTCAACACTGGTGTACCACAGGGCTGTGTGCTCAGCCCATTCCTCTACTCCCTCTTCACCCATGACTGCAGGCCTATGTATGGATCCAATTCCATCATAAAGTTCGCAGATGACACCACAGTGATCGGACTCATCAGGGACAACGATGAGTCAGATTACAGGGCAGAGGTTGAGCACTTGGCTACTTGGTGCGCTGACAATAACCTGCTCCTTAACACCAGCAAAACCAAGGAGCTCATAGTGGACTACAGGAAGGAGAGGGGAGAGACACATGACCCCATCCATATCAATGGCATAGCTGTTGAACGTATTCCCAGCTTCAATTCCTGGGGACCCACATCTCGGAGGACCTGTCCTGGTCAGTTAACACCACCAGCCTGATCAAGGAGGCCCATCAGCGCCTCTTCTTCTTGAGGACACTGAAGAAGAACCATCTGTCAACTGACATCCTGGGCAACTTCTACCGCTGCGTGATAGAGAGCACCCTGACCAACTGTGTCACAGTCTGGTATAGGAGCTGCTCTGTCGCTGACCGTAAGGCGCTGCAGCGGGTGGTGAAAACCGCCCAACGCATCACAGGGACTCCACTTCCAGTTATAGAGGACGTCTACAGGAAAAGATGCCTGCGCCGGGCACGCAGCATTCTTAGGGACTCCAACCATCCTGCTCATGGACTGTTCCAGCTTCTCCCCTCGGGAAGGTGTTTCAGAAGCCTTCGGACTAGAACCAGCAGGTTTAGGAACAGTTTCTTTCCAACAGCTGTCACGTTATTGAACTTAGTTCCCCGCTGACTCTCTTACCATCATCTCTTACCATCCTCACCTGTACATAACTGCCCATCTAACTTATTGTACATTATTTGCACATAACAGTACTCTTAACTTTCTGCACTGCTGCATATATTTGCATACATTTGCTTAAATTGCACATACTGTCAATTACTGTATATACTGCACTGCTGTCCTTTGCACTTCTGATTGGATGCTAAACTGTGTTTCGTTACCTTGTATTCATACATGTGTAATGACAAAGTTGAATCTAATGTAATCTAATACTGGCAAGTAAAAAAGCTCTAACAAAAAAATGGATGTTGAAAGACTGTCCTACACCTGAAGATTGGATTAACGTGATTCAGGACATTTACTTGATGGAAAAGTTGACATTTGCACTGAGACAGGACATGGATGGGTTCTTGAACTTTTGGCAACCCTGGAACGCATATGTGTCTTCCATCATATCTAATCTTTGACAAATACCATTTCAATAATGGCACCTCTTTGTTCCAACGCTACTCAGATGCTCTTTTATTTTTCTGCTCTTTTGTTTTTGTTTTTTTGTCTTGTTTTTTTTTTTGTTCTTTTTTTAATTTCTTTTTCTTTCATTTAAAAAAAGGGTGTTGTAATAATTTTTTTCCAATGTTGTCAAAAAACAAAAAAAGGGGGAATATGTGATGAAAATGTAAACAATGCAATGCTGTAATGACATGTATACCCTTTACAAAAACTTAAAAAAAAAAAAAAAAAAAACGGAACTTCCTGCCGTCCAGCTTGGTGCTCAGCAATAATGGAATGGAGGAGGGAAATCTGTGGCGGCGCCTTGCATGGCAGCGGCCCTCTAATTCTACATATGGGGTGTGTGTGATTAACACTGTAGATAGGAAAAACACAATTTCGTTCTACTGTACATGATTGGTTGTATGGTTGAATGACAAAGGGTGATTTAATTTTAATTTAAGTACACGCACTGCTGGTTATGGTGTAATGAGGAGCACCTGGGCGAGGACCGGGAAAGATGATCAACGGGGCTGTGAACAGCTGATGGTAATGAGAGAGAGAGGGGGCGTGGCCGGACCGGCAGACTGTCAGCAGTGCTCACAGAAAGTGGGTCACAGTGCCTGTCTAACAGCTGCCAGTCAGACAATGGCTATGGATACAGAAGGCAGACTGCAATACATAACAAACACATATGCTGTGGCACCTAGACCCACAGAGACGGCAGGACCGAGCCGGGGAAACCAAGCCAGCTCGGTTCCTGACAGAGCCCCCCTCTCAAGAGGTGGATTCCCAGACACCCAAGGTAACATCCCGAGGACCCCCCCCCCCAACAGGAACAAACAGCACAAACCCGGGTGGGAGGTAGGGGGAACAGGAAAGGAGGGAACACAATACCCCGTCCAGGGCCCACAATTACCCCCTCCCCCCAAGTCCAAAGGCAAGGAGGCAAGGGAGGCCGCCCAGAGTCCCAGGCCCAACAGGCAGTCCGGTGAACCAAATCCGGTGGCCTGCTGGAAAACGCGGGCCATCTGGCCCAGAGACTCAGTCCCTGCGGTCGGCCAATGTTGCAGCGCCACCAGGTCCGAGGGGGTAGAGCAGGAGGCGGCCTGACCACCGGGAGGTTCACTGGTGGGTGACTGGACTGTAGGGAGGGGATCCCCACGGCGTCGGACTGGGAGGAGAAGGGGACCACACCGGTGTCAGGCTGAGGAGTAACAGCCCTGGCATCCTCAGGCTGACTGGCAGCACCCTTGATGGTCCCGGCCTGGGACACAGCTGCACCCGCGGCGGACCCCGACCGGGCCACTGCTGCACTCGCAGTGGAACCCACACTGGAGCATGGTATCCATGACAGGTCCTGGCAGGAGCGCAGCACCCACGTCGGGCTGATCCTGGAGCACTGCCCCCACGAGGGTCCAAATCCAGCGTGTCAAACCCACGGAGACTCAACCTGCAGAGGGACCCATGCGACGTCCTCAGGCAGCAGGGGAGCTGGACCCACAATGTTGTCGGGCGGCGAGACCGGTAACGTGGAGACCCCCAGTGACCCTGGTTCCTCTCTGGCGACCCTAGAATAACACTCAGGAGTGGGAGAAAAAACAAAGTGGTTAGGGTCGCTGGCAGCGGTGGAGTCCGGCGAAGGGAGTTCAGATGCAGCTGTGTGCTGCGCCTGACTCTCCTTACCTAGAGCCAGACAAGCTCTCTCTAAAATTGACATTAGAAACACTAGACAGAACACCTGCCTGAGCTCAAGCTCCACCACCATCCAGGACTCCATCAATCCTGGCGACATGGTCCCGGGCCCGGCCTCCAGGAGGTCCAGTTCTGGCTCCCACTCCGCTGCCGTCGCCTCCGCAGCTGGCGAGATGGTCACTGTAGTCTCTTTCAATTCCTGCAGCGGCTCCAATGCTGGGGATTCCACCAGCATGGCTGCAGGAAAACATCTCCATGCAGCCCCCTGGGCAGGATCATCCAGTGCCCCAAACTCCTCCACCATCTGGCGGCTCGGTTCTAAGACCGACAGGCACTCAGGGATAATGGGAGGGGACATGGAGGGGATAGGGAAAAGGTCAGCATTGGCAGCTAGAGGAGAGGACTCAGCAGATTGCTGGAACTGAGCCTCTCCCTTGGAAGACAGACAAGGTTCAAAATAATTAAGTTCAATTAGATGAAAGGACCCTTGCCCATCATTACCGGCATGTGATGTTTGCAGCTGCAGCTGGCTGGCAGTCACCCCTCTCCATGTCCACGACCAACCGGTCCTTTCCAACGGCAACGGAAAAGCCAGATCCGACGCCGATGACTCTTCTGGCATGACTGCAGGGGACCAGCTCCGTGCTGGCTCCGGAGCAGAATCCTCCGGGGCCCCCAGCTCCTCCATCATCTGGTGACTCCGCTCACACTCGAGGGTAGATGGAGGAGACATGGAAAGGACAAGAGAAGGGTTTACCTCTACAACTGAAGGAGAGAGCCCAGTGGACTGCTGGAACTGAGCCTCTCTTCCGGGAGACAGACAATGTTTATCATCATTACATTGAATTAAATGAGAAAACACTTGCCTGTTCTTCTGGTGCTCGATGTTGACAGCTGTGGGCAGCTGGCCGTCATCCCCTCACCCCCCCCCCCCCCCCCCCGCCCGTGTCACTGGCCGTTTTGGCCCCTTCACAGGATAGCTGAGGAGCCAGCTCCGATGACGTGGAAGTGGGCGTAGCGGGTGGCGGAACTCTTATGATGAGCCCTCCGGGAATGGCGGCAACGGGAAGAGACAGGCGGCGGGAGTTCCAACTCCCCTGGTGACAGCCTCTCCTGCATCTGGGGTCCATCTCCCAGCATAGACAATGGCATGGTCAAAACAGGAGAGACAGATGAACAGTCAAGGTCACCAGCTGTAACCACCTCAGGAGTCGGGCAAGCAGTTTCAAATGACATTAAAAGTGACTGGATAAATACTTGCCTGAATTCCTGGGAGGTGATTACGTCGGCTGTTGTCTCTGGATCGGGGAGGTGTGGCGACTCCATGGTCGGGGACCGCTCCTCCTCAGGCTGAAGCTCCGGTTCCCACAGGGAATTATCCTCCAACCTCCCGGCCAACTCCGGGAGAAGCCACGGTTTCGCCTCCAGGAGGAGATCAGTCTCCACCAGAAGAACCAGTCTACGTTCCCCTAGCTCCTCCGAAGATGGTGCGAGCCACGGCTCGAAGCGAGGAGGCAGGGCTGTCGTCGGAGGGGCCAGAGGCTTCTTTCTCCTCACGGGCGGTTCGGGACCAGATAGTCCAGAATCCTCAGCACATCAATGGGCTGTGAGTCATAAATGCGGAGAAGCCCCGGAGTGTCCGGAAAAGAAGGCGGTGAAGCCGCTGGGGGCTCGAATGCCGAGAGCTCCTCATCCGACCCCTCGCATGGCACAGCCAAGATATCCTGGAGAATCTTAGTTGCCTCCAGATGGTTCCAGAGGCTGTCCCGATTCATCACCTTTAACGCCGTGTCCCAAGCCTGTCGAGCCATCTTGGAGGAACAGGGCTCCAGCGTCCACGAAAGAATCTCTTCCAGGAAGCACAGCGAGCGCAGCTCCCTCTCCAATAACTCAGCCATGGTGCCCGGGAAACAGGTGAGTGGGAAATGGGAAAAATAGTCCAAAGAAAACAGATGTGTGGGTGCACTCGCTAAATCCTATGCTGGCTGGGTCCTTCTGTCATGAACCCTCCCGTGCACTTTTCCACAGCGCATGGCGAGGGGTGGAATAATGAGGATTTACACGCTGGGTTGCAAAACCACACATTTATTAACAAAGACTCACAAAAGATACACTTACTGTGGGCGTTCGGGGGCAGACATTGCCCCACAAACACATGAGGTGAGACGTGTATCCATGCTGGCATCCCACAGCCGGAATCGCTATGAGGACGCAAGAGAGCCACGGGCTGTGCGGAGTGGATACACATCGTATGGAGCAGACAGGTCACTAATACTACATACGATCCGTCAGTCGATCAGTTAATCAAAGACCCAGCAGCGCTTGACTGGCAAAAGGTGCTTAAGTACACGCACTGCTTGTTATTGTGTAATGAGGAGCACCTGGGTGAGGACCGGGAAAGATGATCATTGGGGCTGGGAACAGCTGATGGCAATGAGTGAGAGGGGACATGGCCGGACCAGCAGACTGTCAGCAGTGCTCACAGAAAGTAGGTCACAGCGGCTGTCTAACAGCTGCCGGTCAGACAGTGGCTATGGATACAGAAGGCAGACTGCAATACATAAACACATATGCTGCAGCACCTAGACCCACAGAGAGGGCAGGACCGAGCCGGGGAAACCAAGCCGGCTCGGTTCCTGACACAAAGTCCGCTTTTGACTGAAAGTTGTGTAATTTGATATGGCTGCTGTGGCATTATGCAAATTAGATGTGTAAATTTACTCCTATCTCAAACTTTGGATCATATTCTACATCTTTCTAATTGACAGTAAGCCTTTATCCCTTACCACTTTCAAGTTATAGCTTTGGAAAGCTCTGACATCTGAACTGAATATTTTCTTGAAAAAACCTTGACCACTAGAGGGAGTGGAGGAAAGAGCGCAACAGAGCACCACAGGCAGTCAAACAGTTAAGAAGCAAGTAGTTCCTCAACCAGTGTGAGATACAGTACTTATCTTGGGCCACTTTATTCCCTGGGCTGGCCACCTGGGGAAACATAAGACTACTGTCTGCATTAAATGCTACTTTCATTGGCCTGGCTTGTGCTTGGATGTTGCCCAGTTCTGTAGGAGTTGCCCTTAGTGTCAGAAGACATCAATTTAAAGGTCCCTCCAGAGCCCCACTACAGTCTCTCCCTATTATCAACAACCCATTTGAGCGGCTTGGAATGGACATTGTTGGCCCTTTAGAAAAGAGCAAAATGGGAAACCGTTACATGTTGGTCATTACAGATTATGCCACCAAATATCCTGAAGTTTTTCCATTAAAAACTATAAAGCCAAAACTGTAGCCTTTTCTTTGGTACAGTTGTTCTCAAGGGTTGTTTTCCCTTGTGAAATTCTTACAGACCAAGGCACTAACTTTATGTCTGTATTGTTAAAGCAGGTTTATAAGCTGTTGGGCATCAGGAGAGTGAAGACCACCCCACAGTACAGTATACCCAGACACAGGAATGTGATTTAGGGATGGGGAAATTATCTGAAAATTTAGCAGGGGGTCTGGGGGACATAGTCCCCCAGCGGGGTCCGGGGCAGAGCCCTGGTGGGGGGGCAAGGGGAGGCGAAGCCCCCCGAAGCTCCTGGGTTTTTATGATTTTTAAGTACCAGAACTGTGCTTAAATGACATAAAACAAACAGCTGAATGTCACTTATTACTGTATAATATTGACTTATGTTCCAAGAAGATAGCATTCTGAAATATTCCAACAAGCATTATCCATCACATGTGTGGCGTTAAAAATATTTTTTAAATAAAGTCCAAAACATCTTCAGCAGGCAAGATGAAGAAAAGTGAAAAGTGAACTCCTGTGGCAGATAGAAAGGTCTACATTTAACCATGAGAAACTCCAGGTTAGCTGAGCAGTGTCTCCCAGCAGTGACAGAGTTCGTGCACCAAGCCTTGTTAATATAAATGCACACTCCCCCACCTCTGGTCTTACCGGAGTCATCAGCTGCTCTGTCTGCCCGGAGAGTGTGCCATCTGGCCAGCTCGACAGCACCGTCAAGTACTCCACTATGTAGCCATGTTTCTGTGAAAATCATGATATTGCAGTTCATAAGTTTCTTATTGTTGGTGATCCGAAGCCGTAGCTCATCCATTTCGTTCGCCAGTGACTGTACATTAGCGAGGAAAATGCTGGGTAGAGAAAGCCGGTGCGGTGTTAGCTTTAGCTTAGCTCTTAGCCCTCCGCGCTTCCCCCGCCTTTGTTTATGGTCTCTACGCCACCTGCGAGCACTTCCGGTCGGCTGGGTAGCTTACCTAGCGTCGGGTGTTCTCTAGAGCTCAGGGATGAAACGTAGGTTGCTGATAAAAAGGTCATCATTTTGTAATCCAATGTCCAAAAGTTCATTTTAGGTATAGGATGTAAAAGCGAAGCTGTTCTGAACGAACAGACCCGAAATGAGCAGAAATATCACTGCTAATCCGCAAAATCTGAAGAGACGCCGAGCCTCACGTTGTGCACGTGCCGCCATCTGGTCTGAAAATTTTTGGAAGATAAAAAAAGCGGAATTCCGCGAATTAGCGGAAAAAAAAATCACATCCCTGCAGACAGACAGACTTACAGAGTGCTTTAACCAGACTCTTAAAGAAATGCTCCATAATTTTGTGGATGACACCGGCTCTGACTGGGATCAATGACTACCCTACCTCCTTTTTGCCTACAGGGAAGTACCTCAGGCCTCCACGGGTTTCTCTCCCTTTGAACTTCCCTATGGTCATAAGGTAAGGGGCCCTCTGGCCTTGTTAAAGGAAATGTGGGAAGGAGACCAGGAAAGGGAAGATCCTGTTAATGTCATATTCAGATGAGGGAGAAACTGCATAAGATGAGTGAATTAGCCCAGGAACACATGGCAGAGGCACAATTACAAAAGACTTGGTATGTTCAATCAATCAGCTAGACAAAGAAGCTTTGACCCAGGCCAAAAGGTATTAGCAATGTTACCTACAAATGATAGCAAGTTGTTGGCAAACTGGCAGGGCCCCTTTGACGTACAAAAAGAAATTGGGTCCTATTACTTACCAGGTTGCCATTCCAGGACTCCAGTGATCCAGTAGAGTGCCTCATGTCAACCTACTTAAAGAATGGGTTGTTATGTCCCACTCTCTGGGCCAAGGCTAGAATTGCCTTCTGGCAATCCTGACCCTGGGATCACGAATTACAAATTATGAAGTCTGTTTCAACCCTCAGTCAAGGTGGACAGACCTAAGTCATTTTTCACCCCACAGGCAAGGAAGACTAGCACCTAATAAGTCTTTTCTGCACTTACGCAAGCTAGACTTAACACCTACAAATATCCCAGGCCGAGTCTTGAACCCATGACACCATGGTCTGAAAACCTCTACTCTACCACAGAGCCAAAGAGGAATTCCTCACTAGCTCTCGACTAGTAACGGAGGTGTACTCTAAGGTGTCAGGGACTGCACCACTGACTAATTCCCTATGGAGGAATGTGTAACACCTCCCCACTTAAGGAAGTGGTGCAGGTGTTTTATCCCGGACGAGCACCCTCTTTTCTGTTACAACCCACTCTCTGGGCCAAGGCCAGAATTGGCACCTAATCCTGGGATCACGAATCACAAAGTCCGTTTCAACCTTCAGTCAAGGTGGACAGACCTAAGTCATTTTTCACCCCACAGGCAAGGAAGACTAATACCAAAAAGTCTTTTCTGCACTTACGCAAGGTAGATTTAACACCTACAAATATCCCAAGCCGAGTCCCAAACCCATGACACCATGGTCTGAAAACCTCTACTCTACCACCGAGCCAAAAAGGAATTCCTCACTAGCTCTTGGCTAGTAACGGAGGTGTACTCTAAGAGGTCAGGGACTGCACCACTGACTAATTCCCTATGGGTGGGTGCATATCAGGGTCACATGTACTGGGAATGGAGCAGAGATGTTGGTCATCCGTGGTGTGAGACAGGGAGAAGAGAATGATGACCAGTACTTGCCATCACTGACAACCTCTGACCTGACTTGAGTCATCTGACTGAAGAACAAAAATCTGAGGTAAAACCTTTATAATTCCAACAAATTTCAAAAATGTCCAAGCTGCACAAATCTTGTTGAACATGATATCATTTTAAGATGATGCACCTGCCAGACGTATGAGTTATAGGGTACCAGAGAACCTTCTGGGGGCATTGAAGAAAGAAGTAGACTTTATGTTGTCCCTTGGAATCATTCAACCTTCCGAAAGTGAATGGTGTAACCCAGTTATTCTGGTTCCAAAGAAAGACTCTACAATAAGATTCTGCATCGACTTCAGGTACCTTAACTCTGATTCAAAATTTGACTCTTATCCAACACCCTGAATGGATGAGCTTATTGAACGCCTTGGAAACGCAAACTATCTGACCACCACTGACCTCTGTAAAGGATACTGGTAGGTACCTCTTACTAAGCAATCTTGTGAGTTGACAGCTTTCCATACACCATGGGGGCTGTTTGACTTTACAGTGCTGCCATTTGGTTTACATGGGGCCCCTGCTATTTTCCAAAGACTAATGGACCAGGTACTGTGTGGACTTACTGACTGTGTATATCTTGACAATATTGTCATTTACAGTGGCACCTAGGAGGCACACATGGAACACCTGAGAGAAGTCCTGGATCATTTGCAGTTTGCTGGCCTTACCATCAATCCAGCAAAGTGTGTCCTGGCCTGAGCAGAAACACAGAACCTTGGTTTTATCATTAAGATAAGATAAGCCTTTATTAGTCCCACAATGGGGAAATTCCAGGATTGCAACAGCACAGGGATAGCAACACTCAGAGCAACAATCAGAAGGCAAGAGAAAAAAAAAAAAAAAACGAAACAAGAGCAGCAAGTATACATATGTACACACACACACACACACACACACACACACATATACAGTATATATATATATATATATACACATATACACACACACACACACATATATATATATATATATATACACACACACACACAGTGCAGAGCATTGTAGCTGGATGGAATAAATATGTAAATATATAAACACACACAGTGTGGAGCATTGTAGCTAGATGGAATAATATGTAGATATATAAACACCGACAGTACGGAGCATTGCAGCTAGGTGGAATAAATATGTAAATATATAAACACACAGTGCGGAGCATTGTAGCTAGATGGAATAATACGTAGATATATAAACACACAGTGCGGAGCATTGTAGCTAGATGGAATAAATAGAGGTGGGGTTATAAAAAAATAAATTGATAAAGCCAAAGCTACTGAATCATGTCCTCTTCCACAGACTAAGAAGCAACTAAGATCATTTCTTGGAATGGCTGGCTTCTACCATCGCTTTATTCCAAATCTTTCTGCCAGAGCTGCCATACTGACCGATATGACAGGCTCACAGTGCTCCAACGAGGTTCAATGGACTACAGAGACAATGGTAGCTTTCCTAGACATCAAGCAATCCCTGAGTAAGAATCCAGTTCTTCATAGTCCAGATTTTGAGAAAGATTTTATTTTGCAAACTGATGCTTCCGCAAGGGGTACTGGAGCTGTGCTTCTGCAGGGCCCACCTGAGGACCAACATCCTATTGCCTACATCAGTCACAGGTTATTCCCCAGAAAGGTACACTACGCCACAGTTCAGAAGGACGCTCTTGCTATCAAGCGGGCACTGGACTCCTTCAAGTACTATCTGCTTGGTAGAGAGTTCATCTTGCAGACTGACCATAAAACATTACAATGGCTGGATAGGATGAAGGACATGAACAGCAGAATCACTCGATGGTACCTAGCTAAGCAGCCATTCTGGTTCAAAGTTCATTACATCCCTGGAAAAGACAACGTTGCAGCCGATTACCTCTCACTGCCCTGGTGAAGATTTTGAAGTAGGAGTGTGTGTGATGGCCGCACGTGCAGCCACACAACTATAAAGTCGGTAACCCCATGCACTAACACTTTGTCACACATATGAGTTATCTTTAGTTTCATTATATGTACAGTGGTACCTCTACTTACGAACGTCTCTACATACGAAATTTTCAGGTTACGAGACGCCTCAACGGGAAAATATTGCCTCTAGTTACGAACAAAATTTCAGGATACGAAAGGCAAAAAAAGTACGCGCTCCTCGCAGCTCCCGTATTTTACCGAACGTAAACATACCTGTAGCTGCTCTGCCATTGGCTATCGCCTAGCATCTTCCTGGTATCCCATTGGCCACGAATGGGTGCGTTTGGTTGATCTCGCTTTATCTTATTATTATTTACTATTCTTACTACTTTATTTTATCCTTCTTACCTCTTGTAAGACTGTTGACTGAACTACACAATTTAGAGAAAAAAAAATTGTTAACTGCCATGTTTATCACCATCTACGTTATAACTCTGTACTTTCACCTTGTTCTTAATAAAGTTTTGGGAAAAAAAAAAAAAACATCAACGATCAGCACGGTATTAAAACAAAAGGAAGCCCTTACAAGCCGATAAAAGCAAACGTCCTTGGATCGTTTCATCACAAAACGTCAGGCAAAAACCACTGATGAGACAGAACATGAACCAAAGAAGGCAAAAGGTGACGCTGACGCCGACGATCGCAGTTAAAAGGTAAATGAACATAATTTTTATTATTCTCTTTTATTATTCTCTCTCTCATTTTAAACTCTCATTTTATGTTTATTGTGCAGTAATCTAATTGTAACATGTATTTGTTACATGTTTTGATGCGTTTTTACGATTTATAAAAAATTTATGCCCGAATTTTGGGGGCTTGGAACGGATTACGGCATTTACATGTAAAATGCGCCTCTACTTACGAATTTTTCACGTTACGAGAATTCTTCCGGAACGAATTAAATTCGTAAGTAGAGGTACCACTGTATATGATTTATACATGGACACAAATAATGATACATAATTTGAGTTAATATTTTATTTGGCATATGTTGAAATGCATTAGTTCTATTTGTAGCGCGCACATTTAGTAACTTTTGTATGTTCAGCTTTGTTAAATTATTTGTTATTAATTTCTTTTTCTTATCTTACCGGTACTGGGGGAGGTCTATATGATGGCTGAGGTCTGCTGGTAACAGCAGCAAAAGATGTGCCATAGGATGCAGCACTGCTTTACAGAGGAAGTGCTCACTGGAACAAACCAAGCACTGCTCCATCATGGGGGGGGGGGGGGGGGGGGGGGATTACTCATATTATCCTTTTAAATATATGTTTATTTCTCTTTCTTTTCTGAGTTAGGTATTTAGTTAGTTTTGAGTTTGATTACTATTATTTTAAAATAATTATTAAACTAACTGTTGTCTTTGTATTTTCTTAGATAATTTGTTAAGTGTTTGTTTCCCCGTGTCAGATTGGTCTGATCAGCCAGTATTTAAACCCCTTTGTCTCTTGTTTGTGAGGTCAGATTTTCTTCTGTTAAGCAGTTGGTTTGATGTTACCTTACGTTGCCATTAAGACTTAAGTTTAGTTTTGTTCTTTTGACCTCTTTTATGGGCCCAGTTTTACCAGCTGATTTTTGTATAGTGTCTGCATTTTTGGGTAAATAAAAACCCATTATTTTCTAAAATTACTATTGTGTCCTCATGTCTAACCAGCTCGGTCCCTCATATTTAGGAAGAAAGCAAAACATTTTTATGCCAAAAATATAAATTTTGAAAAAAAAAAAAAAAAAAGGTTTAATGAGGAAAACAGCCACACAATTTTGCAAGAAAAAGGACAAACTTTTCAAAAATCAAAAGTTTACCAGAAAAAACAGCAACTTTGTGAGAAAGGGAACAAATTTACAGTTAAAAAAATTTCAGTTCTGAGGCTCAAAACTGCAGTAAAACAGCAGCAAAAATCAGTCATAGCAGCTCTTTGTGTAGCACAGGTTGCCAACCCCTGGTCTATGGGAATGCTTGATAAATATTAATTAATGAAACCAAAGTTGAGCTAAACTGTTTCTGAACTCAGTCATATTCTAGGGCCCAGACGTGGCCCACAGGCTGCCAGTTGATGCTCACTGACATAAGTGGATCTTCTTTTAGGTAACTCCAATGGTAGAGCAGCTAACATCTTCCCACGCCGTGTTTGTTTTGCTGTGTAGGATGGAGCTCATGTCAGCAGTGTGATGTCATCGTTACGCCGCCAAAGCAGAACATCACAAGTTCCTGTTACGGTTCTACATGGAACGACCAGCAAACACTAAACATACGCACAGAACTCGGTGTGAAACTAAAAAAGTTCTAACAAAGTCAGTGATAAAAGTGAACGGCCGCTCACCTTAACCTCTGTCTTCTCTTTGTTGGCGTCAAACTCAAAGTCACTCGAAGGGTTTCTGATGCCATCCTCCACTTCATCATCACTGGAACACAAAACGGTGACACTGAGAACATCAGCCAATCACAGGGAGGATCACAGCCTGATTGCTACACCTACCTGTCTCTCTCTCTCTTGGTCTTGCGGGTCTGTCGGTCCATCAGGCTGGTCTTACTGCGACTCTTCTTCCATGAGTAGTAGAACCGGACCAGACTGGCCATGGACTTGTCGGGCAGCTGTGGAAGAACAAAGGTCAGCGAGCGTCAACACGGAGGAGAAAAGTCCCGCTGCCAGAACATAGACCGGCTCAGAACCGTACCATCTGCTGGATGCGGTGGAAGCTTTTCCCGTGAAAGCTGAAGGCCTGCTCAAACAGAACCCTGTCCTCTACCGTCCACTCGTCCGGGAACGGAGTGAAGTTGGGCAGGTCGGCCAGAGACTTCTCTATGTTGTGTTTGTGCCAGAAAAGCATGCCCAGAGCCTGAGGCAGGTCACAGAGGATGGAGTACAGGGACATGGAACAAAGGGTCACAGAACACAGGGACAGAGAACACAGGAACATGGAGCACATCAGAGTTTTATTAATGAGTTTAAATCAGACCTGATGATCATCAGAATGGACCAATTCCAGGTGGACATGTGGTTACTGACCTGCTCCATGTTGTAGCCATGTTTCTCTTTGGCGATGGTGATGTATTCGTCCACTAGAGAGCACACAGTCAGACTATTAATTATTGTGAATTAATCATCTACACCTTACAGGATCATGGATTTTAACCAGTGAAATATTACATCATAAGCCTCTTGTCTTTTCATTTTCATGACTGTGGCTCACAGTTCACTAAAATCGGATATCCAGAATCTAGAATCACTTCAGGTTCAGTCTTTTTTTTTTTTTTTTTTTTTATTAACGAGTATAAATCTGGATGATTTAACACTGTGTCAGCATTTATGGCTGAGGGGCAGTAGCCAAGGACGGATGGTTTTGTCGCACATGGGGAGTTGTTCGGACCTCCTTGTGCAGGGATGTGGAGTGATGGTGGTCAGGTCAGTGGCGGTAATAAGATACGATAAGATAAGCCTTTATTAGTCCCACAACGGGGAAATTCCAGGATTGCAACAGCACAGGGATAGCAACACTCAGAGCAACAATCAGAAGGCAAGAAAAAAAACAAGCAAGCAAGAGCAGCTAATATACATATGTACATATTACTATAAAATATATATATATATATATATATACACACACACAGACACACAGTGCAGAACATTGTAGCTGGATGGAATAAATATATGAATATATAAACACAGTGCAGAGCATTGTAGCTAGGTGGAATAAATATGTAAGTATATAAACACACAGTGCGGAGCAATGTAGCTAGATGGAATAATGCGTAGATATATAAAAACACAGTGCGGAGCATTGTAGCTAGATGGAATAAATATGTAAATATATAAACACACACAGTGCAGAGCATTGTTGCTAGATGGGATGAAACAGCACAACCATCTACTTAAGTTATCCTACATGGTATGATTATGTGCCCATACATATTCTCACCCTCCATAGCGACCGGTATTTTCCTAGTTGTATGCCGGAGGGGACCATTGTGTAAGTCTATTGCATCTTTTGCATTCAAAAAACTATTAGTTTGTTACGTCTTTTTGCTATCTCTGCGAGCAGCCCTGCTTAGGTTGTACAGTCTGACAGCCGTTGGTAGGAAGGACCTACGAAACCTCTCGGTTGTGCACCTGGGATGATGTAGTCTGCTGCTAAATGAGCTCAGTGCATTCAGTATGTCCTGCATAGGGTGGAACTCGGACTCCAGCAGAGATGACCGTTTAGCCCCCGTCCTTCTCTCTCCTATCTCCTCCACCGGATCAAGGCGCTGCCCCAGGACAGAGCTAGCTTTCTTAATCAGTTTGTTCAGTCTCTTCTTATCGGCTGCAGTAATGCCACTGCCCCAGCAGACCACTCCAAAAGTGATGGCTGATGCCACCACCGTGTCATAGAATGTCTTCAGCAGCGCCCCTTGTACACCAAAAGACCTGAGTCTCCTCAGTAGGAACAGCCTGCGCTGTCCCTTCTTGTAGAGTGTGTCAGTATTGTGTGACCAGTCTAGTTTATTGTTCAGATGAACACCCAGGTACTTATAGGATGTCACCATCTCGATGTCTGTTCCCTGTATATTTACTGGTGCTGTGAGGGGCTGCCCATGCCTGCGGCAGTCCACCACCAGCTCCTTAGTTTTCCTTGCGTTGATCTGGAGGCAGTTCCGATGGCACCAGTCCACGAAGTCCTGGATAAGCCCTCTGTACTCAGCTTCATCTCCATTGGAGATGAGGCCAACGATCGCAGAGTCATCAGAGAACTTCTGTAGATGGCAGTGTGTTGTGTTGTGTGAGAAGTCCGCAGTATAGAGTGAACAGGAAGGGAGCCAGCACCGTTCCCTGGGGGGCCCCCGTGCTACTGATGATCGTGTCGGACACACAGTCCCGGGTTCTCACAAACTGAGGCCGGTTCGTGAGGTAGTCCAGGATCCATGATGACAGGTGCTGGTCCACCCCTGCGCGCAGCAGCTTGTCCTTCAGGATCATCGGTTGGATGGTGTTGAAAGCACTGGAGAAGTCAAAGAACATGATCCTCACCACATTCCCGGGCTTCTCCAGGTGGGACAGAGAACGGTGAAGGAGGAAGATCACCGCATCCTCCACCCCAATGCCATGCTGGTAGGCGAACTGGAGTGGATCCATCGCTGGTTCCACCAGGGGGCGGAGGTGAGCAAGGAGCAGTCTCTCCAGGGTCTTCATCAAGTGGGACGTCAAGACCACCGGTCTGTAGCTGTTCAGGTCTTTGGGGTGGGAAGTTTTTGGTACAGGTACCACACAAGATGTTTTCCACAGCTGTGGTACCCTCCCCAGCTTCAGGCTCAGGTTGAAGATGTACGTCACAATCCCACACAGCTGGTCTGCACAGGACTTGAGGAGCTTTGCGCTGATGCCGTCCGGTCCCGACGCCTTCCTCGCCTTGATCTTCCTCAGCTTCGTCCTCACCTGGGTCCTGGTCAGGGTCAGGATGGGGGGCTGTGTGTTGGGAGTGGGGGGGTGTTGGTGGAGTGGGGAGTGGGCAGCAGGACTTGATTTCTTTAGAGGCAGTAGTGGTTGTTGTGCAGTCAGGGGGGAGGGCGGTTGGTCAAACCTATTGAAAAACAGATTCAGGTTGTTCGCCCACTCCCTGCCCCCCGTGGCCTGGGGGGAGGTATTCTGGAGCCCAGAGATGGTTTTGAGGTTTCTCCAGACCCCGCTGATGTCGCTCTGTTGCAACTTGTCCTCCATCTTCTTCCTGAAGCTGTCCTTGCCTTCTCTGATCTTTCTCCTCAGCTCCCTCTGTACGGGCTTCAACATCTCCCTGTTCCCCGACCTGAAGATCCTCTTCTTCTCTCTCAGAAGTGTTTTAATCTCAGGGTTGATCCAGGGTTTGTTGTTTGAGCAACACCGTATGGTCTTGGTGGGAACGGATTTGTCCACACAGAAGCTGAGGTAGCCCGTGAAGGTGTGAATGAGGCCATCGATGTCCTCACCATGTGGATCGCAGAGCTGCTTCCAGGCGGTAGCTTCAAAACAGCCTTTTAGAGTGTCCATTGTCTCCTGATAGGATATTTTCAAGTTTCATTAATTATTCTATATGATTTTAATGCTATATTATTCTATTTTATATTATAATTGTTTCTGGTGCATATAAAATCCAATGTCTGGGTCACTGTGATATTTTCATTGCCTCAGAGCTTGAAAAGACTGTCTGTTTTCAGAGCAAGATTAGGATGAGCAAGATTGTGAATAATGACGAGTTTCTTTGTTTTATCATGCCAAGCTGTACTGTATTGTCAGGATGACCAGATCATGTTAGAATGTTCATTGCTGACCACAGATAAAGAAGGAGTCACTTGGAGAGTTGGCTCCTGCCAGTCTAGCTTAGATAAGAGACCGGGGTATAAAAATCAACATCCTTGGATACATGTTAGGGAGTCGGTGCTGTGAAGCTCTAAGGCGAGTGTATGCTGATACTGATTTCCTCCTTTCTGATCAGAAGGAGAATAAATGACTCAGAACTTGGAAAACCGCCTATTGATTATTGTTTCAGCCTCAGTCAATTCATTTTTGTTCTAACATAATTGGCGCCCGACGTGGGACCCACATAGAGTGGTCCACGGCGTTTTCTGACGAGCCTGGACTTTAGACAAGTGCACAGTCAAAAGAGAGGAGAGACCCACATTTCTGGGAAGCGCTGGAAAAAAAAAACAGCGCTGAATTTCCCTCTTCAAAGGCCCTGGTGACATCGGGGAGCGGCGTGGGGCTCTGACGGGTCTACCGGAACTCAGAGGCGGATTCCAGGTGTGAGTAATTTATTCCAGTTTTTGTTATTTTTGTTATGGCCAGAGAGTGATTGCCTAGACCGATTGTACACTAGGTGAAAGACTGAAAGAAAGAGACCTACAGCCTAATTGATAAGTTATGTTACTCACGGTGCGGATATTGCAATAATCCCTTGGGAAGATGGAATTTTCCTTTCCAAGCGGTGATCAATATTCCTAGATCCGGGGTAATTCTTAGAAATTCGCCGTTTTCCGACTTTCGAAGTAAGTCCCAGTGGAGGTCTAGAAGCCAGTACTGGGTTAAAAAAAAAAAAAACGGGAAAGATACGTGTTCTCGTTCCTCTACGGAACAGCCACGTGATCCCAGAGAAGTTAATTTTTCGGGGTAAGATTCGTGCCAAATTCTGGCGTGCCTTTTGGGACTGCTTCTGCTTATGTTTCAGGTTTGGACTCGTCAGCATTAGTGGGGAGGCGACGTGAACCCCGAAAAAGGGAAAAAGTTGTTTTCACGGAAGATTCGTGCCTTTATCGGGTCTGTTTATCGCCCATTGGCTCCGCTACGGTGAGCTATTGCAAGATGCCGAGGGAGGTTTAACTCTGGGCTTTAGACACACAGCAGGGGGGCAGACGTGACCGTTGAAATTGTTTGTCTTGTGAGTTTGTTGAAGCGCTAGAATAAAAAAAAAAAAAGAGGAGTTACTGTGTTCTGAGTTTGTTTTGTCTGTGTTACATGAAATCCGCTCCGGTGTGAAACATAGAGAGGCTGAGTTCCCACAGAGGCGGAGTGAATACGGTGTGAAATTGATGTCTGTGGGTTTTTTTCTCCCTAATATTTGTGGAGCATAAAAGGGTTGTTTAGTTAATTATCTTTTGGGAAGTGTTTAAAATTATAGGTATTTGAAAATAGTAGCCTTGAGCAGAAACAGTGGACTGATGTTGTGCTTTATGGCAGTGTAAAAAAAAAAAAAAAAAAAAATGAAAGGGGAAGCTTCACGCTGCCAGTGGCAGTGTGATGGTTGCCATATTTGATTTTTTCCGCTGAGGTTGCCAGATCTGGAAATTAATTGAAGTAATTCTCATGCTGTTTTGGGCTTTGGCATGAACCTAAAAGTCTTTATTGTATGACCTTGTAGAGATAACGCAAAAGAACACATGTCTGGGCCCTGTCTGTCTGTACCTGTCTGTCTGTGTGTAATGTCTGTCTCAGTGTGTATCTGTTTGAGATTCTGTGTGTGTCCTTGAGAGAAGGAGAAAAAGAAAGAGTTTGGGGAATTAAAAAAAAAAAAAAAATATAGAAAAGCCGTGTAGCCACTGATTCGTGTGTGGGAAACTTGGTAAAAAGAAAAGAAGAGGAAAAAACTTTCAAACATGGGTTGCTGTTATAGCAAAAGTGTAAAGCAGCCACAAAGTGTTCAGATAGGAAGAAATAATGCCTCATTTTGCTGTAAGGGTTGCAGAACACAGCTAGATGAGAATGAAATTTATGTTTTGGCAGGAGACGGTAAATTTATGAACAAAGAAGACAAAAATAGTACAAGGTTTCTGGCAAAATGGAGAAAGAAATTTGATTTCAGTGGGGAACTTGAGGTTAAAGATTGTGAGAGTTTGATTTCTGCCATCAAATTAGCAGCAGACGGCAGGAGGCAAAAAGAGTTAAAATATGAACTTTTTGAGGCTGAACAATGGCTTCAGATTGCCAGGCAACAGCAAGCTGATTTGAATAGGAAAGACCAGACCTTAAAAGACTCGGATGTTTGTAATAAGAAGGGTTTGACTAATGCACATTTTTTTTTCTCAAAATTCCGAGGTGACATCCCCCTACAGGCGATAATAGGGAACAATGCCTTACCTAAGCTTTTGAATAACACTAACCCGTGGATAGAGACCCCGCTAAAAATTTGGTTTAAGATAGAGAGAATCAAACTAAAGAGCCCTATCGACTTCTGCAATGGATTGCCTATGATCAAAACTTTACTCCTAATAAAACAGACACCAGATTTAAAAAGTGGAAGGAGAAAGGGCTCATAAAATATTACAATTTTTTTAAAGGGCAAATCTTAAGAAGTTTTGAAGATTTGAAAAAACAAGGCCTAATAAATCAAGACCTTTACAGGTTCTTCCAGCTTAGACACCACATAAACAATATACTTAAAAAGGAGGATTTGGAAAGGGCCCAGTCAGGTGTTCTGAAGGTCTTCTTAATGGCATATAAAGGGATCCCAGGGATCAGATACATTTCTAAAATATACCAAGGTCTTCAAGACTTAAAAGGAGACAACACATCTTATATAAAAGAGAGATGGGAAAAAGAGGGGAATTTCACTTTACAACTGGAAATATGGGAAAAGCTAAATAAACAGCAATGGAAAAGTACCTCATCCCTGCAGTGGAGAGAATTTGGATGGAAAAACTTGGTAAGATTTTTCAGAACACCTGCACAAAACAAATTTACCCATAAGGGATTGAACTGTTGGCGCTTGTGTGGTGAAAAGACTGCAAATCATTTTCATGTGTTTTGGTCATGCTCAGTTATCCACCAATATTGGACCAATGTACAGACAATATTGGGGAAAATATTCAAAATAACAGTTCCCTTTTCTTTTGTAACTTTGTATTTGGGTTTACTACCGGACTCACTGGAAAGACGAGGAGAAAAATACTTATTCAATGTTTTAATATTGGCAAGCAAAAAAGCTCTAACTAAAAAATGGATGTTGAAGGACTGTCCTACACCTGAAGATTGGATTAACGTGATCCAAGACATTTACTCGATGGAAAAGTTGACATTCGCACTGAGACAGGACATGGATGGGTTCATGAACTTTTGGCAACCCTGGATCGCATATGTGTCTTCCATTAGATCTAATCTTTGACAAATACCATTTCAATAATGGTTCCGCTCTTTGTTCCAACGCTACTCAGATGCTCTTTTACCTTTATTTACTTACTTTTTCTTTTTTGCTGGTTTGTTTGTTTTTTTTTGTTTTTTGTTTTTTTTTGTTTTTTTTTTCTCTTTAATTTCACTTTTTCTTTCACTTTAAAAAAAAAAAGGGGGTGTTGTAAGAATTAATCTTCCAATGTTGTCAGATATCAGAAAATAAGGGAACATGTGATGAAAATGTAAACAATGCATTGCTGTAACGACCTGTATACCCTTTACAAAAACTTAAATAAAAAAAAAATAAAAAAAATTCCGAGGTGACGAAGGAAATAATGGCTGGAGCGGGTGGCGAGATAACCTGACCCCTCCCTCTCTGCATCCGGATCTTGAGACGGTGATCACTCCCACGTCGCCGACTGCGGACCCGCCTGCCTTGGCTCCTCCCCGGCCTCCTCCTCCACGCCCACCTCCTCCTTCCTTTCAACGCAGGCCGGACATCAAACCTAGAGGCCAGCTTTCTCATCTGACAAAAAAGTTAAGTGATTATGCACCTTTACATTATGCCATTTCAACAGCACACACATCCTCACCCTTAGATAAGCACATTAAGGAGGAGGAACATGCGATAGAATTAGGACAATTTCCTATGGTTAAACTACACAACCCGGCTTATGTTGGTCCAGCGGCTGAAGGTGCTGAAGTCAATAGCCAAAACATTCTTTAAAATATTCCTACTGTGCTAGTTAACTACCAACTGATGCAGCATTAACTCAGCAGATGAAAGAATTAAATGAACATATTAGGAACAAGTGGAGGTTAAAACATGATTTGACAGCTATTCAGAATTCCACTTAACATAAAACAGAAAGTGTTGAAGCCTATAGGTGTAGGTTGCAAAATGTTTTTGGACAGTCATTCAGGTTTGGAAAATCCTACTGTAGATACAGGTTCAGAACCCTATTGGCAACATTTGAGAAGTGTATTCCTACAGAACATGCATCCAAATTTAGCACAGCATGAACGCAAACACCTTGTAATATGTCACACATGTTCATTTGCTGATGTGTTGATATATGCAAAACACGCAGAACAACTGAGCTGACCCTCAGGGGGAGGCCTTTGCTTCCCCCACTTCTGTATTTTCCCAGGGTCCCCGGCGTGGGGGAGGCGGGGGGAGGCCTCGGTGCTGGATCTGCGGGCCACGTTCAGGAGGCCAGAGGGAGGGGAAGGGACTACGCCCTGCTCGAAGCCACAACAACGACAGCAACAGCGACAACCGGACTCATCACATCCCAACATGTGACTGACCGAACCAAAGCTAAGTACAGCTACTGACAATGACATTTGACGTACAGTATTTCATTTACCTGACTTTGACCTAATCATGACACTAAAGGGTTTATCAGAGGTTACTCTAGAAGTTCAGGGAACTTCTTTGAAATTTCTTCATGATTCTGGGGCTCACAAAATTAGAACACACAGTGATCATTAAATCAGCAAATGGGAAGCTAAAAAAGAAATATTTTTCTGAAATTGTAACAGTAAAAAGATGTTACAGGGGACAGTGCAGAAGGTTCATTCATTTTGTCACAAGTGTGTCTAGTTAACTTATTAGAAAGGGATTTGCTCACAACTCTCAATATCGCCCTAATTCCGACAGAAGGTGGTATGAGGGCATCACAATTCCCACATGTATCAGAAATTCATATTTTGCAAGATTTTGCAGTACCAGCTCATGGTCACTTCGCTTGGTACCGGCCGGACCAACCTGAGTGGCTGAGAGTTTGGAAGCCAAAATAATGCAATATTTCAAAACACGGGTTCCTACAACCGTGCAAGCCACAAATCAAAACCATTGCAACATGTATGACAAATATCTGAGTGGCTCAGATGACAAATTTGAGAAAACATTTTTTGTAAACTCATCCTCCAGAAAAAAAATTATTGCAGATTTGTACTGGTCGCCAAAGGTCTATGCAGAAACATCTGTGAGGTTATTAGATAAAAATAAAGGTCACTTTAAACACTAGGAGTCACCACACATTGCATTGAGCAAGCCTAAACACGTGCAATGGAAGGACGTAGGCTTAATAAATAATACAGAATTGGTAATAATAAATGTAAAACCTTATTTTAGGCCTTATCAGAGAAAATATCTTTTATGCCCAGGAGCCATGAGATGACTGTTGTTGAGATATAGTGCTATATAAAAAAAGTTGAATTGAATTGAATTCAAGAAGGCATTAGACCCGTTATACAGGAATTGATAGATGCAGGGGTTATAGTATTAGATCTAAAAATACTGTGCAATATACTTTGTTAAATGATCTACAATCACAAATTAAAATTTTTCACAGTGATTGACATCAGTAATGCTTTTTCCAGCATTCCCATCTACCCAGATCATCAGTTTTGGGTTGTATTCAAATTTGAAGGCAAGAGGTACACATTCACGAGGCTACCACAGGGCTATTGTGAATCACCAACCATTTTTTTCACAGGCAATGTCAGCAAATTTGGCCCAATTACATTTTGCTGGCATCCTCTGATGAAATCATTTGAAAAAAAAAAAATTAAAAAAAAAAAAGACACCATTGCCTTGTTGAAATTTTTAGCTGAGCAGGGTCACAAGGTTAACAAAGCAAAGCTGCAGTTGTGGAAGCCAGAAGTGAAATACTTAGGCCACATTCTGTCAGCAGAAGGGAGACATGTTGATCCTGTTCTCAAAGAGGCTATTTTGGCAGCGCCTAAACCAATCACAAAAAGAGACATGATGTCATTCTTTGGGACATTAAATTATTGTCGCTCCTGGATTGCAAATTATTCATTTGAAGTGCAACCATTGTCTGACTTTATTTACAAAAAACCAATGGCACAGGTGGACAAGATTGAGCGGACACCTGAAGCAGAGTTGATCGCTCTAATTGAAGCATGCAAATTGGGAAAAAAAAATAAATACTCAGTTTGCATTGATAGTCAGTATGCATTTTACACTATTCACCACTTTGCACAAAAAGTGCACACACCTCATTCTGGAACTGCTTGAAAGTGTCAAACTGACATTACAACTGATCATATGCAAATGTGCTGCTCATACGAATGGTAATGATCCGGTTTCTAAAGGCAATCATTTCGCAGATCAAACTGCAAAGGCGGTAGCACAAGGCTTGCAACCTAAACAAAGCACATTTGATTCTGTTTTGACATTGACTGAAGAGCTATCACATGATATTCTTGTTGAGGCTCAAAAAAGCAGCACCACAGGCTGAAATTTACAAATGGATAAAGAAGGGAGCTATCCTTGATGACACCTTAAAGCTCTATAAATGTAAGGCAAACAAGCCTATTCTACCACGCAAACTGTTTCACCAAGTCTCTACCTTGCTCCATGGCGTTTCGCATGTAGCAAGAGGGAGGATGGTATCTACATTGAATAAAACCTTTACTGCTTATGGGTTTAGCCAGTTTGCCACACAGTTTTGTAAGAAATGTCTGATCTGTGCAAAAAACAATGCACAGGGAAACTTCAAACCTGAGAGAGGCACTTTCCCAGCTTCTACTTATCCATTTCAGAACATTTGCATGGATTTTATTGAACTGAATAAATGTGAAGGCAAGAAATATTGTTTGGTCATTTGTGATATGTTTTCTAAATGGACAGAAGCTTTTCCTTGCACACATCCAAATGCAATCACAGTTGCAAAGAAATTGCTTGCAGAAATTGTACCTAGGTTTGGAATACCTGAGAAAATTTACTCAGATAATGGTACACATTTTGTAAATCAAGTTATGTCACATTTAGGCACAGCACTGAACATCATTTTGAAGAATCATTCAGCTTATCACCCACAATCTGCAGGACTGGTAGAACGCACAAACAGAACTATTAAAGAAAGACTCAGAAAAACAATGGCAGAAACAAGACAAAATTGGATTTACTGCCTTCCATTAGTTTTGTTTTACATGAGGATAATCCCAACCAAAGGGGGGTTGTCTCCATTTGAAATCATGTATGGCAAACCATACTTGTTGCCACCTTTGAGACCATTCAATCCTGGTGATGAAGAAGTGTGTTTAGCAGATTACATGAGAAGGATGTTGACTAACAGAGATATTATCGCTGCTACTCTCCCTAGGAGGGTTCACGAGGAAACTGCACCGATCTTGGCCAAGCCAGGAGACCTCGTCCTCATCAAAGCCATCAAAAAGAAGAATTGGACTGATTCACCCTGGCAAGGACCACATAAAGTTGTTTTGTCAACGCCAACAGCGGTGAAAGTTGAAGGACGGGACTCTTGGGTGCATTTAACACACTGTAAACTTTACCCTGCTCTGAACTCACAGTAAGGGACTTCTGAATAAATATTTTCAACTCCATTCCATTAAAGACTCTCAGCAAGAGACTTTTTCTTAATTGTTTTTCCTATACAAGTGTCGACTGACGACGCCCTACGTGGTGTCCAGTACCGGCTTGGGATAGGGAAGCAAGTGATTGACCATCATGGAGAGACAAGAAACGCAAGAAAGACGTTTGATCATTAAAGGGTGTAGTTGTTGTTTCCTTTAAATCATCATCCTAGGGGTGACATTATTATTTTGGTTTCCTTTAGCTGCACCACAAACCATACATCGTAGTGCTAGGGACCTTGCACATATTCAGCATAATTGGCTAGAGCTACATGAGCATCATGATCATGAATATGCTGCCAATACGTGGTGGAGGTATGCTAATTATACAGCTAGGGCAGCTAATCGTTCCAATTGTTATGTTTGCTCCTTAGTGCCAACGTCAGCTGGACAGACTGCTGTTGTAGCCAAAATGATGGAACCAGCAAAGGCTCTCTGTTTTTTACAGAAGGCTATGAAAAGGGACTACACAAAAAAGATTATTTTGAATCACTCTTGTGAAATCTTTCATCACTCTACCAATCAGAGAACTTATGGTACCCCTTACTCTGTAAGGGCAAGGTTAGTTTCATCAGGAACTTTTTCTTTTTGTCTGAAGGGAAGTGGTAACAACCCTCTGGGCGACCTACCCCTTTCTCGGTGTGAGGAGGTGTACAGTGTACACCGCACCTGTGATGCTAGTACCCTGACCAATCGGGTGGGCAGGTGGTGTCCACGGGTTAACCGTTGTCATTATGGACCTATCACCATGCTGGAGCTCTGCAGTGCTGCTATCTGCAACTTCCATATGTACGGCGCACATATGGTTTATTTATTTAGCGAATGCAAAGTCCTTAAGCCAAGCAGTTGCCTCCTGGTTTGCTGTATGGAGGGTGTGTAATCCTCCTTCCAGTCTTTGGAGCGGGCAAGCCTCTATGATGTGTTCCATAGTTTGCTCCTCTCCACATGCGCACAGTGGGCTAGGGCTACTGCCCCATCTGTGAAGGCTGGCCAAGCAGGGGCCATGTCCAGTCCTGAAGCGATTGAGTGTAGACCACTGTCTCCTTGGGAGGTTGGTGCCCGGGACCTGTTGGTTGGGGTTTATCACCAGCTGTTTGTTTGGGACCTCCTTGGTCTCCCATTCCTCTTGCCAAGCTGTCTGGATGGTAAAGTCAGCTGGGGGAGGGTTTTTCCAAATCGGCCGTCTGGATGAAAGTCGGGCAGTGGGTGGGGTGTAGATATCTGCATGGATTGGTAAGTGAGGAAAATCTTTAACTTTTTGGAGCATCCTTTGAGTTAATGCTGCTCGCCGGATGTGTGGAGGGGCTATGTTTGACAGTACAGAGAGCCAGGGGAGTGGTGTTGAGCGGATTGTTCCAGTTATAGTTCTCATGGTTGAGTTGAGCTGGGTGTCTACATGGTGTGTGTAAGATGACCTGGACCAGACAGGGGCACAATATTCTGCTACAGAGTATGAAAGGGCCAGTGCTGAGGTGCGCAGGGTGGAGACTGCCGCCCCCCATTTTGCACCAGCGAGCTTGCAGAGCAGGTTGTTTCGTACTTTCACCTTAGCAGCCGTCCCCTTTAGATGTTCCTTGAAGGATAAGGTCCTATCAAGGGTCACTCCAAGATAAGTTGGATTTGGGGCATGCTTAAGCTTGAGTCCGCTCTGGTGGATGTTTAGTTCTCTGGCAGCTTTTGCATTGTGGAGATGAAATACACTGGAGACGGTTTTTGCTGGGCTTGGTTTTAGGCGCCAGATTTTGCAGAACTGGTCCAGTTTAGCAAGATCTTCCGTGAGCACCCGTTCCAGTGGTTCAAAGTCTGGTGCTTGGAATGCCAAACAGATGTCGTCTGCATAGATGAATTTGCGGGATTGTAGTAGGCAGGTCGTTTATGTAGAGGTTGAACAGAGTTGGAGCTAGAACTGAGCCTTGTGGGAGTCCGTTTTTCTGCATTCTCCATGCACTTGTGTTCTGACTGAGGTGGACTCTGAACCTTCGGTTGGTCAGCAGGGTTTTTATAATTGCTGTTGCCCAAGCAGGGATCGCCTTTATAAGTTTCAGGAGGAGGACTTTGTGCCAGACCGTATCATAGGCGGCTGTAAGATCGAGAAACACAGCCCCTGTCTTCAGTCTGCTCTCGAAGCCATTTTCAATGAAGGTGGTTAGGGCCAGTACTTGTTCTCCTGTACTGCGGTCCTTGCGGAAACCTGCTTGATCCACACTTAGAATATCCTCTATTTCTGGGGAAATACGTTGCAGTATTAGGCGCTCCATGATTTTGTAAGGAACGCTGAGTAGGGAGATTGGGCGGTAGCTTGCTGGTAGTTTGTGGTCTTTGCCAGGTTTTGGGATGGCAATGACCTTTGCTGCCCGCCATTTCTTTGGGATCGAGTTCGTTTGTGTGATCCTTGTGTAGAATTGTGTCAACCAGGTTAGGGCTCGGGGGCCAAGATTTTTCATGAATTCTGGGAAGATGAACTCCTAACATTCACCTAGTCCTACCTGTTGCTGTACTCATGACTTTTCATCCATTATTACATTGCACATAACTCTCACACTGCTTTTTACTTCATTCACATTATATCACTGAATCTGAGTCCACATTGAAATACTGTGTGATTGTATATTTTTTCATATATTTCTGCAAAGTGTGGTTAGTCCGAGTAAATAACTGCATATATTCCTGTATATATTTGCATCCTTTTATAGAAACGTGGACAGACTGTAATTTACTGTACATACTCTGGTTGTCATTGAATCCTTATTTAAATCCTTCACCTGAACAACGAGAGCAAGTTTTTAGCCAAAGTCAAATTCCTTGTATGTGTTGTGCATACTTGGCCAATAAAGCTGATTCTGATTCTGATTCTGAAGATGTTATCGTATCCTGCTGCCTTTCCACATTTCAGGCCCTGTAGGACTTTCTCCAGTTCAGCAGCCTCGAAGGGTTCAGGGTTCGTTTCCTCTACAGGCATTTTTTGGTGTTTTTTTAGCTCAGTTGTAACTGCTCTTCTGGTGTCTTTGTCTTGGGGTGCTTTGGCGATAGTCAGTAGGTGGGATGCAACTTGGTTGGGTGTGACGGATGCTCGGCTTTGGCTAGGGGGCTTCTGTGCAGCTCCTCGGCGACGGATGAGGCTCCAACATTTCCTGCTAGAGTGGGTAAAGCTCCGGTCAGCAACTGTCTCCTCCCATTTCTTTCGCCGGGCTGTATTTAGCGATTCGATGAGATGGTCTGCTATCTCTGGGTCCCCTGATGTTTGATAGGATTGTAGGAGGGCAGCACTTTCTCCGTCCAAACATGGGACATAGAGGGGTCGGTAGCCTCGTGGGATTGCAGTATGGGCAGCCTTGAAGATTGCGCTGCAGAAGCGGTTGTATGCTTCATCTACAGTGATGGTGTGGAGTGGGATGGTAACAACGCTCCGGTCCAGAGTTTCACTGAATTTCTTCCAGTTGGCTTTGCGGAAGTTCCAGCGCATCTTCCTTGGGCTGTATATGACTGGAAGAAGCACATATGGTGACGGGTGGCTGGTGGCTGTGTGGTCGTAAGGCGTATTCCCATCTGCCTATGAACTGGGCAGGAACCTGTGCCCCCGTCTTTGTGACTGACAACACCCTGATTATGTCAGCGGGTCAGACGAGCAGAGGGAAGAGAGACCTATCACAGGATGCCCTTTTCACACCACATGATTCCATCTGGGGTAGGGACGTGCCAGAGCAGTTCAAGATACTTACTACAGGTCAAAAGGTAGTTCAATCGCTATTCCCTTGGGTGGGAGTGGCAAAAAATACCTTGTGGATTGAGACTCTTAATTATAGACTACAGTCTTTTGTGAATTTTTCCTTAGCTGCCTGGAAAGGTGAAAGGGAGGAAATGACTGCTATAAGACTTGTAGCAACACAGAATAGAATGGTACTTGATCAGTTGACGGCCGCCCGTGGGGGGGTGTGCACAATTATAGGTCAGTACTGTTGCACCTTTATACCTGCACATGATGCAGATGGAGGCGTCATTGCTTCAGCCATACGTAATCTGACTGCTTTACAGACTGTTGGGGCCAAGGATAATGTTGATGATTCATCACACTGGATAAACTGGTAGTTTTCCTCATGGAGGAGTCTTGTCATAAACTTAGTGGTGATTACTGTAGTGATACTTTTGATCTTTTCATGTTTCATTCCTTGTATCCGTGATATGATGTTGAAACTTGTTCAGGTGAATTTAGTGTTATATCACGAGGCCACCACTGGAGATGATGGGGAAACAACACCAGCTTAATGTCTTATGAGTACAGAGTAAAAGTATGATTGACATGCAGAAAACCGAAAGGAGATGTATGTTCATGATGTGAATTTGAAATGTACTGAATTGCAAGAGTAATCAAATATGCCTTGAAGTTCAGAGAAGTTGTTTTCCTTATTTGAGATTTTTTTTTCACTTTATCCTGTTTATGTTCTGTCTTAATTTATGTCGTATTTGAAACCATTATGTTACTAATCACTATTTAGCTAGTATACAGTTTTTTTTTCCACAATATCTTTATTGAACCTTTTTTTTTTTTTTTTTTTTTAACAAACATGATACAAACAATCAAACACTAACACTAAAGTACTACAAAAAAAAAAAAAAATGCACTAAAAACACCAACAACCACCAACAAAATCAAGTCTTCAACAATGCTCCTCTGTTTAGTCTAGACAATCCAATACATAAGTATACATATTATGTTCACCAGTTTGGAATTTACAAGGTCCACACACATCATTCACCTTCTTCTTCAAGAGTTATGTTTAAATTTTTTACATAATCAATAAAAGGTCTCCATATATTCTCAAACACAATTTCCTTTGATTTTAGTATATATGTTATTCTTTCTAATGGAAGGTTTGTTAACATCTGTCTTAACCACTGAGTCACATCTGGTCTATGAGTCTTTTTCCATAATAGTGCAATACATTTTTTGGCATTAAGCAAACTGAGGTCTATGAATGTTCTTTCACTTTTATTAAAATTATGCTTTTCTGGGTACAGACCCAACAAAAACAGTTTAGGATTCAATATGATTTGTTTTGAGATTATTTTTTCAATTGTTACCCTCACCTCTTCCCAAAACATTCTTATTAATCTACATTCCCATAAACAATGAAATAGGGTTCCTTTACTTTCCATGCATTTTGTGCATGTATCTGGTATATTTTTGTTATATCTATTTAACTCCTCCGGTGTAACATACATCCGCATTAACCATTTGAAATGTATCAATTTAAGGCGTGCATTTATTGATTTGGTTTGAGCTTCTGTACAAGCCAATTCCCATTGTTCCTCTGAAATTTCAATTTGCAGATCTTCTTTCCAGTAGTTTAATCTTTTCAGTGAATTTTCACTTGAAGATAGTGTCAGTGAGTTATAAAACTCTGAAATAATACCCTTTCTTTTACTATCTTTCATCATCATTTTTTCCAAGGATGAATAAATAGGTCGAGTGAGAGCTTTATTTTGATTTGATCGAATAAAGTTTCTAAGTTGAAGATATTTAAAAAAATGTGTTCTATTGAGATTAAATTTGATCCTCAGCTCTTCAAAAGACATTATGTTGTCTGCACATGGCAAATATAAATCCTGAATCTTTTGTATCCCTTTTAAATTCCATACTTTAAATACAGCGTCCGCTCTCCCTGGTTTAAAATATTGATTACCCCATATTGGACTAAATTGTGACAATAACTGTGGTTCTTTTAAATAGTTTTTAGCTTCACACCATATTTTGATCATATGCTTTACAAATGGATTTTTAACTTGTTTTTGTAATTTTTTTGCCGAATCTGAGTATATGAATATGGGAAGAGGTAAAGGTAAATTGTATGATTCCATTTCAGTCCAGTGAGGGAGATCATTTGATGAAAAATAATATGTCATAGACCTCAGTTGTGCCGACCAATAATACAACATAAAATTTGGACATTTCAGACCTCCACGATCAAATGGTAAATATAATAAAGACAAACGTAATCTAGCCCTCCTGTTGTTCCATATAAATTCCACTAACTTTTTTTTTTATTCTTGAGAATAGATCTAAAGGTGGTGATAAGGGAATGTATTGAAATAAATAAAGTATTTTAGGTAAAATATTACTTTTAAGTATATTGATTCTCCCGATCATCGACATTGGTAGTGACATCCATCTCTGAGTTAACTCATTGATATCTGACATTAAGGCTTCATAGTTGACACTGGCGACTGATTCTAGCTTAGGCATAATTTGGATTCCTAAATATTTAAACTGATTTACAACATTGAATTGATTTACCTCAGGGGCTGGGTAATTTCTCTGGGTCTCATTTAGCATTAATATTGAAGATTTAGTTTTATTTATTTTATATCCTGATATTTCCCCAAAATTCTTTATTAAATTCAACAAGGTTGGAATTGATTTTTTTAGATTCGACATAAACAAAATTATATCATCGGCGTACAGGGAGATTTTATGTTCTGTTGGTCCAACTTTAATTCCATATATTTGTGAATGTAAACGTATCGCTATCGCTAAAGGTTCAATTGCCATAGTAAACAGTAAAGGTGAAAGTGGACAGCCTTGTCGACATCCTCTATTGATTTTTATTGGTTTTGAAATATTGTTATTTGTTAGGATTTCTGCTGTAGCATTATTGTATATTATTTGAACCCATTTTATGAAATTATTTCCAAGTCCAAACCTTTGTAGGACTTCAAAAAGAAAGGGCCATTCAACTCTATCAAAGGCCTTTTCGGCGTCCAATGATAGGAGAGCTGTATCCGGTGCTTCTTTATTAAAATAAATAATATTAAATAGTCTTCTTACATTATGGAAGCCTTGTCTACCCTTTATAAAGCCATTCTGATCTCGATTAATAATATTTGGTAAAATTTCTTGTATTCGTCTTGCTAAAATTTTACAGATTATCTTAAGGTCGGCGTTTAATAGGCTTATTGGTCTCATATTTTCACATTTATTAGAGGGCTTACCTGGTTTTGGCAGCAGTATAATTAAGGCATTATTTATGTATGATGGTAAATTATTATTTTGAAATGCTTCTAAAACCATTTCCAAAAAAGGTTTTATTAATTTATTCTTAAATTTTTTATAAAGGTCAACTGGAAGACCATCTGGTCCTGCACTTTTTCCTGATTTCATATTATCAATGGCTAGCCCAACTTCTTCTTGACTAATTTTAGACTCCAATATCTCCCTGTTTTCATTTGGAATACACGGTATAGCTAGTTCGTTCAAAAACCCATTTAGTTTTGTTAAATCAGGTTCATTTTTGGTATCATATAATTTTTCATAGTAATCTCTAAAGGCTCTATTAATTTCTAAAGGATCTATAACTACCTGTCCATTACTTATAATACTGGTAATTGGTGTTTTAATTTCCAATTGTTTAATCTGCCATGCTAATAATTTTCCTGATTTTTCACCTTGTTCATAAAAAGATTGTTTCAATCTTAGAAGACTCGAGGCAGCTCTATTCGCTGATTTTTTGTCGTATTCAGCTCTCAAAATCAGTAATTCATTCTCCAACCTTGGGTCACTTCCTGCATACACTTTTTCCTGAAGATTTTTTATTTTATGTTCCAATTTAGCTCTCTCCTCTCGAGTCTTCTTAGATTTTGATCCTGTATAACTAATAATATGCCCCCTAATAAAAGCTTTGAAAGCCTCCCACTTTACACATGCTGATGTTTGTGTAGTATTGATGTCAAAGAACTCGTCTATCTGTTTTTCTATATACTTGACAAATTCCTCATCCTGAAGCCATTTATGCTGAAATTGCCATCTACCTGATTCCTTTATCAATTTTTTATCTACATATATTAGACAACAGGGTGCATGATCAGAGATCACGATGTTATCATAAAAGCAGTTTTGAATCTTGGACCTTAATTCTGTGGAAATCAAAAAATAATCAATACGTGAGAATGTCTTGTAGGTACTGGAATAACAAGAATAGGCTTTAACTTGTGGTTTCATTTCTCTCCATATATCTAACAATCTCAATTCTTTCATAAAATGATTAATAGTCATCCTACATCCAATGTGCGTACAATCCAGTCCTGTTGATCTATCCACACCTGGATTCAATGTACAATTAAAATCCCCTGCTATTATATGTTGCCCTGTAAGTGATGATAAGATGAGAAATAAATTAGCAAAGAACTTCTGGTCATCTATATTGGGACCATATAAGTTCACAAGATTTATATTTTCTAATAGCAAAGAACCTTGAATGATTACATATCTTCCAAATTTGTCTCCAATTACATTTTTCACTTGAAAAGGAACTGATTTATGTATGAGAGTCATAACTCCCCTGGCTCGGGATGAAAATGAAGAGGTGAATACACTTCCCTGCCATCTACTCCTAATTCTTTTAACATCCTCCTCTATCAGATGAGTTTCTTGTAAAAACACAATTCTTGAACCCATGTCCTTTATTTTATTCATAACTTGTTTAAGTTTTTTTAAATTTTGTAGACCTCTGCAATTCCATGAAGTTAAATTAAGATTAACACTTTGGTCCATGATCAATAGAGGGTTTGGGATTACCTTGCAGTGTAAACATGCTCATACAGAGAAGCGAAAACATGAGTGGTTGAACATTCATCCTACAAACTACACACAAACAAATTTCCCCTTCCCACACTTGTGGCAAACCCCCCAAAATCAAAAGAAAAATTCTGTCTCCCGATATAGCCATCGACCGTTCCACACCCACGAGGATCAGCCTAAGCCACTCCTTCTTCATCCTCCCAATCACCCTAACTCTACTGCTTTTAATGACGTAACATTAACTCTCCTCTGTAGTTTTCCAACTTAACTCCAAAATTTTTAACAACTTTGTACATCATAGTTTTTTTTTTTTTTGTTTGTTTTGTTTTTGTTTTGTTTTTTTTAATATATAATACAATCTATATTTTGTAAACTTACTATTTACTTCAAGTCAGTCAGATGCCTGTGCAAATGCTTAATTATTCTACCTTATATTTTGTTCATGCTTAGCTCCCACCAGTCTCTTCTTCTTCTTTGATCTTCTTGATGAACTCCTGCGCCTCCTCTGGGGTCTTGAAGATGTGGGTTCTGCCCTCATACGTGGTCAGCAGTCTCGCAGGATAGATTACACCATGACGAATCCCAAGGTTGCGCAGCTCCTTACGTACGGGATCAAACTGCTTCCTCAATTGCTGGATTCCTGTGGCCAAATCTGGGTAGAACCGCACCTGCTGGTCCTGGTGTTTAATCTCTCCTTTAGCACGTGCAGCGTTGAAGATCTTCATCCTGTCTCTGTTGCTTAGAAACTTCATAATTAAGGTCCTCGGCGGTCCCTTATCTCTCCGTGGGCCAATACGATGTGCTTTTTCCAGAACCACTGCTGATTGCAACTCCTCGCTGCCCAGCACCTCCGGAATCCACTTTTCCAGAAAGGAACATACGTCCCGACCTTCTGATTCCTCTGGAAGACCCACCAGCCTCAAATTATTCTGTCTCGACCGAGATTCCAAATCCAAAATATTATCTTCCAGAGATTTATTTTTTTTTTCCAAAGTGCGCACCTTTAATTGAAGACGGGTGACGTCATCTTCAGCACTAGCGAGACGGAGCTCCATCTGCGCCGTTCGTTCTACACAGTCACCCAATTCCTTTCTTATTCCTTCCAGCGCTGTCATAATCCCATCAAATCTAGAGGAAAAGTCCGCTCTCATTGAACTCATGGCAGCCATCAGCGCATCTGCGCCATTCCCCGCAGAAATCGCACCGCCGCCAGCCTCCTCCGCCATATATGGAGCCTTGTTTGCTGCGTCACAGACCTGAAAGTCCGTTAATTTGGACTGTTTCGGCGGCTCGCTTTTTCCTTTTCCTGGTTTTCCAGCCTTAGGCTTCGCCGACATATCCTCGCCCAAATGCTGGGATACGTTCTGTCCCAAATGAGAGAGTTATTTGCCGATTTTTTTCTCCAGGAGCAGAGCAGAGCGAGACACGTCCGTCCTACGTGGCAGCCATAACCGGAAGTCTAGTATACAGTTTTACTATATTGATTGTTGTTTCATTGTTGATACCTTGTTGCAGTTTCACGTTGAGGTACTAATACACATAGGTTAGGATACTAATACACATAGATCTCTGATACAAACATACACATATGTCTTTTACACATGATAGGTTTTTAGTTATTTTTATTGTTTTTATTGTTCTTTACATTTACATACAAGTATTAACTTTTTATTAAATCACTGCTAATCACTGCTAATTTACTGACACATAGAACGACAAATACATACACTATTTCATCTTAATTTATGGCTAATCACCATCACTGATTCAATTTTTCTCTTTTATGACTTAATTAGATGATTGATTTCTTTTTCGAAATAAAAGGTAACATCCTCACATGCTCCCCAGGAAATGAAACATTCCAGCGGCGCTCGGGAGTGGCAGCGAGGCTGATGGCGGACTTTCCTCATTAAAAAGCGAGTTAGGATCTTTTGCAATACAATGCTTTAGCATAAAATGCACCGGAACTTGGCGAGCTGCCCAATGAGGTTTTAGAAGCCATAATGTTTCATCTCTGATGCTTTTTGAGCATCATAGGGGGGAATGATAGGATATTTTCAAGTTTCATTAATTATTCTATATGATTTTAATGCTATATTATTCTATTTTATATTATAATTGTTTCTGGTGCATATAAAATCCAATGTCTGGGTCACTGTGATATTTTCATTGCCTCAGAGCTTGAAAAGACTGTTTTCAGAGCAAGATTAGGATGAGCAAGATTGTGAATAATGACGAAAGTTTCTTTGTTTTATCATACCAAGCTGTACTGTATTGTCAGGATGACCAGATCATGTTAGAATGTTCATTGCTGACCACAGATAAAGAAGGAGTCACTTGGAGAGTTGGCTCCTGCCAGTCTAGCTTAGATAAGAGACCGGGGTATAAAAATCAACATCCTTGGATACATGTTAGGGAGTCGGTGCTGTGAAGCTCTAAGGCGAGTGTATGCTGATACTGATTTCCTCCTTTCTGATCAGAAGGAGAATAAATGACTCAGAACTTGGAAAACCGCCTATTGATTATTGTTTCAGCCTCAGTCAATTCATTTTTGTTCTAACATCTCCTCAGACCATAACTCCACTGTGCGCATGGCCGGACGTTGTCTGTGCACTAGGGGTTTGTACACCAGCCGGAGATGAACCAAGTTGTGATCCGATCTCCCGAGTGGGGGGAGTTGTGATGAGGTGTACGCCTCCTTAGTGTTTAATGCACCTGTATATGCCAGATATATCTATCAGTTAGGTACGTGGCGGTAATGCACCTGTAGGCTGGTTGCCAACCGCCAATTAGGTCTGGGGGAAGAAGAAGAAGAAGAAGAAGTGATGACCTGAAGAATATAGAGTGGGACCAGATAGTGTTATAGACATCATGTAGACATGGAAATCTTCACAGCCAAGATATATACTGTAGAGTGATGATAGACCTAGCAATGATGATACTGAGTGAAGTACGTGGCGGTAATGCACCTGTAAGCTGGTTGCCAACCGTCAATCAAATCTAAAAGAAGAAGAAGAATAGAACAGAACAGACGAGTGGTTCTTTCAGGTCCCACTCACACTGTCTTCTGTGTTCTGTTCTGACCCAGGTTTGACCCTTAAAGTCTGGAACCCTTGATCAGTGTGACCACTCCCGACTGTTCTGCAGAACGGAACAGTTCCCAGCTGTGATAGAGGTAGTGTCAGGAATGGAACGAAGGCAAATGTTCCCTCATGTACGAGCATGTGCACGCTACATGTGTGTGACACACGCACATACAGGTCTGTCACTGTAACCATCATGTTAGAACACCTCACTACTGACAACAACTGTTCATTCATGTTCCTTTATTTTAGATAAATGATTCTCTAAAAACATTGGCAGAGAACACACACAAGAGCCACACGTTCACCTCGGCGTGCGCTTTCATGCTTCCTATTCATCGCCTACATATCATGCCCCGCAGGCATTCTGGTAGCGTTGCATCAATATTCTCGAGTTGCATTGATGAGGCCATTCCTCATTTGCACAAATCCACACTCCTGTCTGTTTATGCAAATGAGGATCAGGCACATAGAGCTGATCACTTCCGGGCCTTGCGCTGAACTTTTACAGCAATGGTTGTTAGTAACAAGGAACCGCATGTTTACCACCTACTCATTTATTTCTGATAGAAGTTTCTGTTAGTGGATGCCCCTTTGAGATGGAACATCTGGGTTCTGAGGGAGTCCACCACAAAAACACACAAGAACAAAAAGAATGTAAGACACAAAACAAACACGATCAACATTCCACCAAACATGCTCTCATTTTCTTGCCTCGACAGTTTCCAGAAACATGTTTCACTGTTTACTCCAGAAGATACAGGCCAAAGTTTAACGTCCCAAGGTGTCATGAAGAGACGAGAACAGCCCCCCCCCCACCAGGAGTGGCATGGGCCAGTGACATGCAGGTCGGGGAGGACAGAAGACGCTCATTAAACTGCACTTCTGTAGACACACACCGGCTCATCGAGCCAAAGTTCTCTGACCAGGCGATGATACTCGCCGTACAGTTTGAGGTTCCAGAGCACTGACGAGTGTGACTCTTGCCTGGTTACGCCCCATTCACGCTCCTGACGGATCGCCGATGTAGAAGAGGCGTGGGAACCTTCCATCAACAGACGCCTAGGTGGACGCATAGCAACAGGCAGCGGGGTCTCATCACTTCCTCCCTCTACACTAACCACTGCCACGGCATGCATCACAGTGCCTCTGAGAGGCTTTCATGTGGCTGGAGCCTGCGGAGTGGTCAGCGGGAACCAGGCTCTGACTTGGTCCCATGTGGAGCTGAATAGTGGGGTGGTTCTGATTCTGTTCACTGCAAAACAGCCCGTGTTCTTCCAGCATTGAAGCCCCATCATCATTAGCAGTTTCACCTCTTCAACAGCAGGAAGTTGTCCTAAATTTAATGGACAGACTGTTGATTTCTATTTTGTTACTATTAACTACAAACTTTAATTGCTAAAATGCATGGAGCCCGCTCATTTCAGGCCTACAGGTCTTATTGTGTCTGTTTCTTCCTGTCAAAAGAAGTCAAAAGGTCTTCCTTCAGGAGAGGTGGTTCCATCATGTGTGCACGTCTGAAGTTATTTTATTAAACATGTGTGAAGTAGGCCCTCATGTTCCCACCATGTTACCCCCCACTCCCATTCCATGATGTTCCATGTTCCCACCGTGTTCCCCTGTTCCTTACATTGAGTGTGGTTCAGGCAGCTGTTTGGGATCCAAACCAACATCCCCAGGTTGTTCCTCAGATGGGCGGACCGGGCCACGTCTGGAACACATTAACAGAGTTTAGGAGGATCAGAGGAGGGAGAATCCCAACCTACATCTGCAATAATAACAACTGTGTTTGGGGTTTTCATTAGGATATCACAGGGTTCTGCTTACAGTCCACAACACTTTAATGTGCCACGAAAATAGTTAAAATAGTCAAAACAAAAATCAAGCTGAATCAGAACTTTGTGAATAATTTAACTGGTTCTGAGAGTTGGTGATACCGAGCCCTGGTCTGTAGGTCTGTGAGGATGATAAAACTGGAAAAATGCACTTTAAAAATCACTTTTCGGTAGCTTCTAGTCTTTGTTTCACCGGTAACTATGGAGAGTTTCTGCTTAACCTCTTGCACTCCGGTGTACCGCGGACGGCCAGGTCTCTGCGTCCTACAGCGCACAGAGGGTGCTCTTGTGCGCTCTAGGACGCACGAGGGCGTTGCGTCTTAAGCGCACTGGAAAAAAAAGCTGCATTTCCGTTCTCCCACTACAGACACAGCCGCGAACAGATCGGATATGATTGACCTCTCATTTGACTAATAAAAGCCTTGAATTGGGTTTCTGAAACCTTGAAGAACCAATGACTGAAAACCTAGCAAGAAGGACCCGCCTACCAACGCTGTGAATGCAGCGAGCCAATTGAAGCACAGAAGTTCGCGAGCTGTTTTGTAAGGCTGGGTGAAGAGAGACTGACTGCTGCAGCAGATGGAAAAAAAAGGACCCGCAGGAAGAACCCCGCAGACCCAGCAGCACGGAGACCATCCACAAGTGTGACCTGTGTGACAGGGACTGCCATTCGCGCATCGGCATGTTCGGCCACAGGCGGTGCTTTTTTGTTTTTATCCCAGCAGAGTAGACGTAGACATTTAGGATTCTCTTCCATGGTCATCATAGACCGACGGAGGCCGACGACGAAGGCTGAGTGACACACACGCGTTCGCCAGTCTTTTTTTAATTACTACTGTTATTTGTTTTGAAAAATCGTTCGCCAAAACCGCAATAATGGAATTATGTTTTGATCGGGTCGCGAGACCAGCGTTGCGTTCGTCTGACAATGAGGAAGAAGTTCGCCAGCTCCGCTTCTGCTGTGAAGAGGTAAGTGTTCTAAGCTAAATTATTCTTTATCCCTGAAAATTGTAATCAAAATGACTTTTGACCGATCGGTAAATTACAGCTGTGCATCATCGCTGCATGACGGACTGTGGCGCAATGGGCGATGTCCGTCCTCTGTAGCGAGGGGGGGGGGGGGGGACAACCCCCCCCCCACACACACACACACAGCCCTGAGTGTCACCTTTCATTAGAGCCCAAGATGAAGCTTCTATATTGAATCATTCAAAAGTTACAGACGTTTTTCCAAACTGTGCCATTTGGCACAATTTGGCACAGATCAAAAATGCCTGGGAACTACCTGAGGAAAAAGCTGTGTAATATATTCATTTTTTGTGGCATTGTTACAAAATTTGGACCTCAGCTGGATAACACTTGGTTCTACATTTCTGTTGCATTTTCCAGCCCGGATCTGAAGCTGTGTGTTATTTGCAAGCATTTGTATCCAAAAAAACACCCAGGCCAAATTTATTTTCTTCAAGTTCACTATGTTTAGATGACTGTAACTCAGTGGCCGGAGCACTTAGAGAGATTATGACTGTTTTGCCAAAAAATTCTGAGTGTTTTCTTTTAAATGAGACCAACCCCATGAAGATGCTGCAAAGGGTTGAATAACAGCTTTCGATTTACTTTGGGCACGTTATTTTTTGGCGTTTTTAGGGAAACTGACCGGAGTGCAAGGGGTTAATGATGATCTTTATACTTTATCATGACTGTTGTTGATTTGCAGCTGTTTTCATTCACACTGAAACCATCAGATAGTCCCAACACAAACTGTCCAGAACCAGAGACACGTGTCATTCAGGAACGAGCACCATGAATTTCAGTGCGCTTGTTGTTCGAGGCTACCTCCTACCCCAGGATACTCAAGACCTGGACGGTTTCTTACCGGGATCATAGTCGGGAACCACGGCCTGGTACTGCGGTCCCACTCGCATCCCTCCTCCACCTACACAGAACCACAGTACTCATTACAGTATTAAAAAGTGCAAAAGTACTACGGAAAAACTCGGCAGTGACCGAGGCTACCCACCATGTTCCTCGTCGCTACTGGAATCGGAGCTTCCGCCCTCCCAGCATCTATTGGTACCGATTCCGTTCCCGGACAGACTCTTGGTACCGGGGTTCGGTGCCGGTCCGGGCCCGGTGACGCCTCCAACCGCTGGGGTTCTGGCTCTCCTCTTTCCCAGAGTCTCAGAGTTCCTCTCCAGCATCGCGGGCATCGTGAGCTAACGCTACTTCAGGCTAACAGTCTGTTACCGCAGATGTAGACGAACCGAACCGAACCAAACCAAACCGACCTGCTTCCACGGAGCTCAGCCCGTCTGAATCCGGGTCGGTGAAGCTGCTGCAGGTTCGGACTCTCAGAGGACAAAGTTTGAGGCTGAATAACCTCCACAGGAATTACCAAATGCTAACAGCTAACTGCTAACTAAAGATCGTAGAGTGAGAAAAGTTCTGCTTCCAACTTCCGGTACCAGAGTGAAGCGAAAAACGTGAAACTGAACCAGAGCTCAGATCGGGTCAGACCCAAACTGACACGGAACCGCCCAGAGAGCCGAGAGACAGAGATGCCCGCTGTCTTCACTCCTCAGGACATCCGGGACAGACTGAGCCAATCGCGGAGAGCCGATAACGCTGCTGCTGCTGCTGCTAGAATGATCCAGATCACTGATCACTGTCGGTGATAGTGTAGAGTAAAACTAGACAGAAGGTAATTTGGGGGTTAGTAAAGCCACCCAAAATCTGTGATCTACCCATCCCCAACATCATCAGACCTTTTTACAGACCAGTTACAGAACTGAACTAGAAAAGCCCCTCAGAGAGGTATTACCTCCACCAAGGCTCCTTCCGTCCATCATGGATCACTTCCAAAATATACTGGGTTTGTGTGTATGCAATGAGCCACTTCTGCTGAAAACTGCAGCAAAGTCTATCCAGTAGTTTTGGAGGATTCTTGCTAACACACTGTGAGAAGATAAAAGTCATGGTGGAGGTACGCGTTCTCGGATCATCACCAAAACATTGTAACCACTCTTTATGAAAAAAATTGTGCATTAGTAAAGAAAAAGCTTAAACATAAATTTGTCGATAAGCCATGGTTAGCCAAAGGATTACAAAAGGCGTGTAAAAAGAAAAATTCATTATATAAAGCTTTTCTAAAGAAAAGGACAAAAGAAGCAGAGCAGCGGTATAAAACATACAAAAACAAGTTAACATACGTATATAATGAGATGTAGTAAAAGAGACTATTACAGTAAAGAACTGGAAAAAAACAGACAATATTAAAAATACATGGACAATACTTAACAATATTCTTGAAAATAAAAACAGAAATACAAGCTACCCAACCAATTTTTCAAAAAACAATAAAATGACTCAGAGTCACTCTGTGAATGCAGTTTCACCTGCAGATGAATTTAATAACTTTTTTGTTAACATTGGTCCTAATTTGGCTCGAGAAATACCCATTACGGCACCTATGGGTGATACAATAAGCAAAAACACTGCTATAAAAGACTCCATTTTCATAAAGAACACAGACGAGAGAGAAAGGTCATTGAAATTGTTAAATCGTTTAAAAGTAAAACATCTACAGACTGTGATGGTATTGACATGCTCTTAGTCAAAACTATCATTGAAAGCTTAGTGAAACCACTGATGTATATCTGTAACCTGTCTCTCCAAACAGGTATATTTCCCAACGCAATGAAAATAGCTAAAGTAATTCTGATATACTGTGGAGTGTGTAAATGAAGAGGTTTATTACACACACACATCTCACAAGCAAAGAACAGACTCCATCCTGCTATCTCGCCAGGAACCTCCTGCTCATTGTTCTCCCATGTTTATCCACTGTCTCTTGTCTGAGATGCTAAATAATCTGGCTCCCCCAAGGTGCTAAACTTTCCACCCCCAGCATCTTAGAACAACAGAATAACAGTCCACATGTTGTGATAGAACAATAGAACATCAGTCCACATGCTGCTTGGGCTTCCGTCTCCTCCCGTATCTGCTGTAACTGGGGTTTACCGCCTCCGTGGCGCTGCTGTGCCAGTGGGGGGCTGCTGGGAGTGTGCCTGACTGCGGGTGGGCTGTGACGGGGGGGGGGGGGCACTTCGGTCTGTCCGTGTGGCTGCTCTGGTGAATCGTTTCCCTGGGGAGCTCTCTGTGGGGGTCTTCCACGCCGAGGGGCCCTAGCCAACTGTTCCGGCCCCGGATTATGAGCTGCATTTTGGTGTGCAATAACTGATGTTTGACACATCTTTAATGTCCTTGCTTTGGACTTTAATGCATCAAACACCGTAAAGACTGAAACATATCAAACACAAGAAACATTATTTTAGCTGTGGACACAAAATTCTAGTATTACAGAAATTAAATCATACTGCATACACACAAATGCAAACATTTATGATCTCAAATTGATAGATTTTTTAGGTTTACTGAGTTGTTGCAAGAAATCTACCAGCAAAAATTATGCAGCACTTACTGTAAACAAATACAACAGATTATCAAATCCACATTTAAAATTGTATGGCTTGTGCACATCAGATTTTCATATTAAAAACACACACAAAAGGTTTCTATTCTTTGGACATGTGCATATTAAAACAACCATCATTAAGCTTCAACAGAGTTAAACATTTCACTAACCATTTTGCCGGGTCGCAGCCTTCCGAGGGCAGAAATTCCTTGCAGGCTCTCACATTTTGTCTGCAATTAATAGCCCGGAATAAATACCTTGTAAATTGGTATTTCAGCTAATTTAAAGTCAAGATGTCAATTCAAAAACATAACAATAAAATTGACTAGAACTAGGCATCCAGTAAATATTGAAGGATTGCCAGGTTTGCACTTCTTAAAAGCTACCAAGGCCATGCAGGCCGGAAGTTGTAGCAGTGACTGACCAGAATAATACTGCATTTACTTCAAGTCAAAAATACATCCTTATTCACAAAATGAAGCTTCAAAAATTACTTTTTCACAACTATTACAGTTTTTTGCACATGCATGGAGACTAGGTGAAATGTTACATAGGCAATGGATTACTACTGACAGTCACTAGTCACACTTCAACAAACTTCAAAAATATCATCATCTCTCAAACAACCTACAAAATATCGGGTAGATAATTGGATATGAGGGATTATTTCATCATTATGACAGTTTCACCCTACCTGGGCTGAGGTAAACCGCTGGATGGCTTGGATTTTGTTTTAGCCAGCCATGCTAAATACGTCCGTTGCCATATTCTGCTGGGCAGGAAGTCTCAAAATCGTCTACTTCCTGTTGTGAATAATCTTATACCTCATGTATTTTTGATGACAAATTATTTCAATAATTATTAAATCTCAAAGGACAAATTTCCAAACCTAGGTTTTAAAAGAAAATATGGAGGGAATAAATAAATAAAAGGTAGGGAGTTCCCAAGGGATTCCCCAGAGGTCAAAGGTCATTTCCGGGTTGGGGGTTCCCCCAGACACAAAGTAAACAACTTTTGACTGGCACACAGAGCCAGGCTGTGAGTATATATACCTGCCAAAACAAATCTTTGGGAGGCATTGCTGTACAACCAAAGGTCAAATACTAGAAAGGATGTCACTGTTGACATATATAGCGGGGAAATTACAACAGTCACAAGAATTGCCATGTTTCTCACATGGATCAAACAAACACAGCTGCTGCCGTTACACCAACAGCACTTGCTCGTCCGCCACAACGAAAGCCGGTTTGGGTCTGTCTATGCCAATTTTTTCCCTCCTACCCCCCAAGTCTATCAAAAAATGCTTATCCCCTGTTTCCAACACTCTGAACGGTCCATCATAGGGTGGGCGCAATGGAGGGCGGTGGGCGTCATGTCTGACAAACACGAACTCCGCGCTCTTCAAAGTTGTTTTTTTTTCCACAATATCTTTATTGAACCTTTTTTTTTTTTTAACAAACATGATACAAACAATCAAACACTAACACTAAAGTACTACAAAAAAAAAAAATGCACTAAAAACACCAACAACCACCAACAAAATCAAATCTTCAACAATGCTCCTCTGTTTAGTCTAGACAATCCAATACATAAGTATACATATTATGTTCACCAGTTTGGAATTTACAAGGTCCACACACATCATTCACCTTCTTCTTCAAGAGTTATGTTTAAATTTTTTACATAATCAATAAAAGGTCTCCATATATTCTCAAACACAATTTCCTTTGATTTTAGTATATATGTTATTCTTTCTAATGGAAGGTTTGTTAACATCTGTTTTAACCACTGAGTCACATCTGGTCTATGAGTCTTTTTCCATAATAGTGCAATACATTTTTTGGCATTAAGCAAACTGAGGTCTATGAATGTTCTTTCACTTTTATTAAAATTATGCTTTTCTGGGTACAGACCCAACAAAAACAGTTTAGGATTCAATATGATTTGTTTTGAGATTATTTTTTCAATTGTTACCCTCACCTCTTCCCAAAACATTCTTATTAATCTACATTCCCATAAACAATGAAATAGGGTTCCTTTACTTTCCATGCATTTTGTGCATGTATCTGGTATATTTTTGTTATATCTATTTAACTCCTCCGGTGTAACATACATCCGCATTAACCATTTGAAATGTATCAATTTAAGGCGTGCATTTATTGATTTGGTTTGAGCTTCTGTACAAGCCAATTCCCATTGTTCCTCTGAAATTTCAATTTGCAGATCTTCTTTCCAGTAGTTTAATCTTTTCAGTGAATTTTCACTTGAAGATAGTGTCAATGAGTTATAAAACTCTGAAATAATACCCTTTCTTTTACTATCTTTCATCATCATTTTTTCCAAGGATGAATAAATAGGTCGAGTGAGAGCTTTATTTTGATTTGATCGAATAAAGTTTCTAAGTTGAAGATATTTTAAAAAATGTGTTCTATTGAGATTAAATTTGATCCTCAGCTCTTCAAAAGACATTATGTTGTCTGCACATGGCAAATATAAATCCTGAATCTTTTGTATCCCTTTTAAATTCCATACTTTAAATACAGCGTCCGCTCTCCCTGGTTTAAAATATTGATTACCCCATATTGGACTAAATTGTGACAATAACTGTGGTTCTTTTAAATAGTTTTTAGCTTCACACCATATTTTGATCATATGCTTTACAAATGGATTTTTAACTTGTTTTTGTAATTTTTTTGCCGAATCTGAGTATATGAATATGGGAAGAGGTAAAGGTAAATTGTATGATTCCATTTCAGTCCAGTGAGGGAGATCATTTGATGAAAAATAATATGTCATAGACCTCAGTTGTGCCGACCAATAATACAACATAAAATTTGGACATTTCAGACCTCCACGATCAAATGGTAAATATAATAAAGACAAACGTAATCTAGCCCTCCTGTTGTTCCATATAAATTCCACTAACTTTTTTTTTATTCTTGAGAATAGATCTAAAGGTGGTGATAAGGGAATGTATTGAAATAAATAAAGTATTTTAGGTAAAATATTACTTTTAAGTATATTGATTCTCCCGATCATCGACATTGGTAGTGACATCCATCTCTGAGTTAACTCACTGATATCTGACATTAAGGCTTCATAGTTGACACTGGCGACTGATTCTAGCTTAGGCATAATTTGGATTCCTAAATATTTAAACTGATTTACAACATTGAATTGATTTACCTCAGGGGCTGGGTAATTTCTCTGGGTCTCATTTAGCATTAATATTGAAGATTTAGTTTTATTTATTTTATATCCTGATATTTCCCCAAAATTCTTTATTAAATTCAACAAGGTTGGAATTGATTTTTTTAGATTCGACATAAACAAAATTATATCATCGGCGTACAGGGAGATTTTATGTTCTGTTGGTCCAACTTTAATTCCATATATTTGTGAATGTAAACGTATCGCTATCGCTAAAGGTTCAATTGCCATAGTAAACAGTAAAGGTGAAAGTGGACAGCCTTGTCGACATCCTCTATTGATTTTTATTGGTTTTGAAATATTGTTATTTATTAGGATTTCTGCTGTAGCATTATTGTATATTATTTGAACCCATTTTATGAAATTATTTCCAAGTCCAAACCTTTGTAGGACTTCAAAAAGAAAGGGCCATTCAACTCTATCAAAGGCCTTTTCGGCGTCCAATGATAGGAGAGCTGTATCCGGTGCTTCTTTATTAAAATAAATAATATTAAATAGTCTTCTTACATTATGGAAGCCTTGTCTACCCTTTATAAAGCCATTCTGATCTCGATTAATAATATTTGGTAAAATTTCTTGTATTCGTCTTGCTAAAATTTTACAGATTATCTTAAGGTCGGCGTTTAATAGGCTTATTGGTCTCATATTTTCACATTTATTAGAGGGCTTACCTGGTTTTGGCAGCAGTATAATTAAGGCATTATTTATGTATGATGGTAAATTATTATTTTGAAATGCTTCTAAAACCATTTCCAAAAAAGGTTTTATTAATTTATTCTTAAATTTTTTATAAAGGTCAACTGGAAGACCATCTGGTCCTGCACTTTTTCCTGATTTCATATTATCAATGGCTAGCCCAACTTCTTCTTGACTAATTTTAGACTCCAATATCTCCCTGTTTTCATTTGGAATACACGGTATAGATAGTTCGTTCAAAAACCCATTTAGTTTTGTTAAATCAGGTTCATTTTTGGTATCATATAATTTTTCATAGTAATCTCTAAAGGCTCTATTAATTTCTAAAGGATCTATAACTACCTGTCCATTACTTATAATACTGGTAATTGGTGTTTTAATTTCCAATTGTTTAATCTGCCATGCTAATAATTTTCCTGATTTTTCACCTTGTTCATAAAAAGATTGTTTCAATCTTAGAAGACTCGAGGCAGCTCTATTCGCTGATTTTTTGTCGTATTCAGCTCTCAAAATCAGTAATTCATTCTCCAACCTTGGGTCACTTCCTGCATACACTTTTTCCTGAAGATTTTTTATTTTATGTTCCAATTTAGCTCTCTCCTCTCGAGTCTTCTTAGATTTTGATCCTGTATAACTAATAATATGTCCCCTAATAAAAGCTTTGAAAGCCTCCCACTTTACACATGCTGATGTTTGTGTAGTATTGATGTCAAAGAACTCGTCTATCTGTTTTTCTATATACTTGACAAATTCCTCATCCTGAAGCCATTTATGCTGAAATTGCCATCTACCTGATTCCTTTGTCAATTTTTTATCTACATATATTAGACAACAGGGTGCATGATCAGAGATCACGATGTTATCATAAAAGCAGTTTTGAATCTTGGACCTTAATTCTGTGGAAATCAAAAAATAATCAATACGTGAGAATGTCTTGTAGGTACTGGAATAACAAGAATAGGCTTTAACTTGTGGTTTCATTTCTCTCCATATATCTAACAATCTCAATTCTTTCATAAAATGATTAATAGTCATCCTACATCCAATGTGCGTACAATCCAGTCCTGTTGATCTATCCACACCTGGATTCAATGTACAATTAAAATCCCCTGCTATTATATGTTGCCCTGTAAGTGATGATAAGATGAGAAATAAATTAGCAAAGAACTTCTGATCATCTATATTGGGACCATATAAGTTCACAAGATTTATATTTTCTAATAGCAAAGAACCTTGAATGATTACATATCTTCCAAATTTGTCTCCAATTACATTTTTCACTTGAAAAGGAACTGATTTATGTATGAGAGTCATAACTCCCCTGGCTCGGGATGAAAATGAAGAGGTGAATACACTTCCCTGCCATCTACTCCTAATTCTTTTAACATCCTCCTCTATCAGATGAGTTTCTTGTAAAAACACAATTCTTGAACCCATGTCCTTTATTTTATTCATAACTTGTTTAAGTTTTTTTTAAATTTTGTAGACCTCTGCAATTCCATGAAGTTAAATTAAGATTAACACTTTGGTCCATGATCAATAGAGAGTTTGGGATTACCTTGCAGTGTAAACATGCTCATACAGAGAAGCAAAAACATGAGTGGTTGAACATTCATCCTACAAACTACACACAAACAAATTTCCCCTTCTCACACTTGTGGCAAACCCCCCAAAATCAAAAGAAAAATTCTGTCTCCCGATATAGCCATCGACCGTTCCACACCCACGGGGAACAGCCTAAGCCACTCCTTCTTCATCCTCCCAATCACCCTAACTCTACTGCTTTTAATGACGTAACATTAACTCTCCTCTGTAGTTTTCCAACTTAACTCCAAAATTTTTAACAACTTTGTACATCATAGTTTTTTTTTTTGTTTGTTTGTTTTGTTTTTGTTTTGTTTTTTTAATATATAATACAATCTATATTTTGTAAACTTACTATTTACTTCAAGTCAGTCAGATGCCTGTGCAAATGCTTAATTATTCTACCTTATATTTTGTTCATGCTTAGCTCCCACCAGTCTCTTCTTCTTCTTTGATCTTCTTGATGAACTCCTGCGCCTCCTCTGGGGTCTTGAAGATGTGGGTTCTGCCCTCATACGTGGTCAGCAGTCTCGCAGGATAGATTACACCATGACGAATCCCAAGGTTGCGCAGCTCCTTACGTACGGGATCAAACTGCTTCCTCAATTGCTGGATTCCTGTGGCCAAATCTGGGTAGAACCGCACCTGCTGGTCCTGGTGTTTAATCTCTCCTTTAGCACGTGCAGCGTTGAAGATCTTCATCCTGTCTCTGTTGCTAAGAAACTTCATAATTAAGGTCCTCGGCGGTCCCTTATCTCTCCGTGGGCCAATACGATGTGCTTTTTCCAGAACCACTGCTGATTGCAACTCCTCGCTGCCCAGCACCTCCGGAATCCACTTTTCCAGAAAGGAACATACGTCCCGACCTTCTGATTCCTCTGGAAGACCCACCAGCCTCAAATTATTCTGTCTCGACCGAGATTCCAAATCCAAAATATTATCTTCCAGAGATTTATTTTTTTTTCCAAAGTGCGCACCTTTAATTGAAGATGGGTGACGTCATCTTCAGCACTAGCGAGACGGAGCTCCATCTGCGCCGTTCGTTCTACACAGTCACCCAATTCCTTTCTTATTCCTTCCAACGCTGTCATAATCCCATCAAATCTAGAGGAAAAGTCCGCTCTCATTGAACTCATGGCTGCCATCAGCGCATCTGCGCCATTCCCCGCAGAAATCGCAGCGTTGCCAGCCTCCTCCGCCATATATGGAGTTTTGTTTGCTGCGTCACAGACCTGAAAGTCCGTTAATTTGGACTGTTTCGGCGGCTCGCTTTTTCCTTTTCCTGGTTTTCCAGCCTTAGGCTTCGCCGACATATCCTCGCCCAAATGCTGGGATACGTTCTGTCCCAAATGAGAGAGTTATTTGCCGATTTTTTTTTTCCAGGAGCAGAGCAGAGCGAGACACGTCCGTCCTACGTGGCAGCCATAACCGGAAGTCCCTCTTCAAAGTTTTTGGCACGAAAACACGTGGAAAACTATGGTGGGCAGGGCCCGGCAGCGTGCCTGTGTTTGTGCTACGCTGCAAAAGCTGAGACGGGCAGCTGCCTGGCGCGGGATTATCTGGTAGAAATTCCCCGGGCAGCCGTAGTGGCTGCGCAAAAACGAGCTCTGCCGGGGAAGCTTCCAGATCCTCTTTCAGTGCGGAGCGCAACCCCAATAAAACCCACGGCAGCCTGTCTACCCTATTTGCATCCGTCAGTGAAGCCCTGAGTGCTGCTTTCAGTGATCTATGAAAACGCTCGCATAACCCATTGGCCTGTGGGTTGTACGTGGTTGTGCGGTGAATTGTAACACCCAGGCTGCAGGCCATCGCAGACCAGAGTTCGGAAACAAATTGTGGGCCCCTGTCGGACGTAATGTCCGACGGGACTCCAAAACGCGCCACCCATGCTGTTAAAAAAGCGCGCGCCACGTCTGCAGACGTGGTTGCCGCCAGTGGGACTGCTTCTGGCCAGCGCGTGGTGCGGTCCACCACTGTCAGGAGGTGCGTGCACTCCTGTGATGGCGGGAGGGGGCCCACGAGGTCCACGTGAACATGGTCGAACCTCTTAGCCGGAATACGAAACGGCTCCAAGGGAGCCTTCGTGTATCTGTGTACCTTGGCTCATTGGCACGCCACGCAGGCTGCAGGCCCACTCTTTCACTTGTTTGCGTAGGCTTGGCCACACAAACTTCTCTCCCACCATTTTGACAGACGTGCGCACTCCTGAGTGCGCCAGAGTGTGAACCGACTCAAACACGTGGCGGCACCACGCGACCGGGACCACCGGACACAGGCGACCCGTGGAGACATCGCAGATTGGGGGGGGGGGGCACCATCTTGCAGCACCCTGCTCTCCAGCCTTAACCCTGTTGGTCCAGACTGGAGCGCGCGCACGTCTGCATTGCTAATCTGCTCCGCGGCCATGGCTGCGTAATCTATCCCCACGCAGACCGGGGCCACCACGGCGCACAAGAGGCAGTCCGCCACCACATTCAGTTTACCCGACACATGCTGAATATCGGTAGTAAACTCTGAGATCGCGGCCAGCTGTCTCTGCTGCCGGCCCGACCACGGTTCTGAAACCTTGGCCATCGCGAATGTTAGCGGCTTGTGGTCCACGAACGCGGTGAAGCTGCGCCCTTCCAGCCAGAACTGGAAGTGGCGTATGGCCAGGTGGAGAGCCAGCAACTCTCTGTCGAACACGCTGTATTTACGTTCACTGTCGCGCAAAGTTCTGCTGAAAAAGACGAGCGGCTGCCAAGCCCCAGCAACGCGCTGCTCCATGACAGCCCCTATGGCCACGTCTGAAGCGTCGGTGGTGAGCGCTATGCGGGCCGCCGGGTCCGGATGCGCCAGCAGTGCGGCGTTTGCCAGGGCTGCTTTAACTTCCGAGAACGCCCGCTCTCGCTCCGGGGTCCATTCGACCCTATCCGCGGGTTTCTGTTTCTTGAGCGCGGCATACAATGGTTACATGAGCTGCGCCGCGCGGGGAAGGAAACGGTTATAAAAGTTCACCATCCCCAAAAATTCCTGCAGCGCCCTGACCGTCTGAGACCGGGGAAAATCCGCCACGGCGCACACCTTGTCGGGCAGCGGGATCGCTCCCTCCAGAGAGACGCGGTGCCCCAAAAAATCAATCTCCATCACGCCGAACTGGCATTTCACTGGGCTGATTATTAATCCGTGCTCCTCCAACCCCCGGAAAACCGTCGTGAGGTGGGTTTCGTGTTCGTCTTCGGACGCGCTGGCTACCAGGATATCGTCCAGGTAGATGAACACGAACGGGAGATCGCGCAGCACTGCATCCATCATGCGCTGGAACATCTGTGCCGCTCCTTTTAACCCGAATGGCATGCGCAGGAACTCGAATAGACCGAACGGAGTTATTACCGCTGTTTTGGGTATGTCCTCAGCGCGCACTGGGACTTGGTGGTAACTGCAGACCAGGTCTATTTTGGAAAAAATGCATGCCCCGGCGAGGTGAACGGAAAAATCCTGAATATGGGGAATCGGGTAGCGGTCATGCACTGTGGCGTTGTTCAACCTGCGGAAATCCCCACACGGTCGCCACGATCCCTCAGCCTTAGGAACCATATGTAGCGGGGATGCCCATGGGCTGTTTGAGCGCCTGATGATGCCCAGCCTTTCCAAGTTGACAAACTCCTCGTGCGCTATGGCCAGTTTAGCTGTGTCCAGGCGCCAAGGTCGTGTGAAAACGGGCGGCCCGGTGGTGGTGATAAAGTGTTCCACCCCGTGTTTAGTGATGGCCGCCGAAAACATCGGGACCGTGAGTGCTGGGAACTGAGTGAGCAGTGTGTGGAACTTACCGCCTGGAGCTGTGACATTGGCTCATGTTGTTGGCCTGGCCCCTCGAGCTGTACAGGGGAGAGAATCAAAAGACATTGCATTAACCAGGCGTCTGTTAGCAACATCGACTAGCAACCCGTGTGCACACAGAAAATCAGCTCCCAAGATTGGGAAACTGCATGGCGCTATGACGAATGTCCACTCGTACATACGGCTGTGTAGGGATACAGTCAGTGTCCTCTCACCAAAAGTCCTAATGTCCGAGCTGTTTGCGGCTATCAGCTCGGGGCCGCTAGTTCCCGCTAGCCGGTCGGCGTAGGACGGCAGGATGAGGCTCTTTTGGGAGCCGGAGTCCACGAGGAGCCGGAGTCCACGAGGAGCCGGAGTCCACGAGGAGCCGTCTCCCCGAGCGCGAGTCAGTCATGTAGAGCAGCTTGTTTTCTTCCCCGGCGGTTGCAGCTGCTACTGACTGCCGGCCTTGGTGTTTCCCGAACGCTTGAATTGGCACGGTGGCACACATCTGCGTGCGTTCTCTCCAAAGCGGCGGTGGTAGAAGCAGAGCGTGTCTTTCTGGTGCCTTCTGGCTCCTGCTGCCGCTACCGTCAGTGGCTCCTTGCCTCCACTGGTCGTCTCGCTGGGTTCCGACGCCGCTGCGTTCATTGTGAGGGCTCTGGTGGTGAGGATGATCCGATCTGCCTCCTGGGCTAGCACACGGTAGTCGCGTGCGGCCAGCAACAGTGAGTTGGCCAGGACCGCTCTTGCCTCTGTTGGGAGGTTCTGGAGGAAAAGGTGGGCAAATAGAAAATGCCCGTCGTCCGTGCCCATCAACGGCAACATCTTCTCCATCAGTTCGACCGCCGACCCATCTCCTAACTCGGAGCGCGTCAGGAGCCTCTCTGCTCTCTCACAGTCCGAGAGTGTGTAGCGCCGGGTCAGCGTGGCCTTGAGAGCCCCGTATTTATCATGGGCTGGAGGCTGTTGGAGCAGGCTCGCTACTTGCTGAGACGTGCGAGCGTCCAGTGCTGCGACCACATAGTAATATCTGGTGTCATCTGCCATTATTCCCCGGAGGGCGAACTGAACCTCGGTGTGGTGGAACCAAGACCGCAGGTCGTGCGGCCAAAAGTCCGGTAGTTTGACAGAAACAGCGCACGCATTGCTGGGGCTTCCCGTCCGGGCCGACTCCGGGGTTCTTGCCTTATGTTCCATAATTCGTCAAGGGTCACCAGCGTGGAGAGTGCAAATAAAGAAACCAGATCTGCATGACAGACAACTTTATTTCTCTCTCTCACTTCATTCATACACATAAAAAAGCTTCTCTCAATACACCAGGGTCTCTCCTTTTATATCACTCCATTCGTTCCCCCTGTTGCCTGAAATCTTGCATCACAATACATTCACACATTACAATACGTCCTGTCCTTCATTTAATCCCCCACGCTCTGCCGGCAGAGGGAATATTCCCCCCCCCCCTGCTTCCAGTCTGAGATGATTATCCCAGCGTGGGTTCCCTACACCACCAGTAAATAGTTTCATGTGTGGCATACATACAGTATTTATGAAAATGTGATACAACAATTTGTGATAATAGAAATTAACAACTAATGTGATAATGGACTAATCACCTGCACACCATTCCCACTCATGTCTAACTTAGAGGATGAAAGGGAAAAATGGCATGATTTTTTTATGGAAAAAGTCACAAATTCTAAAATTCTAAAATTTCCAAAGAAAAAGTTGCTAATTTGAGAAAAACATCATAAACTTAAATGACAAAAATCACAAATTTCTGAGGGAAAAAATGAAAACTTCAGAGAAAAAAAAAATCTTTTAAAACGGTCACAAATTTGAGAAAACTTATTCAAACTTAAGAGATAAAAACAATAACAGGAAAAAAAAATCACCAATCGTTGAGAAGAAAGTTCAAATTTAATTAAAAAAAATTCAAATTTTTCAGAAAACCATCACAAATTTAAACTAGAAAAGCACTCGGAGAGCGCAGACCTCCGCCAAGCGCCACAGTTCCCCCCATACAGTGTTTGTGTGTACGTTGTCAGATTCCTTGACCATGAAAACATCTGAGTAGCAATTGGATTCACAATGATAGGATTAGTGGTTCAGTAGTAAAAGCATTACCTCCTTGGCGGAGGTAATAAACTGAAGTGTTGGTGTTGTGTCCATGTCCTGCATCTGCAAACTCCCAGGCTGGGGGCGTTGCAATTGAATGAACGAATTAATTAATCTTTATTTCGAATAGATTAAGAGTACAGGTTAAAAGAAAGTGAATAATATAACAAAGGGGGTAATAAAATCCAACAAGGTCAAATTAGACAATAGCTCCTCTGATTATACAATTCAACATAAGTTATCCGAAATATGTGATGGCTGAATCCGCAGCTTATATTGGCCACCCATGTTCCATCCAAGAATTCAAAAGAAAAAACAAAAGAAGTCATGACACAACTGCGTACAACCCACAGGCCAATGGGTTATGCGAGCGTTTTAGATCACTGAAAGCAGCACTGAGGGCTTCACTGACGGATGCCAATTAGGTAGACGGGTTGGCGTGGGTTTTATTCAAAAATCAAACGTTTATTTCAAACTCAGGGTTCATATTAAATGCAGAACTAAAAGGAGTAGAAAATAAATAAAAGTATATACAGATCAGCAGACAGTCGGCGGTCTTGTAACAACAATAACATACAATACTGGACTCAGTATAAAATGGAACGCCACCACTTCCAAATGCTGAAGTGTGAGTGACGAGTTGACAATTGCTGATATAAGATGATTGTTACATGGCAGCAACCTTGTCATCAAACTGTAAACATCGTTACGTATCAACTCGCCAAAAGACGGAATGTTCACAGACACAAACATCTTGGTTGCAGTCGACCTTCGTGGTACATCTAATCTTTATCTTTATTGGGATTGCGCTCTGCGGCCAAAGATGATTTGGAAAATTCCCCGGCAGAGAGCTTCGTTTTGCGGAGCTACTATGGCTGCCCGGGGAATTTCTGCCAAATAATCCAGCGGCGGACAGCTGCCCGTCTCAGCTTTTGCAGCGTCGCGCAAACACAGGCACGGTGTTTTCCGCGTGCTTTTGTGCCTAAAACGTTGAAGAAGGCGGAGTTTATGTTGGTCAGACGCGATGACCAGCGCCCTCCATTGCGCCTGCGCACATGTTGAAAATAGCCGTATGTCACAGTGTTAAAGAATGCTTTAAAAAATTCCTGTATCCAGACGGTGATCCGGATCATCCCCAAAATTTAATCAGTTCTTCCTTGTACCATTTCCAACAACGCCTGAAAGTTTCATGGAAATCCGTCCAAGACTTTTTGAGTTATCTTGCTAACCAACAGACAGACAGACAGACAGACAGACAGACAAACCCCGGCAAAAACATTACCTCCTCCTGGCCTTTTCGGCCTGGCGGAGGTAATTAAAAAAAAATCACAAACTTATCAGGGGAATTTTTAAAAAATCACAAACTGATAAAGAAAAAAACACACAAATGCCCAAATAATGTCAGCTAATCACAAAAACTAATCAGCAGATTAATTAACAAACATAACCGTGAGTCCCTACAGTGTAAAGGTCTACATCAATCTCTCTTATTAACAGTTTAATAATAATTTCTGTCTCAGCACTTGAGCATCTAATTCTAAAACCAGAGGAAAGATCAGGAAATAAACATCTTTATTTTAATTATCAGAGCTACAGATCATTTAATTTTTTTATGAGTTTATTTTTTTTTAATTTTGCATATTTTATTAATCCCAGAGGGAAATTCAGGGCATTCATGTGGATGGATGAGGCAGCCATGGCACGGCGCCATCCCTTCACCATTCACACCTAGGGCCACTTCAGGGTCTCCAGTTAACCTATCCTGCACGTTTTTGGCCTGTGGGAATTAGCCCGAGTTGCTATTAAAACACAGATGTGAGTGAAGTCTTCAACAAATTAAAGTAGAGAAATCCATAAATCCATGGTGACAGTGTATTCTGCAGAACTGATGGAGGTGGTTCCTGCTGTGGACAGTTCTGTTTGGATCTCCTCATGACGCTCCATCATTCCTCCCCGATTCTTCTTCTTCCAGCTGCTCCCTTCAGGGGTCTCCACAGGATCATCTGCCTCCATCTTCTTCTGACCTACAGGCATTTTTAACTAACCCTCCATTGATTTAGAAACACACAGGAAAAACAGCAGCAATCACCTGGTTCCAAGCATCTGTAGACTTCACTTCAGGGTTTTATCCTTCATGAGTCAGACAGCCGTTGGGAGATGACGGATAGTGACTGATGCTTTTTTTCTGTTCAGGATTTCTCTTTTGGCGCCGATGAAAGTAGTGTTTGTAAAGATTAAATAATGTCATCTGCATAAAGGCTAATCTAATGGTCAGAAGAAGTTGTTGGGATTCCTTTACTGTGAACGTTGTGGTGGAAGGGTCCTGCTGGGCTTCAGTGGAGACAGAAGATGTTGACAAGACGGCAGCCACCTTTGTCTTGTAGAATGAAACTGAAGTTTTATCAGCACAAACAGTTGCCCTAAAAAAAACAAAAAAAAAAACAGAACTTCATCCATTTGATAAATTACTCACCTGATGCAAATATACGGAATATTGAGAATAAACAATCACAGGTGTGGACGGTGTTTTCTGCAGTTCTTAAAGCTGAGGTCCATCATCAGCAGGAGGAACATCTGCCTGTAATGGTCTGATGGAGCTGAATTATTCATGGAGGGACGTTCTCTGCCAGCCAAAGCCTCGGTCATTATTTTCATGTCTGTATTTATCAGTGAACGGTCGGTACCGGAACATTCCTGTGGCGCTTCAGTGGGTCAGAACTGTGTGTAGTTACCACCAGGGTCCTGTAGGTGGAGCTCCTCCACAGTAACAGGAAGTTCTTCAAGTCATGAAGGGACATGAGAACAGGATCATCTGATCTCTGTGGGGGTGTAACCATGTGACATACATGTGATATGTACATACATGTTTGCCCCCCCCCATTATTCTGATCACCTATCAATTATCAGGAGAACGTGTCATCAGGAAACCTCTGATAAACATGTCTTGTTTACTGTGTGAAGACTGCTATGTTCACTATGTGAGACACTTGATCCCCCCCCCTCCACCCCAGCCTCCCCCGTATGGACACAAATATGCAGCTGAAGGTGGGGAGGGGACAGCAGCTATAAAAGCGTGCAGGCTCTGAGGACATGGGTTTGACTGATCATCAGAGACTCTGTTGGAGCAGGACTGGCTCCTTCTTAGCTGTTTCAGACTCGTCTTTGGTCCCAGGTGGTTCTTCAGGTGTCTTCAGGGTCCTGACAGGTCCAGGTGGTTCCTCAGGTGTTTTCAGAGTCCTCACAGATCCAGGTGGTTCCTCAGGTGTCTATAGGGTCCCTATTGATAGGTCTAGGTAGTTCCTCAGGCGTCTTTAGGGTCCTCACATGTCCGCTGTGATGCCAGGGCTGCTGTGTTCTCAGCTGGACCTGTCTCCGTCCCAGCGGCAGTGTGAGCGGACAGTGTTCTCCTTCTACTGTGCCGTACGGGAGCAGCTGCCCGTTTGGCTGCTGGAGGACATGCGATGCATGGAGGTCTTCTGCTGGGATGACGGGTGCCCACGAGCCTTTCTGCCATCTGAGGCGTTGCTGTACGCCCTTGTACATGACCACCAGGACTATGCACGCTATCTGCTGAACAGATACTCAGTGGGCGCGCTCAGAGCACCGCGCTGCAGTTTCTGCTGCAGCACCGGTGTACCACACCTGAACGTGGCGGTGCGTTATAACCGCCTGGCCATTCTCAGCATGATTGTGGAGACTCTGAGAGACTGTGGAGAGCAGAGCAAACACCTGGAGAACTCAGGAGGCTGCACTCATGCTGTGGATGCGGGAAAGACGGCAGTGCAGCTGGCAGTGGAGCTGTCCCACGCCGACTGTCTGCTGCTACTGCTCGTTGAGGGAGCACGACCCGATGCCCTTGATGCTGCGCTACAAAAACTCCTTTCCTGCGACGCGTCGGAACGACACCACGCCCAGCGCTGCTTTGACTTTCTGCTGCTGTTCCTGCCTAAACTGCCGCCGCTGCACCACCTGCAGGACAAGCCGGAGCACTGGCAAAGCCTTCTGGGTAAGGATGTGTTCAGCTGGATGTGTGGTCTGGCCCCTCCCCCACTCCTGCTGCAGGCCCTTCGCTGTGTGGCCCGGTCCGGGTCAGACCGGATCAGCTCGCTGCCAAACTTCCTACAGCCGCACAATAGAAAGTGACATCATGAGCTTAAAGACTAATGAGAACATTTATGGATGATATAAATACTGTAAATATTTGACTGTGATGTAACAGTGACGGATGTAAATAAACTGATCATGTTTAACACTGAAGTTTTACTCTTCAGCTGTTCTCTCCAGGTCAGACAGACCTCACGTGCCACATCTTTAATCTCTGAACATAAATGTGTCACTTTAATGTGAATTTCAGTCCTTGATCCAAATGTCTCATAGCACACAGGAAGTGACATCATGGGGTTAAAGACTGAGGAGAGCATTTATTGATAATATACTGTAAATATCTGAAGGCAGGACTGTGATGTAACAGTGATGGACGTAAATAAACTGTTCATGTTTAACGCTGAAGTTTTACTCTTCAGCTGTTCTCTCCAGGTCACACAGACCTCACCTGCCACATCTTTAATCTCTGAACATAAATGTGTCACTTAAATGTAATTTCAGTCCTTGATCCAAATGTCTCATAGAACACAGGAAGTGACATCATGGGGTTAAAGACTGAGGAGAGCATTTATTGATAATATAAATACTGTAAATATCTGAACGCAGGACTGTGATGTAACAGTGATGGATGTAAATAAACTGATCATGTTTAACACTGAAGTTTTACTCTTCAGCTGTTCTCTCCAGGTCACACAGACCTCACCTGCCACGTCTTTAATCTCTGAACATAAATGTGTCACTTTAATGTAAATTTCAGTCCTTGATCCAAATGTTTCATGGAACACAGGAACTGATATCATGAGGTTAAAGACTGATGAGAGCATTTATTGATAAAATAAATACTGTAAATATCTGAACACAGGACTGTGATGTAACAGTGATGGACGTAAATAAACTGATCATGTTTAACGCTGAAGTTTTACTCTTCAGCTGTTCTCTCCAGGTCACACAGACCTCACCTGCCACATCTTTAATCTCTGAACATAAATGTGTCACTTTAATGTAAATTTCAGTCCTTGATCCAAATGTTTCATGGAACACAGGAAGTGACATCATGAGGTTAAAGACTGATGAGAGCATTTATTGATGATATACTGTAAATATCGGTGAACACGGGACTGTGATGTAACAGTGATGGTGTAAATAAACTGATCGTGTGTGACGCTATTTCTGTTCCTGATGGAAAAATAAGAGTTACCCTCTTAAAATTCAGCCCTGCGTTCAGTTGACAAAACAGTTTGCAGAACACAGTTTGCAAGGTGAACTGACCTAAATGAATGGGCAGTTCTCGGCGAACGTTTTTTCTGTTCGGCTCGTGCATTCTGTAGTTGTCTAGATCTATGGTCCTCTGTCAGCCGGTAGAGGACCCTAGTAACTATGGCGTAGACTGTAGCCTACTTCAGCTTCATATTACCTAAGAATTCTCCGTTATAACCCCACCAAAAACAATACTTTATGAGTGATATTGTTTTACTTACAAACTGACATAATCTCTACTCTTAAATTGATGGAATTGCTCCAAAAATAAAACAAAAGAATATTGCAAACTATCTTACTTAGCTGCCATCTTTGATCACTATGCGAGCCACCTCCACAAGCATTCAGCCAAAGAGAAAACGGTTCGCAGCGACCGTGTCGCTCAGTTACAGAAACTAACAAACAGTTCTGAACAGTTGCAAACTGTTTTGTCAACTGAACGTGCCCCTGGTGTCACACTTGTGGAACGTTTTACATTGGCTGGAATGCTAAGGAATTAAATGTTCATGTTTCACTCTGAAACACTTTCCTCTTCAGCTGTTCTCTCCAGGTCACACAGACCTCACCCACCATGTCTTTAATCCCTGAACAGGACACTTGGTTTTCATAAATGTGACCAGCCAGGAAAGAACCAGGAACAAGTCTCCCTAGGGGTATTTTAAGTTATTTACAGATTCTAAAAGTGTGAAATCTAAGCTTTCCAATGATGTCTAACTGAAAAGATTTTAAGATGTGGCCATTTGAAGCACCTCTCCAACTATTTCTCTAAGAAAATCAGGTTCAAAGTTTCCAAGGATTGTCACCTTCCAGGGGAGCTAGGTTGGGGGTGGTAACAAAAGCTGGTCATTTGCATGACTTGGCATGAACCCAACCCCCTACAGTGCTGATCAAAAGGAGCTCTGGTTTCCAGGCACAAAGATGTGTGAATAGCCAAACAAACCGGATATGTAAATCAGCTGTATTATCCACGCCCCCAAAACTAGGAAGCGGTCTCGCTGATATTTCTCTCTGAAACCACTCCATTTCAAATACAAAGTTTATGATTTTAAAATCTCCCACACTGTTATTTGAAGCATGGAGTAGCTTCTTCATGATTTCAACTAGCATATTTTGCAAAAAAAAAATTATCACAAATTTAAAAAAAAAAAATTTTAGGGATCACGTCAGGCCAACTTGTTGCTGGTTTGCTCGTGGCAGATCACAAATGTGTTACTTTAATGTGAATTTCAGTTCTTGATCCAAATGTTTCATGAAGCACAGGAAGTGACATCATGAGCTTAAAGACTAACAAGAGCATTTATGGATGATATAAATACTGTGAATACAGGACTGTAATGTAACAGTGATGGATGTAAATAAAATGATCATGTGTGATGCTGAATATTTCTGTTCCTGATGGAAAAATAAATTAGTTTAATGTTCATGTTCAACTCTGAAACTTTTTCCTCTTCAGCTGTTCTCTCCGGGTCACACAGACCTCACCCACCATGTCTTTAATCCTTGAATATAAATGTGTCACTTTAATGTGAATTTCAGTCCCTGATCTAAATGTTTCATGGAGAACAGTCAGTCCTGCTGTGTCAGATGGGAAAAACTGCAGAATTGATGAGACAATTATTAAACTGCAGAGTTCAAACTGAAGATGTTATCCCCTGGTCTACAGTGGTTCTTTGGTTGAATGAGAACATTTTTTGTCAGGATAATTTCAGTGATGAAACTGTGAAAATGATTCAAAATAAGCAGAAGCACATTTGTACTTCAGGGTCCATACTTCCACTATGGTTGTCTGGGGACGATTCTTCTGCAGTAAACCACACAGCTGTGGGAAAAACAGTCATGTGAACATCCATGCAGGAGATAACAAACCAAAGCTGAAACTACAACTACAAAACTTAAAGGTCCCATATTGTGCATTTCCAGGTGTTAAATTTAAAGCAATGCTTATGTAAAATTTTCACCTTAAAACTGATGATTCATCAAGCTTTGATTGGGTGAATGTTACTTCCCTCATAACCTGAGTGGGCCCATGTTAGCTGCAGCGGCTCTGTTCTTGGTAGGAACACTAAAGACTACACCTATAAGCCAATCAGATTGGCTGTTAGAACTGAGGTCTTGGTCTCCATAGATGTAGTCTTTAGTGTTCCTACCAGGACCAGGACAGTTACACAGCATTGCTTTAAGTTCTCAGGTCAGGTGGCTTCAGTCATTGACCCAGAATCGTCCAGAACCCAGTTCCCCGCAGTACCACTCTGACCCATCTGTATCCGAATCAACGAGCTGACGTCTTCTGGGAGTTCAAGCATTTATTGACATTAATTCATGTAACACAACAGGTGAGTTTACACTGAATCTTTTGGCTGCACATCTATCCAACCAACTCACAGAGGGATGACATCACAGGTTGCCATGCCAACACTGCCAGATAAAAGATTATTAGCGATAAACTCGTTTGAGACCCCAGATAGGATCAGAGTCCACTACAGTCTGTTAGTCCTCCAGGCGTCTGCTATAGTCCACCAGGGTTGAGAGGTCACCAGGGTCCTGTTCTCATTAGAATTTGGTTCTGGTGGAATGTTACATTTTACAGTTTAGCGATTTTTGATCTTTAAGCGTTAACATGCCAGGCTCTGCCCCCACTGGTAACCATGAGAACTGGGACACAAATAGGAAAGTTCATCATGGTAAAACGTCCCTTTAACATCCCTGTAAAAACAACCCTGTTAGAACCAGGTAGAACGTGTTAGAACCCATTAGAAAGGGTCTCAGTGAGGCTTGGCCCCGCCTCCCTTTATGACTAAAGTGCTTTCTGTTAATAAAATAAATAAAACGTAGTTCACTTTCCATCAGCCACCTGGGCTCTCTGTGGTAGCACTCAACACTCAGTCTAACTCCTGTCTTCCCCGGAGAAACGTCACAGGGGGCGTTGCCCTGTCAGGTGAATCCAGATCAGACCTGCCAATCAGAGAGAAGACGGCAGTGGCACAGGTCAGATGAGCTCCCATTCGTCGTCAACCTCGTCACCTCCCAGGGCGGGGCCCGTGGGAGCAGGTCGACCGGTCGTCTGCGGGAGGAGTTTAGTTAGCCGACGGGCCAATCCGCCGACCAAAGTCACCGCCCACAGGTCGTCGTCTGGAGTCACTGCAAGGAAAGACACAAACATAAGAGTCCACGCCAAGCAGCTGTCGTTTTACTGAGTCAGCCATGATGACATGACTCAGCAGAACAAGCAGAGGAACAATAAAGTTGTAGAAAGGTGGGGTCTGGTCTTCATTATCATTACTGCTGATAACACATCATTAATTAGACCAGTGTTGTTATTAACCTTTTGAGTGTGTCTGTCACCGTATTGCGACATAACCCCTAGTGGTCAACAGTGGTAAATATTTTTGTCAATAAAATAGTTCAGATTTCCAAGGCTATAACTTGAAAGTGGTCAGAGATAATGGCTTACTGTCAATTAGAAAGATGTAAAAATATGATCCAAAGTTTCAGATAGGAATAAATTTATGCATCTAATTTGCATAATGTCACAACAGCTCTTTAAATTCCATAACTCAGTCAAAACTGGACTTTGGACATATTTACACAAAGAATGGTTCGGTCTTTTGACACCGTTTTTTGTACAGAGGTACCTCATCATCTTATCTTCAAAGTATATAAACAAGGAATCAGTACATTATTAAAAAAACCCAGAAATAAGTCACTTACCGGCAGCTAACGGGACTCGCTTGCTGCCGTGGTTGCTGCGTTTTCACCCATCGTGGTCATTATTTTGCATCCTGTTGGTCATTTACGCTCTCTACCACATCTACAAAGTTATGATTATCCCACATAAATTTGGCTTGTATCCCATGGCTACTTTCCGTGCACAAAGCCGACTAAGTGACGGTGAAGATGACCGATTGCGGTCATATTAGCTTTCTGAGCTACAAGAAAGGAATACAGGAAAAGGAAATGAGGAGTTCTTCTTCTTTGGTGTATTACGTGTCATCCATTGAATCCTCCAACGGATGTCTGCCACCTTCTGAAACTGGCAGATCAGTACAAATCCTGAATGGAGCCGATCATGTCAGAGTGAGATGACAGACGCTGTGCCGCGCTCTGCCACTAGGGGCACGCAAATTCACACACTCAGAGGGTTAAAATCAGGAGAACCAGTATAAACCAGTCTGACCAGCATAAACCAGTCTCACCAGTAAACCAGTTGGCATTTCCAGGAATCTTCTTCCAGTAATCCCCAGCTGGGTTTCTCTGTGAAATCCCGTAACGGCGAGCCAGAGCTCCGTTTACACACCGAACCCAGACGGTCCGACAGCTGACGGCCAGCTGAGTCACCGCCAGACCTGCGCGCGCACACACACACACACACACACACACACACACACACACACACAAACACACAGGTACACCCACAGGTGATGACATCACTCAGATGACATCAGGTGATGACATCACTCAGGCACGTACCTGGCACCAGCTCCCAGTCTGTCCCGATGGGCATCTCGTCGCTGAGCCCGGTCCTGACGAAGACGCTTCCTCTGTTGTCCAGCGCCCACAGGAGACGATCGTTGGGGCTCGTCTGGATGCTGACCAGCTGCACTCCGATTGGCTGCACACATGTGACATCACAGCAGTCACAGTGATGAAGGGAACATTAGAATAACAGCGATGTCCAGAGAGGGGACTGAGGGACATCTGACTGTATGAAAGGGTTAATTAATGGACAGATGTACTGATGGACAGACTGGCGGACAGACAGGACTGGATCTGTAGTTCTGCTCCAGCGTGTGACCTGCTCAGTGGACTGATTTTGGACAGAGTGTTCCGTGTAACGGTGACGAGGTGGAGTTTTACCTGCACAGGAGGTTCTATCTGGATCCAGGCAGGCAGCATCATGCTCGGGTTTAGTGGCTGAGTTCCCACCCGGAAGTAAACGACTCCCTGGCCGTCCACGGCCCAGACGTTCTGACTCCCACAGCTCACGCTGACCAAGCGAATGCTTCCTGTAACAGAAATGGACATGTTTACATGGCAGGACAAGTGGAGGACAGAGGAGGATGTGGCAGGCCTGAGAAGTCTGGAACAGATGAAGAGTCGTGTCTACAAGAGTAGGAAAAAAATCCAGAGACCTTCAGCTGATCATCTACCACTGACTGAAGACCATCAGAGTGGTCTGAGTGGCTGGAAGAAGGAGAACAGGCTGCTATCAGATCTGTGATGATCCAGATTTAATGTGAGGGATCATCAAAAATCAGAACAAAGTCAGCTAACATCCTTAAGACTCCAGTAATGTCCTGCAAGAAGCCTGCAGAGATGTTCCTTAAGACTACTGAGAGAAATGAGAAAAAAGTTGAGCTAAGGGAGTTCAGGATGTTAAAAAAATACATCAGATAAAAGTGTCTTCAGGCTTCAGACTGACTCTGTTTCTGTCTGATTAGACCGAACTTCTGCACATTTCAGAAAACCATTGAACTTCTGCTTTCTATTAGAGAATATAAAGAAATGAGGTTGTGGTGGTGGTGGTGGTGGGGGGGGCTTTAGTACAGTGCTGTATCTGACTGCATAGTGTTAAAAAGGTTAAAGTGTTTGGAGTCAACGATGCAGCCACAGGAAGAACAAAGTTCAGCCTGAGTGTGTCCGAGTGTCCTACCTCCTACAGAAACATAGAGCAGCGGGGGGGGGGGGGGGGGGGGGCTGTGGTATGTAGGGTGGAACGACAAACATGTTATCATATTACTTCATAGAAAAATCACCAGAATACATCTTAAAGCAGAAAATGATTGATGTGTCAGCAGTGCTAAAAGAGCACTTCTACCCTGCTGAGATAATCCTGACAGATAAACAGAATTTAGGAAAGATTTCAGAAAAATTACATTTTCATAGGGGGGAGGAGGGTCATAATTCTGTCCTCAACTGTATTCAGTAGATGATTTGTTATTTTTCAAAAAGGGGGAGGGTTGGTACTCAAACATGTACAAATTTACAGGAAAATACTGCAGATTTACAGAAAAAGTTTAATATTTATAACTTTTTTGTTTACGTTTATGCTTAGAGTTGGTGCTTCAAATTCATGTTATTCAGTTATGTAATGTGATTAAAAGGGTTTATGATGATATATATACGTGTATATATATATATATATATATATATATATATATATACTATATATTTTGGGGGGAGTCTCTCTTTTTTCCAGGTTGGGAGGCTTGATTTACACCTATAAATGGGGATGGGGGTGGCAGGTTAACGAGGCGGATGATTCTGGGTCATTTTGCTAAAAAGGAGGATAACTTCCTCCCTCATATCTTCTACTGCCTATAGGTGATACTTGTCCTTACAGCAGGACAGACCGAGGACAGACTAAGTAGAGACAGAGACCACCATGTTATCACACAGGACAGATAAAGGCAGCAGTAACCCTGTGTCACAGTGATGTAACTCAGACATAAATATGTGACCAACACACACACACACACACACACACACACACACACACACACACACACACACACACACACACAGAGAGAGTGCAGCGTCAGAATAAGCAGAACCACGGCCTCAGTGTCTGGCTGTGGAGACCATCATGTGCTCTGTGATAGTGAGAAGGTCAGAGGAACTAAAAACAGACGCGACCACGGAGTCGGGGTACGGAGTGACGCACGAACACAAACACACACCGACCTGTTACACAACACGCAGCTGTCAGTCGGGCTGATGGAGGGGAACAGCTGACTGAGCGTTAAAACAAGTCCCACAGCCAACACAGACGTGTTTACATACATGTTTTCTGGGTCTGGAAATACCAGCATGGCTCTGCTCTAATTCATCAGAAAAACTTCAAACTTATAGTGCTTCACTAGAACCCCGTTCCGTTTGTTCTACACCCTTGTGCTTGTATTTCATATTATATCCATTTAAAACACTGGAAGAACATTTCTCCAGCAAGCAGAGAGTTTCAGGATCATATCGACATGTCTGAAACAAAACCTTGAAAAACACGGAGATGAGGGCAGGGCAGGGTCCTGCCCAGAGCCTGGAGATGAGCTGAATGAAAACATGAGGCTCGTCAGGTTTTATCATTATTAAGAACCTGAAACTGATCAGAAGCGGCAGCTCATCTTCTGAGCCATGACCTTCATCTGTGGGGAGACTTGAGCCAGAGGAAGGAGCTGCACAAAGTTGATCAACCGTTTTCTCTCAGAAGTAATGAACATCTAAACTAGCATCTACATGCTCATCTGCACCTGCATGCTCGTCTCCTCTGCACCTATATGCTCGTCTCCTCTGCTCCTATATGCTCGTCTCCTCTGCACCTGCATGCTCGTCTCCTCTGCACCTATATGCTCGTCTCCTCTGCACCTATATGCTCGTCTCCTCTGCACCTGCATGCTCGTCTCCTCTGCACCTGCATGCTCGTCTCCTCTGCTCCTATATGCTCGTCTCCTCTGCTCCTGCATGCTCGTCTCCTCTGCTCCTGCATGCTCGTCTCCTCGGCTCCTATATGCTCGTCTCCTCTGCACCTGCATGCTCGTCTCCTCTGCTCCTATATGCTCGTCTCCTCTGCACCTGCATACTCGTCTCCTCTGCTCCTATATGTTTGTCTCCTCTGCACCTGCATGTTCATCTTCTCTGCTCCTGCATGCTCATCTCCTCTGCTCCTGCATGCTCATCTCCTCTGCTCCTATATGCTCGTCTCCTCTGCACCTGCATGCTCGTCTCCTCTGCACCTATATGCTTGTCTCCTCTGCACCTGCATGCTCATCTCCTCTGCTCCTGCATGCTCGTCTCCTCTGCTCCTGCATGCTCGTCTCCTCTGCACCTGCATGCTCGTCTCCTCTGTTCCTATATGCTTGTCTCCTCTGCACCTGCATGCTCATCTCCTCTGCTCCTGCATGCTCATCTCCTCTGCTCCTATATGCTTGTCTCCTCTGCACCTGCATGCTCGTCTCCTCGGCTCCTAAATGCTCGTCTCCTCTGCACCTGCATGCTCATCTCCTCTGCTCCTGCATGCTCTTCTACTCTGCTCCTATATGCTTGTCTCCTCTGCACCTGCACGCTCGTCTCCTCGGCTCCTATATGCTCGTCTCCTCTGCACCTGCATGCTCATCTCCTCTGCTCCTGCATGCTCATCTCCTCTGCTCCTATATGCTCGTCTCCTCTGCACCTGCATGCTCATCTCCTCTGCTCCTGCATGCTCGTCTCCTCTGCACCTGCATGCTCGTCTCCTCTGCACCTATATGCTTGTCTCCTCTGCACCTGCATGCTCATCTCCTCTGCTCCTGCATGCTCGTCTCCTCTGCTCCTATATTCTTGTCTCCTCTGCACCTGCATGCTCATCTCCTCTGCTCCTGCATGCTCGTCTCCTCTGCACCTGCATGCTCATCTCCTCTGCTCCTGCATGCTCATCTCCTCTGCTCCTGCATGCTCATCTCCTCTGCTCCTATATGCTTGTCTCCTCTGCACCTGCATGCTCGTCTCCTCAGCTCCTATATGCTCGTCTCCTCTGCACCTGCATGATCATCTCCTCTGCTCCTGCATGCTCATCTCCTCTGCTCCTATATGCTCGTCTCCTCTGCTCCTGCATGCTCGTCTCCTCGGCTCCTATATGCTCGTCTCCTCTGCACCTGCATGCTCATCTCCTCTGCTCCTGCATGCTCGTCTCCTCTGCACCTGCATGCTCGTCTCCTCGGCTCCTATATGCTCGTCTCCTCTGCTCCTATATGCTTGTCTCCTCTGCACCTGCATGTTCATCTTCTCTGCTCCTGCATGCTCATCTCCTCTGCTCCTGCATGCTCGTCTCCTCTGCTCCTGCATGCTCGTCTCCTCTGCACCTGCATGCTCGTCTCCTCTGCACCTATATGCTTGTCTCCTCTGCACCTGCATGCTCATTTCCTCTGCTCCTGCATGCTCGTCTCCTCTGCTCCTATATTCTTGTCTCCTCTGCACCTGCATACTCGTCTCCTCTGCACCTGCATACTCATCTCCTCTGCTCCTATATGCTCGTCTCCTCGGCTCCTATATGCTCGTCTCCTCTGCACCTGCATGCTCATCTCCTCTGCTCCTGCATGCTCGTCTCCTCTGCACCTGCATGCTCGTCTCCTCTGCACCTGCATGTTCATCTTCTCTGCTCCTATATGCTCGTCTCCTCTGCTCCTATATGCTCGTCTCCTCTGCACCTGCATGCTCGTCTCCTCTGCAGCTGCATGCTCGTCTCCTCTGCAGCTGCATGCTCATCTCCTCTGCTCCTGCATGCTCGTCTCCTCTGCTCCTATATTCTTGTCTCCTCTGCACCTGCATGCTCATCTCCTCTGCTCCTGCATGCTCGTCTCCTCTACTCCTGCATGCTCGTCTCCTCTGCTCCTATATGCTCGTCTCCTCTGCACCTGCATGCTCATCTCCTCTGCTCCTGCATGCTCATCTCCTCTGCTCCTATATGCTTGTCTCCTCTGCACCTGCATGCTCGTCTCTTCTGCACCTGCATGCTCGTCTCCTCTGCACCTGCATGCTCGTCTCCTCTGCTCCTATATTCTTGTCTCCTCTGCGCCTGCATGCTCGTCTCCTCTGCACCTGCATGCTCGTCTCCTCTGCACCTGCATGCTCGTCTCCTCTACACCTGCATACTCGTCTCCTCTGCTCCTATATGCTTGTCTCCTCTGCACCTGCATGTTCATCTTCTCTGCTTCTGCATGCTCGTCTCCTCGGCTCCTATATGCTCGTCTCCTCTGCACCTGCATGCTCATCTCCTCTGCTCCTGCATGCTCGTCTCCTCTGCACCTGCATGCTCGTCTCCTCTGCACCTGCATACTCGTCTCCTCTGCACCTGCATGTTCATCTTCTCTGCTCCTGCATGCTCGTCTCCTCTGCTCCTATATGCTCGTCTCCTCTGCACCTGCATGCTCGTCTCCTCTGTACCTATATGCTTGTCTCCTCTGCACCTGCATGCTCATCTCCTCTGCTCCTGCATGCTCATCTCCTCTGCTCCTGCATGCTCGTCTCCTCTGCTCCTATATTCTTGTCTCCTCTGCACCTGCATGCTCATCTCCTCTGCTCCTGCATGCTCGTCTCCTCTACTCCTGCATGCTCGTCTCCTCTGCTCCTATATGCTCGTCTCCTCTGCACCTGCATGCTCATCTCCTCTGCTCCTGCATGCTCATCTCCTCTGCTCCTGCATGCTCATCTCCTCTGCTCCTATATGCTTGTCTCCTCTGCACCTGCATGCTCGTCTCTTCTGCTCCTGCATGCTCGTCTCCTCTGCTCCTATATTCTTGTCTCCTCTGCTCCTGCATTGCTCGTCTCCTCTGCTCCTGCATGCTCGTCTCCTCTGCTCCTATATGCTTGTCTCCTCTGCACCTGCATGCTCGTCTCCTCTGCTCCTATATTCTTGTCTCCTCTGCACCTGCATGCTCATCTCCTCTGCTCCTGCATGCTCGTCTCCTCTGCTCCTATATTCTTGTCTCCTCTGCACCTGCATGCTCGTCTCCTCTGCTCCTATATGCTCATCTCCTCTGCACCTGCATGCTCGTCTCCTCTACACCTGCATACTCGTCTCCTCTGTTCCTATATGCTTGTCTCCTCTGCACCTGCATGTTCATCTTCTCTGCTCCTGCATGCTCGTCTCCTCTGCTCCTGCATGCTCGTCTCCTCTGCTCCTATATTCTTGTCTCCTCTGCACCTGCATGCTCATCTCCTCTGCTCCTGCATGCTCGTCTCCTCTGCTCCTATATTCTTGTCTCCTCTGCACCTGCATGCTCGTCTCCTCTGCTCCTGCATCTCGTCTCCTCTGCTCCTATATGCTTGTCTCCTCTGCACCTGCATGTTCGTCTCCTCTGCTCCTGCATGCTCGTCTCCTCTGCTCCTATATGCTCGTCTCCTCTGCACCTGCATGCTCGTCTCCTCTACACCTGCATACTCGTCTCCTCTGCTCCTATATGCTTGTCTCCTCTGCACCTGCATGTTCATCTTCTCTGCTCCTGCATGCTCGTCTCCTCTGCACCTATATGCTTGTCTCCTCTGCACCTGCATGCTCATCTCCTCTGCTCCTGCATGCTCGTCTCCTCTGCTCCTATATTCTTGTCTCCTCTGCACCTGCATGCTCATCTCCTCTGCTCCTTCATGCTCGTCTCCTCTGCACCTGCATGCTCGTCTCCTCTGCACCTGCATGCTCGTCTCCTCTGCACCTGCATGCTCGTCTCCTCTGCTCCTATATGCTCGTCTCCTCTGCACCTATATGCTCGTCTCCTCTGCTCCGATATGCTCGTCTCCTCGGCTCCTATATGCTCGTCTCCTATATGCTCGTCTCCTCGGCTCCTATATGCTTGTCTCCTCTGCACCTGCATGCTCGTCTCCTCTGCTCCTATATGCTCGTCTCCTCGGCTCCTATATGCTCGTCTCCTCGGCTCCTATATGCTCGTCTCCTCTGCACCTGCATACTCGTCTCCTCTGCTCCTATATGCTCGTCTCCTCTGCACCTATATGCTCGTCTCCTCTGCTCCTATATGCTCGTCTCCTCTGCTCCGATATGCTCGTCTCCTCTGCTCCTATATGCTCGTCTCCTCGGCTCTTATATGCTCGTCTCCTCTGCTCCTATATGCTCGTCTCCTCTGCACCTGCATACTCGTCTCCTCTGCTCCTATATGTTTGTCTCCTCTGCACCTGCATGTTCATCTTCTCTGCTCCTGCATGCTCATCTCCTCTGCTCCTGCATGCTCATCTCCTCTGCTCCTATATGCTCGTCTCCTCTGCACCTGCATGCTCGTCTCCTCTGCACCTGCATGCTCGTCTCCTCTGCTCCTATATGCTCGTCTCCTCTGCACCTGCATGCTCATCTCCTCTGCTCCTGCATGCTCGTCTCCTCTGCTCCTATATTCTTGTCTCCTCTGCACCTGCATGCTCATCTCCTCTGCTCCTGCATGCTCGTCTCCTCTGCTCCTGCATGCTCGTCTCCTCTGCTCCTATATGCTTGTCTCCTCTGCACCTGCATGCTCATCTCCTCTGCTCCTGCATGCTCATCTCCTCTGCTCCTATATGCTCGTCTCCTCTGCACCTGCATGCTCATCTCCTCTGCTCCTGCATGCTCATCTCCTCTGCTCCTATATGCTCGTCTCCTCTGCTCCTGCATGCTCGTCTCCTCTGCACCTATATGCTCGTCTCCTCTGCACCTGCATGCTCATCTCCTCTGCTCCTGCATGCTCATCTCCTCTGCTCCTGCATGCTCGTCTCCTCTGCTCCTATATTCTTGTCTCCTCTGCACCTGCATGCTCATCTCCTCTGCTCCTGCATGCTCGTTCCTCTGCTCCTATATGCTTGTCTCCTCTGCACCTGCATGCTCATCTCCTCTGCTCCTGCATGCTCGTCTCCTCTGCTCCTATATGCTCGTCTCCTCTGCACCTGCATGCTCGTCTCCTCGGCTCCTAAATGCTCGTCTCCTCTGCACCTGCATGCTCATCTCCTCTGCTCCTGCATGCTCATCTACTCTGCTCCTATATGCTTGTCTCCTCTGCACCTGCACGCTCGTCTCCTCGGCTCCTATATGCTCGTCTCCTCTGCACCTGCATGCTCATCTCCTCTGCTCCTGCATGCTCATCTCCTCTGCTCCTATATGCTCGTCTCCTCTGCACCTGCATGCTCATCTCCTCTGCTCCTGCATGCTCGTCTCCTCTGCACCTGCATGCTCGTCTCCTCTGCACCTGCATGCTCGTCTCCTCTGCACCTGCATGCTCATCTCCTCTGCTCCTGCATGCTCGTCTCCTCTGCTCCTATATTCTTGTCTCCTCTGCACCTGCATGCTCATCTCCTCTGCTCCTGCATGCTCGTCTCCTCTGCTCCTGCATGCTCGTCTCCTCTGCTCCTGCATGCTCATCTCCTCTGCTCCTGCATGCTCATCTCCTCTGCTCCTATATGCTTGTCTCCTCTGCACCTGCATGCTCGTCTCCTCGGCTCCTATATGCTCGTCTCCTCTGCACCTGCATGCTCATCTCCTCTGCTCCTGCATGCTCGTCTCCTCGGCTCCTATATGCTCGTCTCCTCTGCACCTGCATGCTCATCTCCTCTGCTCCTGCATGCTCGTCTCCTCTGCACCTGCATACTCGTCTCCTCTGCTCCTATATGCTCGTCTCCTCTGCACCTATATGCTCGTCTCCTCTGCTCCTATATGCTCGTCTCCTCGGCTCCTATATGCTCGTCTCCTCTGCACCTGCATGCTCGTCTCCTCTGCTCCTATATGCTCGTCTCCTCGGCTCCTATATGCTCGTCTCCTCGGCTCCTATATGCTCGTCTCCTCTGCTCCTATATGCTCGTCTCCTCTGCACCTATATGCTCGTCTCCTCTGCTCCTATATGCTCGTCTCCTCTGCACCTATATGCTCGTCTCCTCTGCTCCTATATGCTCGTCTCCTCTGCTCCGATATGCTCGTCTCCTCGGCTCCTATATGCTCGTCTCCTCGGCTCCTATATGCTCGTCTCCTCTGCACCTGCATGCTCGTCTCCTCTGCTCCTATATGCTCGTCTCCTCGGCTCCTATATGCTCGTCTCCTCGGCTCCTATATGCTCGTCTCCTCTGCACCTGCATACTCGTCTCCTCTGCTCCTATATGCTCGTCTCCTCTGCACCTATATGCTCGTCTCCTCTGCTCCTATATGCTCGTCTCCTCTGCTCCGATATGCTCGTCTCCTCTGCACCTATATGCTCGTCTCCTCTGCTCCTGCATGCTCGTCTCCTCTGCACCTATATGCTCGTCTCCTCTGCACCTGCATGCTCATCTCCTCTGCTCCTGCATGCTCATCTCCTCTGCTCCTGCATGCTCGTCTCCTCTGCTCCTATATGCTCGTCTCCTCTGTACCTATATGCTTGTCTCCTCTGCACCTGCATGCTCATCTCCTCTGCACCTGCATGCTCATCTCCTCTGCTCCTGCATGCTCGTCTCCTCTGCTCCTGCATGCTCGTCTCCTCTGCACCTGCATGCTCGTCTCCTCTGCACCTATATGCTTGTCTCCTCTGCACCTGCATGCTCATTTCCTCTGCTCCTGCATGCTCGTCTCCTCTGCTCCTATATTCTTGTCTCCTCTGCACCTGCATACTCGTCTCCTCTGCACCTGCATACTCATCTCCTCTGCTCCTATATGCTCGTCTCCTCTGCTCCTGCATGCTCGTCTCCTCGGCTCCTATATGCTCATCTCCTCTGCACCTGCATGCTCATCTCCTCTGCTCCTGCATGCTCGTCTCCTCTGCACCTGCATGCTCGTCTCCTCTGCACCTGCATGTTCATCTTCTCTGCTCCTATATGCTCGTCTCCTCTGCTCCTATATGCTCGTCTCCTCTGCACCTGCATGCTCGTCTCCTCTGCACCTGCATGCTCGTCTCCTCTGCACCTGCATGCTCATCTCCTCTGCTCCTGCATGCTCGTCTCCTCTGCTCCTATATTCTTGTCTCCTCTGCACCTGCATGCTCATCTCCTCTGCTCCTGCATGCTCGTCTCCTCTACTCCTGCATGCTCGTCTCCTCTGCTCTTATATGCTCGTCTCCTCTGCACCTGCATGCTCATCTCCTCTGCTCCTGCATGCTCATCTCCTCTGCTCCTATATGCTTGTCTCCTCTGCACCTGCATGCTCGTCTCTTCTGCTCCTGCATGCTCGTCTCCTCTGCTCCTATATTCTTGTCTCCTCTGCACCTGCATGCTCATCTCCTCTGCTCCTGCATACTCGTCTCCTCTGCACCTGCATGCTCGTCTCCTCTACACCTGCATACTCGTCTCCTCTGCTCCTATATGCTTGTCTCCTCTGCACCTGCATGTTCATCTTCTCTGCTTCTGCATGCTCGTCTCCTCGGCTCCTATATGCTCGTCTCCTCTGCACCTGCATGCTCATCTCCTCTGCTCCTGCATGCTCGTCTCCTCTGCACCTGCATGCTCGTCTCCTCTGCACCTGCATACTCGTCTCCTCTGCACCTGCATGTTCATCTTCTCTGCTCCTGCATGCTCGTCTCCTCTGCTCCTATATGCTCGTCTCCTCTGCACCTGCATGCTCGTCTCCTCTGTACCTATATGCTTGTCTCCTCTGCACCTGCATGCTCATCTCCTCTGCTCCTGCATGCTCGTCTCCTCTGCTCCTATATTCTTGTCTCCTCTGCACCTGCATGCTCATCTCCTCTGCTCCTGCATGCTCGTCTCCTCTACTCCTGCATGCTCGTCTCCTCTGCTCCTATATGCTCGTCTCCTCTGCACCTGCATGCTCATCTCCTCTGCTCCTGCATGCTCATCTCCTCTGCTCCTGCATGCTCATCTCCTCTGCTCCTATATGCTTGTCTCCTCTGCACCTGCATGCTCGTCTCTTCTGCTCCTGCATGCTCGTCTCCTCTGCTCCTATATTCTTGTCTCCTCTGCTCCTGCATGCTCGTCTCCTCTGCTCCTATATGCTTGTCTCCTCTGCACCTGCATGCTCGTCTCCTCTGCTCCTATATTCTTGTCTCCTCTGCACCTGCATGCTCGTCTCCTCTGCTCCTATATGCTCATCTCCTCTGCACCTGCATGCTCGTCTCCTCTACACCTGCATACTCGTCTCCTCTGCTCCTATATGCTTGTCTCCTCTGCACCTGCATGTTCATCTTCTCTGCTCCTGCATGCTCGTCTCCTCTGCACCTGCATGCTCGTCTCCTCTGCACCTATATGCTTGTCTCCTCTGCACCTGCATGCTCGTCTCCTCTGCTCCTGCATGCTCGTCTCCTCTGCTCCTGCATGCTCGTCTCCTCTGCTCCTATATTCTTGTCTCCTCTGCACCTGCATGCTCATCTCCTCTGCTCTTGCATGCTCGTCTCCTCTGCTCCTATATTCTTGTCTCCTCTGCACCTGCATGCTCGTCTCCTCTGCTCCTGCATGCTCGTCTCCTCTGCTCCTGCATCTCGTCTCCTCTGCTCCTATATGCTTGTCTCCTCTGCACCTGCATGTTCATCTCCTCTGCTCCTGGATGCTCGTCTCCTCTGCTCCTATATGCTCGTCTCCTCTGCACCTGCATGCTCGTCTCCTCTACACCTGCATACTCGTCTCCTCTGCTCCTATATGCTTGTCTCCTCTGCACCTGCATGTTCGTCTCCTCTGCTCCTGCATGCTCGTCTCCTCTGCTCCTGCATGCTCGTCTCCTCTGCTCCTATATGCTCGTCTCCTCTGCACCTGCATGCTCGTCTCCTCTACACCTGCATACTCGTCTCCTCTGCTCCTATATGCTTGTCTCCTCTGCACCTGCATGTTCATCTCCTCTGCTCCTGCATGTTCATCTTCTCTGCTCCTGCATGCTCGTCTCCTCTGCTCCTATATGCTCGTCTCCTCTGCACCTGCATGCTCGTCTCCTCTGTACCTATATGCTTGTCTCCTCTGCACCTGCATGCTCATCTCCTCTGCTCCTGCATGCTCGTCTCCTCTGCTCCTATATTCTTGTCTCCTCTGCACCTGCATGCTCATCTCCTCTGCTCCTGCATGCTCGTCTCCTCTACTCCTGCATGCTCGTCTCCTCTGCTCCTATATGCTCGTCTCCTCTGCACCTGCATGCTCATCTCCTCTGCTCCTGCATGCTCATCTCCTCTGCTCCTGCATGCTCATCTCCTCTGCTCCTGCATGCTCATCTCCTCTGCTCCTATATGCTTGTCTCCTCTGCACCTGCATGCTCGTCTCTTCTGCTCCTGCATGCTCGTCTCCTCTGCTCCTATATTCTTGTCTCCTCTGCTCCTGCATGCTTGTCTCCTCTGCTCCTATATGCTTGTCTCCTCTGCACCTGCATGCTCGTCTCCTCTGCTCCTATATTCTTGTCTCCTCTGCACCTGCATGCTCGTCTCCTCTGCTCCTATATGCTCATCTCCTCTGCACCTGCATGCTCGTCTCCTCTACACCTGCATACTCGTCTCCTCTGCTCCTATATGCTTGTCTCCTCTGCACCTGCATGTTCATCTTCTCTGCTCCTGCATGCTCGTCTCCTCTGCACCTGCATGCTCGTCTCCTCTGCACCTATATGCTTGTCTCCTCTGCACCTGCATGCTCGTCTCCTCTGCTCCTGCATGCTCGTCTCCTCTGCTCCTATATTCTTGTCTCCTCTGCACCTGCATGCTCATCTCCTCTGCTCTTGCATGCTCGTCTCCTCTGCTCCTATATTCTTGTCTCCTCTGCACCTGCATGCTCGTCTCCTCTGCTCCTGCATGCTCGTCTCCTCTGCTCCTGCATCTCGTCTCCTCTGCTCCTATATGCTTGTCTCCTCTGCACCTGCATGTTCATCTCCTCTGCTCCTGCATGCTCGTCTCCTCTGCTCCTATATGCTCGTCTCCTCTGCACCTGCATGCTCGTCTCCTCTACACCTGCATACTCGTCTCCTCTGCTCCTATATGCTTGTCTCCTCTGCACCTGCATGTTCATCTCCTCTGCTCCTGCATGCTCGTCTCCTCTGCTCCTATATGCTCGTCTCCTCTGCACCTGCATGCTCGTCTCCTCTACACCTGCATACTCGTCTCCTCTGCTCCTATATGCTTGTCTCCTCTGCACCTGCATGTTCATCTTCTCTGCTCCTGCATGCTCGTCTCCTCTGCACCTGCATGCTCGTCTCCTCTGCACCTATATGCTTGTCTCCTCTGCACCTGCATGCTCATCTCCTCTGCTCCTGCATGCTCGTCTCCTCTGCTCCTATATTCTTGTCTCCTCTGCACCTGCATGCTCATCTCCTCTGCTCCTTCATGCTCGTCTCCTCTGCACCTGCATGCTCGTCTCCTCTGCACCTGCATGCTCGTCTCCTCTGCACCTGCATGCTCGTCTCCTCTGCTCCTATATGCTCGTCTCCTCTGCACCTATATGCTCGTCTCCTCTGCTCCTATATGCTCGTCTCCTCTGCTCCGATATGCTCGTCTCCTCGGCTCCTATATGCTCGTCTCCTCGGCTCCTATATGCTCGTCTCCTCTGCACCTGCATGCTCGTCTCCTCTGCTCCTATATGCTCGTCTCCTCGGCTCCTATATGCTCGTCTCCTCTGCACCTGCATACTCGTCTCCTCTGCTCCTATATGCTCGTCTCCTCTGCACCTATATGCTCGTCTCCTCTGCTCCTATATGCTCGTCTCCTCTGCTCCGATATGCTCGTCTCCTCTGCTCCTATATGCTCGTCTCCTCGGCTCTTATATGCTCGTCTCCTCTGCTCCTATATGCTCGTCTCCTCTGCACCTGCATACTCGTCTCCTCTGCTCCTATATGTTTGTCTCCTCTGCACCTGCATGTTCATCTTCTCTGCTCCTGCATGCTCATCTCCTCTGCTCCTGCATGCTCGTCTCCTCTGCTCCTATATGCTCGTCTCCTCTGCACCTGCATGCTCGTCTCCTCTGCACCTGCATGCTCGTCTCCTCTGCTCCTATATGCTCGTCTCCTCTGCACCTGCATGCTCGTCTCCTCTGCACCTGCATGCTCGTCTCCTCTGCTCCTATATGCTCGTCTCCTCTGCACCTGCATGCTCATCTCCTCTGCTCCTGCAAGCTCGTCTCCTCTGCTCCTATATTCTTGTCTCCTCTGCACCTGCATGCTCATCTCCTCTGCTCCTGCATGCTCGTCTCCTCTGCTCCTGCATGCTCGTCTCCTCTGCTCCTGCATGCTCGTCTCCTCTGCTCCTATATGCTTGTCTCCTCTGCACCTGCATGCTCATCTCCTCTGCTCCTGCATGCTCATCTCCTCTGCTCCTATATGCTTGTCTCCTCTGCACCTGCATGCTCGTCTCCTCGGCTCCTATATGCTCGTCTCCTCTGCACCTGCATGCTCATCTCCTCTGCTCCTGCATGCTCATCTCCTCTGCTCCTATATGCTCATCTCCTCTGCTCCTATATGCTCGTCTCCTCTGCTCCTGCATGCTCGTCTCCTCTGCACCTATATGCTCGTCTCCTCTGCACCTGCATGCTCATCTCCTCTGCTCCTGCATGCTCATCTCCTCTGCTCCTGCATGCTCGTCTCCTCTGCTCCTATATTCTTGTCTCCTCTGCACCTGCATGCTCATCTCCTCTGCTCCTGCATGCTCGTCTCCTCTGCTCCTATATGCTTGTCTCCTCTGCACCTGCATGCTCATCTCCTCTGCTCCTGCATGCTCATCTCCTCTGCTCCTATATGCTTGTCTCCTCTGCACTTGCATGCTCATCTCCTCTGCTCCTGCATGCTCATCTCCTCTGCTCCTATATGCTCGTCTCCTCTGCACCTGCATGCTCATCTCCTCTGCTCCTGCATGCTCGTCTCCTCTGCACCTGCATGCTCGTCTCCTCTGCACCTGCATACTTGTCTCCTCTGCTCCTATATGCTTGTCTCCTCTGCACCTGCATGTTCATCTTCTCTGCTCCTGCATGCTCATCTCCTCTGCTCCTGCATGCTCGTCTCCTCTGCTCCTATATGCTCGTCTCCTCTGCACCTGCATGCTCATCTCCTCTGCTCCTGCATGCTCGTCTCCTCTGCTCCTATATGCTCGTCTCCTCTGCACCTGCATGCTTGTCTCCTCTGCACCTATATGCTTGTCTCCTCTGCACCTGCATGCTCATTTCCTCTGCTCCTGCATGCTCGTCTCCTCTGCACCTGCATGCTCGTCTCCTCTGCTCCTGCATGCTCGTCTCCTCTGCACCTGCATGCTCATCTCCTCTGCTCCTGCATGCTCGTCTCCTCTGCTCCTGTATGCTCGTCTCCTCTGCACCTGCATGCTCGTCTCCTCTGCACCTGCATGCTCGTCTCCTCTGCACCTGCATGCTCGTCTCCTCTGCTCCTATATGCTCGTCTCCTCTGCTCCTATATGCTCGTCTCCTCTGCTCCTATATGCTCGTCTCCTCTGCTCCTGCATACTTGTCTCCTCTGCTCCTATATGCTCGTCTCCTCTGCACCTGCATGCTCATCTCCTCTGCTCCTGCATGCTCGTCTCCTCGGCTCCTATATGCTCGTCTCCTCTGCACCTGCATGCTCATCTCCTCTGCTCCTGCATGCTCATCTCCTCTGCTCCTGCATGCTCGTCTCCTCTGCACCTGCATGCTCGTCTCCTCTGCACCTGCATACTCGTCTCCTCTGCTCCTATATGCTCGTCTCCTCTGCTCCTATATGCTCGTCTCCTCTGCTCCTGCATACTTGTCTCCTCTGCTCCTATATGCTCGTCTCCTCTGCACCTGCATGCTCATCTCCTCTGCTCCTGCATGCTCGTCTCCTCGGCTCCTATATGCTCGTCTCCTCTGCACCTGCATGCTCATCTCCTCTGCTCCTGCATGCTCGTCTCCTCGGCTCCTATATGCTCGTCTCCTCTGCACCTGCATGCTCATCTCCTCTGCTCCTGCATGCTCGTCTCCTCTGCACCTGCATGCTCGTCTCCTCTGCACCTGCATACTCGTCTCCTCTGCTCCTATATGCTCGTCTCCTCTGCACCTGCATGCTCGTCTCCTCTGCTCCTGCACGCTCATCTGCACAGGTCTCTGCAGACGAAGCTCTCCGATTTCCTCATGATAGAATGTTCTCTGCTCAGGACCTGCTGCATGACCCACTCTACAGACGTTGTCTCTCTGTCTCTGAACATCAGTAGGGCCCAGTTTAGGTCTTGTTCTGTGGTTCCTGTAGGATCCAGGTTCTGACACCACACACAGACACACACCACTCAGACAGTCATTCAGAACAGCCGTGGGCTGAGGTACACACCGAGCTGGCTGAGATCCAGGAGGGTCCAGTGCAGCCCGGTGGGGCAGGACGGCGACAGCGTCCGGATGCTGACCCGGCCGTGAGTGTCCAGACCCCACAAAGCGTCACGGCAGGCGGACAGGTGGGTCAGCTCCACCTGAGCTCATAAGTGGACAGAGAAGGACACACAGGTGAACAGGAAGCAACAGAATCAGAGGCTCACAGCTGACAGAAACATTCTAACCTCAGGTGGTAGAAGGACAGAAGAGGGGCGGAGCTCTCCATCCTGATCCCAGACACAAAACAGGTCCTTCCTGCTTTGAGCCAACCACAGGAACGTTCCTGAGGACCAGGAAACACCTGTGAGTGACGGACAGCTGAGAGGGGTGTTTAGGTGATTCCAGCGACTTACCTTCTCTGTGAGGGACTGATGAAGAAGTGATGAAGGTCCACCTGGTGGCTGACACAGTTCCTCTGGGGACAACGTTCTGCCAGAAAGTTCCTAAGGGAAAAGAACCCAATAGTTAAAACCACAAACCAGGAACCAGAATGGGACGCTGACAACCTCTACTGACCAACGAGGTTGCCCCGGGCCACGTGCAGCTGGTTCCGTCCTGAGGCCACCCAGACTCCGCAGGCGTTGGCGCTGACCAGGCTGGGCTGGCACTGCGAGTACTGTGACAGGAAGGCCACCACCCGCTCCACTGGCGCCCTTGTTACAGTGGCAACGCTCTGAGTCGCCTGCAGCAGTGTCTGGAACAAGCTGCCCTGGTCGAAGACCACGTAGTCTGAAATACAGATCTGATGGAGAGACACGGGGGAACTGTGAGACCTCTGCAAGCTCCGCCCACCCCCCACTCACTCACCCGCCCTCACCCACCTGCCACCAGTGGTCGTCCTTGCCCTGCGGTCTGGACGAACAGATGCCAGTCCGAAACCAGAGGCTGCCGCTGGAGTCCAGCGCCCAAGCCGTCCCGCCGTCTCCCAGGGCGACGCACACCAGCTCCAGACCCTGAGCCTCGCTGAGACACAGAAGGAGGTGTCACGCCTTTGCTTCCCATCATCCCCCAAAATAACAGGAAATAAACCATCTGACCTAATTATGGCCGTCACATCTATAAAACGACTTCATGCAGTCATCACCACGGCAACAAATCATCTGTGAGGTTTTTAATAAGCACTCATAATTCTGAAGTCATAACAAGGACAGCAGACTCATGAGTGACTTTCTTTAAATAATGAAGGCCTCAATGTTTGTCCAATCAGAGCTCCTCCCCTGTAACGTCAGCCTTCACAGTGCAGCGACACAATTTATCAGCATTTACACTCCTGCACCGATTACAACGTGCTGTGGTGACAACAAGGTGGGTCCCCTGCAGATGTGTCGAGTCATTTCCTCCGTGTACAACTTCTGAATTCTCATAAATTTGCTTTGATGATAAATTTGGAAAATTTCTTGTAAATTTGTGACTTTTTTCTCATAGATCTGCAACTTTTTCCTCATAAATTTGCAACTTTTTTTTTCATAAATCTGAAACTTTCCCTCATAAATTTGCATTTCCCTCCAACATTTGCAACTTTTTTCCCATAAATTTGCAACTTTCTCATAAATCTGCAACTTTCCCTCATAAATCTGCAACTTTTTTCTTGTAAATCTGGAACTTTTTTCTTATAAAAATGCTTTTCTCAGAAATTTGCTTTTTGCATAAATGTGCATTTCTTTCTAATAAATTTGCAATGTTTTCCTCATAAATTCATGACTTTTTGGCAAAATTGCAACTTTTTTAATCATAAAATTGCAACTTTTTCTAGTATATCTGCAACTTTTATCTTGTAAAATTGCAACTTTTTTCTTATGAAGATGCAACTTTTTTCTTGTAAAATGGCTTTTTCTCAGAAATGTGCAATTTTTTTCTTAAACTGTCAATTTTTTTTCTCATGAATCTGCAACAGTGGTTTAGCACTGTGGCAGCACAGTTTTACCCTCGGCCGGGGGACCGCGGGGATCATGAGATCGTGGGTTCGATCCCAGCCCCCGACCAACAGTGAGCTGTGTGGAGTTTGCATGTTCTCCCCGTGTTGCGCGGGTTTACTCCGGGATTTCTCCGGTTTCCTCCCACATACCAAAAACATGTAGGTTTAGGGCGCTCGCGCACGCAGCGACCAGCAGCCAGTGGCTTGTCACCAAACTGCAAACCAAGTCTACCTACGGGTACAAATAAGTAACAAAAAAACAAAAAAAACAAAAAAAACAAAAAAACTTTTTTGTCAGAAATTTGACCTTTTTTTCCCCCCAAATTGCAACTTTTGTCCAGTACATTTGTATGTTCATTTGGATTCTGGTTAAATATTTATTTTATGTAATTAAATCACAATTTTCAACTTAAAAATTTTTAATTGGTGGGGGGGCGGTCTGGACGCCATGGCGACTGCAGCTTAACACTGAAGCTCTCAGACCCAATCCAAGATAACACCTTGAAAATCAAACTTAACAGATTTTTGGAGGAGTGAAAATCAAAAGACAAAATCATCATGTCTAAAGGAAAACAGAAGAAACTGAAATTCTCCAGGCCAGGACACGTATCGGCCGGAGAATCTGAACTGGAAGATCTCCGTTCAGAAGACGAGGAACTGGTGGTAGCTAACAAAAAGGTTAGCCTGAAATCGCTATTTGAAGAGCTACGACGATTTCGCCGAGAGGTTACGGCCGAATTTCGGGAATTCAGAGAAGAATTGAAAAGGACAAACAGCAGAGTGGACCAGGCCGAGAACCGAATCTTGGAAACAGAGGAACGAATAAAAGTGCTCGAAGATTCTGTGCTGGACCTACGCAAAAGACAAGCATCTATAGAGGCAAAGCTAGCCAACCAAGAAGGAAGACAGAGAAGAGACAATATAAGAATTCATGGTCTGATAGAAGGAGCCGAAAACGGTTTTAACTCAATGGCAGAATGCGTGGAATCTTTACTAAGAGAGAAATTGGATATTCCACAAACCACCGACTTAAACATAGAAAAGGCACATCGTTCATTAGCCGCTAGGCCAGCGGCGGAAGCGCCCCCACGTTCGGTGTTGGTAAGATTTTCCAATTTCAAAATAAAACAAGAGGTTGTCAGACTGGCTTGGCAGAAAAAAGGATTTATGCACCAGGAGAGAAAAGTCTTCGTGGAACACAATTACGCCCCGGAGGTCCTTAAAAAGCGCAGGGAATACAATGACGCGAAAAAGGTGTTAAGAGAGAAGAAACTGCGCTTTCAGACGCCATTTCCTGCGAAGTTAAGGGTCTTCTACGGCGAAGAAACATGTCTCTATAATTCGGCGGAAGAAGCAACAGCTGACATGGCGAGAAGAGGGCTCCCGGTAACGGTATTTAAATCCGCAGCAGACCCGAGTGAGAAGATCAAAACGCAAACATGGACAACACAAAGACCTTCAAAATCCACGGGCCAGCAGCGGGAAACCCAGCGCCAGAGCGTCGCGGATAAACTGTCCGTTTTCAGGTTGGAATAGCGACCTTTTTTTTTTTTTTTTTTCTTGAATCAATCTGCACATCCAACCCCCCTCATACAGGGTAACAAACATTAAAGGAGATGCGTATTCAGCATGTGGTAAAACATTTCATGGAACAGTCATAATATTTGAAACAAATAAGTCTTTTTAATAAAAAAAAACAAAAAAACTTGTTAAAATAGAAATGTGACAATAATCCACATGTTCTCCTCACACTAACAAATAACTGTTTTTGCGTGAATGTTTGATGTGATGGGGGTGGGAGGGTGCACACAATTTCACAGGGTATAGGCATAAAAGGAAAAAAAAAAATCATTACAAGTTCGGATTGGGTTCTGAAACTCACGTTAAAAGCACGGGACAACTTACAGGGGTAAGAGAGGGCCCTCAACACGTAACAGAGTTTGAGGAATTCCCCTCAGAGCCTTCACTCCATCAAGGCTCTTCCAGGGTCTTTAAAAAGACCTCAGCTCAGGAAGTTCTTTTGACAGCTTTTTGTTTTAAAGTTTTATACACTATGTTCTTAATGTTTTTCTTGTTTTTAATGTTCTTTCAGTTTCTGAGTAGCACAAAAGAGGGCCACCACACAGTTATACTAAACAAAACAACACAATGGAGAAACAGGGTGTAACCAAAATAATTTCATATAATGTAAAAGGAATCCTGAATCCAGTTAAAAGATCCAAGATTCTAGGCAAAATGAAAAAAGACAAAGCAGGAATAATATTTTTACAAGAAACCCACCTAACAGATGTGGAACACAATAAACTCAGTAGACAAGGGTTTAAAATGATCTCTTCATCTTCATATAAGTCAGGGAGGAGGAGGGGAGTAGCGACATTGATATCAACCAAAATTACATTTGAAAAAAAATCAGAACACAAAGATAAAGAAGGGAGATACAGTTTGGTAACTGGACGGCTAGAGGGAGAAGATATCACCCTGCTGAATGTGTATGCTCCCCCAGGGGCTAACTGGAAATTTTATAAAAATGTATTTGACCTAATGATAACTAAAGCTCAAGGTTTAGTGATATGTGGTGGGGACTTCAATCTTAGACTGAATCCATACTGGGATGCTTCTGGTAATTCTCCACATCAATATAACACCCAAAGCAGGAAGACTCGGATGCTACTAAAAGAAATGGGAATCTGTGATGTGTGGAGGGAACTCAACCCCAATGTAAAAGACTATACATTTTACTCAACTCCACATTCATCTTACTCAAGGATTGACTATTTTTTTATGTTTAATAGAGACATTGGAAGAGTAGAAACATGTAAAATAGGACTGATGGATCTCTCTGACCACAGTCCGATCTACATGGACTTAAATATCCAAAAATACACAAATAATACATTTTCTTGGAGGTTAAATTCAAATGTCCTGAAAGGACCATTGAAAGATGAATTGGAATCAGATATTCTCAGATATTTGGAAGAAAACGATAATGGAGAAGTATCCCCTTTAATACTGTGGGATGCATGCAAAGCTGTAATAAGAGGAAAGATTATTGCAAAACTGGCAACCCAAAAGAAACTAAGACAAGAAAAACTATCCACATTAGAGTCAGAACTTAGGAACCTAGAAAAAGAACACAAAGGCAACACTCATTCTACTGACTCGCTCAAGATTAAGGAAATTAAAAACCAAATAAATGAGATCTACACAATAGAAATCCAGAAGAAACTTACATTTTTGAAACAAAAATACTATGAAGCAGGCAGTAAATCGGCAAAATTGCTAGCCTATAAATTGAGGAAACATCAAACAGAAAGAGCAATCTACAAAATCAGAGACCCAGTATCAAAGGAAATAAAATTCAGAATTCAGGATATTCTTAAAAGCTTCGAGAATTACTATAAGAACTTATACTCCCACAAAAAACATAAAAACGCATCCGAGGCATTCCTAAACACATTAAACCTTCCCCAACTTACGGAGTCACAAAATAAAACACTACTGTCAGAAATACATCCTAAAGAATTGGAAAAAGCAATTATGAAACTTAAAGCTAACAAATCCCCAGGAGCTGATGGCTATACAGCAGAGTGGTACAAAACCTTTAAACAGCAACTATCTCCTCTCCTCCTGAAAACATTTAATTATGTCCTCCACACAGGGGAAATCCCCCCCTCCTGGAGAGAAGGGGTCATTGCAGTTATACCTAAACCTGAAAAGGACAAACTAGAGTGCTCCAACTACAGACCAATCAGTGTACTAAATCAGGACTATAAGCTTTTTACCATTATCCTTGCCAAAAGGTTAGAAAATATACTGACAGACCTAATTCATTTAGACCAAACAGGTTTTATAAGACAAAGACAGACACAAGACAACATTCGACGCACTTTACACATAATTCATCATATAAAAAAATATAACTTAAATGCAGTCATATTGGGATTAGATGCTGAAAAAGCATTCGATTCGGTTGACTGGTCTTTTCTATATAGAATCTTATCCAGTTTCAATTTTCATAACAACTTCATTAGAACTATACAGGCATTATATAAAAAACCAACAGCTAAAATAAGGATTAACAGTAATTTATCATCATCTTTTGAACTGGAAAGAGGATGTCGTCAGGGCTGCCCCCTGTCTCCACTGCTCTTTGCAATCTTCATAGAACCTCTGAGCCAATGGATAAGACAAAATCAAAAAATTCAAGGTATTACACTTGGTCAGAAGGAACATAAAATAGCACTCTTTGCTGATGACATTTTAATATACCTAGGGCAGCCGGACACTTCTTTACCAGAACTAACCTCAGTTTTTTCAGAGTATGGAGATTTATCGGGGTACGAATTAAACATGCATAAAACCCAAATTTTAACATTCAACTATGACCCAAATCATTATTCACTAAGCAAACTCAAAACTAACTGGGAGTCGGAATCTATGAAATATCTGGGGGTCAATATCCCGAAACAACTCAACAAAATTATATCACTAAACTATGATCCACTGGTGACAAAAATAAAATCTGATCTAGCAAGATGGAATATGATACCATTCTTGGGTATTGCACAAAGAATTGAAGCAGTCAAAATGAATATACTTCCACGTCTTCTATACCTTTTCCAAACAATACCGGTAGAACCTCCCAAAAAAACATGGCAGGAGCTGGACAGAAGGATCTCAAGATTCATATGGCAGGGCAAGAGACCTAGAATCAGATATAGAACCCTACAGCTAAACAAAGACAAAGGTGGGCTCGCGCTGCCAAATATCAGGGACTACTTTAAAGCCGCACAAATTAAAACTTTAGTAGAGATATGTAACCCAGTCTACACTGCACAATGGAAGGAGATCGAATGCCAAATAACAAGTGACATCCCCCTACAGGCGATAATAGGGAACAATGCCTTACCTAAGCTTTTGAATAACACTAACCCGTGGATAGAGACCCTGCTAAAAATTTGGTTTAAGATAGTCAGAGAGAATCAAACTAAAGAGCCCTATCGACTTCTGCAATGGATTGCCTATGATCAAGACTTTACTCCTAATAAAACAGACACCAGATTTAAAAAGTGGAAGGAGAAAGGGCTGATAAAATATCACGATTTTTTTAAAGGGCAAATCTTAAGAAGTTTTGAAGATTTGAAAAAACAAGGCCTAATAAATCAAGACCTTTACAGGTTCTTCCAGCTTAGACACCACATAAACAATATACTTAAAAAGGAGGATTTGGAAAGGGCCCAGTCAGGTGTTCTGAAGGTCTTCTTAATGGCATATAAAGGGATCCCAGGGATCAGATACATTTCTAAAATATACCAAGGTCTTCAAGACTTAAAAGGAGACAACACATCTTATATAAAAGAGAGATGGGAAAAAGAGGGGAATTTCACTTTACAACTGGAAATATGGGAAAAGCTAAATAAACAGCAATGGAAAAGTACCTCATCCCTGCAGTGGAGAGAATTTGGATGGAAAAACTTGGTAAGATTTTTCAGAACACCTGCACAAAACAAATTTACCCATAAGGGATTGAACTGTTGGCGCTTGTGTGGTGAAAAGACTGCAAATCATTTTCATGTGTTTTGGTCATGCCCAGTTATCCACCAATATTGGACCAATGTACAGACAATATTGGGGAAAATATTCAAAATAACAGTTCCCTTTTCTTTTGTAACTTTGTATTTGGGTTTACTACCGGACTCACTGGAAAGACGAGGAGAAAAATACTTATTCAATGTTTTAATATTGGCAAGCAAAAAAGCTCTAACTAAAAAATGGATGTTGAAGGACTGTCCTACACCTGAAGATTGGATTAACGTGATCCAAGACATTTACTCGATGGAAAAGTTGACATTCGCACTGAGACAGGACATGGATGGGTTCATGAACTTTTGGCAACCCTGGATCGCATATGTGTCTTCCATTAGATCTAATCTTTGACAAATACCATTTCAATAATGGTTCCGCTCTTTGTTCCAACGCTACTCAGATGCTCTTTTACCTTTATTTACTTACTTTTTCTTTTTGTTTGTTTTTTGCTGGTTTGTTTTTTTTTCTCTTTAATTTCACTTTTTCTTTCACTTTAAAAAAAAAAAGGGGTGTTGTAAGAATTATTCTTCCAATGTTGTCAGATATCAGAAAATAAGGGAACATGTGATGAAAATGTAAACAATGCATTGCTGTAACGACCTGTATACCCTTTACAAAAACTTAAATAAAAAAAAAAAAAAAAAAAAAAAATTTAATTGGTACATTTTATCATATCTTTGCACCTTCATTCTTGCACATTTGTACCTAATTTACATTTATACCTCATGCTAAAATGGTAAATACCCCCTAAGACTGTCTTGGATCAGCTTGAATGAATAAACACCACTCATCTCTTCTTTACAGACAGAAACAAACTGAGGAAGTTCAGATCCCTTGTCACTGATACAGAATACTCCCCCCCACCAATCCCGGCAGCAGTGGCGTTCTCATACCTGACAGTGTCGTACTTCCAGCCGTCCCCCTCGCTGCAGAAGCTGTTCAGTCCTTCTCTGTAGAACAGAGCTTTGTGTTCGCTCAGAGCCCACACCACACCCGCCCGCACACACACCTGACTGAACACACAGGGGGTGTCCACCTTCACGGAGCGAGCACAGGGACGGTCCACGCTCAGACCTGGGGGAGAGACAGACAGCTGAACATGAGCTCATATCCGAACATGTCTCCTCCATCACTTGCAGTTCCCGCCCTCATCACTGCCATCCAGTTTCTTTCCACTCTTTCACACAGAACTTCACTTCTGTCTACCTGTGGATGCTTTGGGTTTGATTCTGGTGAAAATTCGATGTGAGCAGCTTCACTGGACATTTATGACCCAAACAGTTAACCTTACTTCCCTGGTGGTGTCTGTATCTGTTCTGGAGGGAGGCGGGGTCATCAGGACGGACCACTGGTCCATCACAGACCCGACGCAGACGGATGATGGTCCACTGTCATCTTCACACCTACAGACCGTGTAGACCTCTACATGATCTAACACGCATGTGTCAAATATTCAGCAGGAACTTGTGCTTTTCTTGGCTTTTCTTTCTGAATTTAGTCTCACTCTAGTTCTGTGGTTCTGTGATGTTCCGTTTGTTCTTTGGTTCCTCATGTTTACTCCTTGAAACGTTCTTGTTCTGTGCAGCCCAGATGTCGTGATCACACAGACAGAAATCTCCTACTGACCCGTCCACGTTCCAGCATCCTTGTGTTCTCCTGCAGAGCTGAATATATTTTCACATTTTGCTCCTCAGACACAGAGAACCCAGATAAGCTGCTGGTCTGAGTGTTCCTGTATTGCTAAATACAGGTTTCTGTGTTGCCTGGTGTCATTCTGGATGTTCACATCACTTTATTCAAGGGGGATGGGGGTATTCAACGATTTATTATGAGGTACAAATGTATAAATGTGAATTAGGTAGAAATGTGCAAGAATAAAGGTGCAAAGATATAATAAAAGATGGCAGTTTAAAAATGAAAATTAAAAAAGTCAGAATAAAAATTTAACCAGTATCCAGATGAGTGTTGCAAATTTATAAGAAAAAAGTTAAAAATCTATGAGAAGACACATGAACATTTACAAGAAAAAGAAAAAAGTGACAAATTTATGAGGATAAAAATTACCTTTTGTTAGAAAAAGGTTGCAAATCTATGAGAAAAAGTTGAAAATTTACAGGAAAAATTTGTAGATTTACAAGGGAAAAAAATGCAATTTTTTGTGAAAAATGTTACAAATTTATGAAAAAGAAGTTAAAAAAATTACAGGAACAAGAACACTCTGAGGCGAGCGCAGTATCCCCCGCCTCCATTTTCTTTGACGATCTCAGTACTTACTGACGGAGAGCAGTTTTCAACTTTTCAATATAATTACTGAGGCAGAAGCAAATTATGATAAAACCATCATCTATGACTATACAACGAAGTACACAACCCATAGACGTAGGGCAGGATCCCGAGGTGAACCCGTGTAGCAAGTATGGTGACCCTAGCATAGGGAGTGTCAACCCTGACCTTTGACCTTTTGACCTCAAACCTGTAGTCGGAGGTCATGATCCCAAAGTGAACCTGTGCACCAGGTTTGGTGGCCCTAGCTTTACTTGTTTCATAGTAATAGTAAATTTAGCATTTACCATTTATACCATAGTACAATAGGAATGTTAACTTTGACCTTTGACCCCTTGACCGCAAACCTATAGTAAGGTCAGGGTGCAAGTCATCCAAGATGTGTGTTAGATACAACTACTGTATTGATTTGAAAAGCCTGCATCATTTCTTTCAGTAGTTATTGTGTTAAGAAGATTTAGGGAAAAATCTGACCTCTGACCTCAAGGTCATCCCATGAGAACCAAATTACAATACATGTATGTGTGTCATCAGAGTATATTAAACCATGGTCCCAAGTTTCAGAACAATCAGAACAAAACTGCAGGAGGAGCCAATTTCACAAAAGTGGGACAGACAGATGGACGGACCCATAACATAATTCCCCTTTGGGCTTCGACTGGCAGGGGTTTAAAAAAAAACTGTACATTTACAAGAATTTTTTTGTAAATTTATGAGGAAAAAGTTGAAAATTTAAACTGTACAAATGGTAAAGGCGTTCACTTATATAGCGCTTTTTCTCATCTCAAGATGACCAAAGCGCTTCACAGATCCTGCTGTCCACCCATTCACACACTGATGGCGGCGGAGCTGCAATGCACCGGCGCTGGCCTGACCCGCCAGGAGCAACTGGGGGTTCAGCGTCTTGTTCAAGGACATGCAGACTGCAGACAGAGCGGGAATCAAACCCCTGACTCTCCAATCAGTAGCTGGCTGCGCTACAGCCGCCCTCTTTATTATGCGAATAAAAGTCACCATTTTTGTTAGAAAAAGGTTGCAAAGCTACGAGAAAAAAGTTGAAAATTTACAAGGAAAAAATTTTTAGATTCACAAGAAAAAATGAGCAAATTCTTGGGAAAAATGTCACAAATTTGTGACAAAAAGTTGCAAATTTACGGGAAAAAACTGTAGATTTACAAGAATGTTTTCTTTTTTTTTTACAAATTTATAAGGAAACTGGTGCTGCTCATAGAGGCTGTATTAAACATCATAACTTTGCACAATAGACATCGTCCCGTCCAATACACAACTAAGTCAATTACATTATCGAGGGTGGCAACAACACTGTTCATTCAAATGTGAAATATACTGTCTGGGTACATACAGTATTTATATTTTTCCGGGTAATTTATCAACTGTAATACTGTTGATACCATCTAGCTGCAATGCTCCTGCACTGTGTATAGTGGGGCAAAAAAGTATTTAGTCAGCCACCAACTGTGCAAGTTCTCCCACTTAAAAGATGAGAGAGGTCTCCAATTTTCATCATAGGTATACCTCAACTATGAGAGACAAAATGAGAAAAAAAAAATCCAGAAAATCACATTGAAGGATTTTTAATGAATTAATTGGTAAATTCCTCGGTAAAATAAGTATTTGGTCACCTACAAACAACCAAGATTTCTGGCTCTCACAGACCTGTAACTTCTTCTTAAGAGGCTCCTCTGTCCTCCACTCGTTACCTGTATTAATGGCACCTGTTTGAACTCGTTATCAGTATAAAAGACACCTGTCCACAACCTCAAACAGTCAGACTCCAAACTCCACTATGGCCAAGACCAAAGAGCTGTCAAAGGACACCAGAAACAAAATTGTAGACCTGCACCAGGCTGGGAAGACTGAATCTGCAATAGGTAAGCAGCTTGGTGTGAAGAAATTAACTGTGGGAGCAATTATTAGAAAATGGAAGACATACAAGACCACTGATAATCTCCCTCAATCTGGGGCTCCATGCAAGATCTCACCCCGTGGGGTCAAAATGATCACGAGAACAGTGAGCAAAAATCCCAGAACCACACGGGGGGACCTAGTGAATGACCTGCAGAGAGCTGGGACCAAAGTAACAAAGACTACCATCAGTAACACACTACGCCGCCAGGGACTCAAATCCTGCAGTGCCAGACGTGTCCCCCTGCTTAAGCCAGTACATGTTCAGGCCCATCAGAAGTTTGCTAGAGAGCATTTGGATGATCCAGAAGAGGATTGGGAGAATGTCATATGGTCAGATGAAACCAAAACAGAACTTTTTGGTAAAAACTCAACTTGTCGTGTTTGGAGGAGAAAGAATGCTGAGTTGCATCCAAAGAACACCATACCTACTGTGAAGCATGGGGGTGACAAACATCATGCTTTGGGGCTGTTTTTCCTGCAAAGGGACCAGGACGACTGATCCGTGTAAAGGAAAGAATGAATGGGGCCATGTATCGTGAGATTTTGAGTGAAAACCTCCTTCCATCAGCAAGGGCATTGAAGATGAAACGTGGCTGGGTCTTTCAGCATGACAAAGATCCCAAACACACCGCCCGGGCAACAAAGGAGTGGCTTCGTCAGAAGCATTTCAAGGTCCTGGAGTGGCCTAGCCAGTGTCCAGATCTCAATCCCATAGAAAATCTTTGGAGGGAGTTGAAAGTCTGTGTTACCCAGCGACAGCCCCAAAACATCACTGCTTTAGAGGAGATCTGCATGGAGGAATGGGCCAAAATACCAGCAACAGTGTGTGAAAACCTTGTGAAGACTTACAGAAAACGTCTGACCTCGGTCATTGCCAACAAAGGGTATATAACAAAGTACTGAGATGAACTTTTGTTATTGACCAAATACTTATTTTACCAAGGAATTTACCAATTAATTCATTAAAAATCCTTCATTGTGGACTTCTGGGAAGATGGCGGAGAGGCATAATGCTTAAACAGAGAGCTCTCCCTAGTCGGATTAAAAATCTTTGGTAAATGGCCAACTCGACATAAATAGGTCAATAAACCAAGGGATGAAAACACGAAGAAGCCGGGCACACGGACAAAAGCAGGGTAAAACTAAAGAATCCCTCTTCAACAGCACTGGAGAAATCGCTGAACACGAGGCCAACAAAAATGAGGAGACTTCAAAGAAAATGTAAGACGCCAACCTCGATGTTATGAACACTGGCTTCCCCAATATAAGTAAGGACATAAAAGACCTCAAGCGACAACTCCAACAGGATTTAACGGCTCTTAAGGAAGAACTGAAAAAAGAGATGAAGGAGGAAATTATGGGTCTCCGAAAAGAAATGGACCGCAAGCTAGCAGAAAACATGGAGGAGCTGCGCACTCAACGGGCGTGCATGGTAGAAGCACAAGCTCAAATATCAGAGTTGGAAGACCGGAAGACCAAGGCAAGCGAGCTGCTACAGACCCTGACGGCATAAACACAGAGGATGCAGGAAAAAATAACCGACGTGGAGAGCAGGTCCAGACGGAGCAATATACGCATCTTCGGGATTCCGGAGGGCACTGAAGGCAACTCGATGACGAAATTCATAGATCAATTCTTAAAAAAATAGCTTGAGCTGCCCGATGAAATAGACCTGCAGATCCAACGAGCGCACAGAGCCTTGGCACAGAACCTGAATTCAAACTCTACACCCAGGTCAGTTGTGGTAAACTTTTTAAAATACGACGTAAAGGAAAGAATCCTGACACAAGCGTGGAAAAAAAAGATACGAATTGGCGACAAACAGATATTCTTTGACCATGACTACCAGACAGAAATTGTGCAGCAGCGAAAGAAATATGCCAACATTAAAAAAATGCTGAAAGAGAAAAAAATTAGATTCCAAACACCGCTAACAAAGATGAGAATTCATTGGGATGACGGCGTGAAAACCTACAACATGGCCAGAGAGGCAGCGTGGGACATGACGGAGCGAGGCTTTGTGGTGAGCGTACCGGAGGAAGCGGCTGGAGCAGCGGCGGCACGGAGCGCACCGAGACGACCGGAGTGGAGGCGAGTGAGCGGCAGAGGGCGGGAGACAGACGTGGCGCACCGAGCCCAAGAAAAACTGCAAGGCTTTCAACGGAAAGCCTAGATTATAACAAAGATTAAGAAGGGCACAGAAGAAATGAAGGCCAAGAAGACAAGGTAAAAGAGAAACAAACGGCTAGGAGAGGTTAAAGTGATTTTTGTTGGACATTTCTAGACTAATGACTATTACTTGGATAGTAACTACAGGTCTAGGGAGGGCCCCTCACTCGGTGAGGACATTCCCTCCACCCTCCAACAGGGACCAGTGGGCAGAAGAAAGGCCCAAAGTGCGGAGGTCGAGATTTGTTAATGTGTTTTTGTACATATATGTGTTAGTTTTGTTGTTAAAGGGGTTAGGAGCACAAGCTAAAAAAATGGAAAAACATGAATATGGTTAAAAATCTTAAGATAATGACATTAAACGTGAATGGTCTGAACTCACCTGTTAAAAGGGAAAGAATAATAAGAAAATTCAAGAAGGAAAAAAGCCGAAATTATATTTATGCAAGAGACACATTTGAACAAGACAGAACATGAGAAACTAAAGAGATTTGGCTATAAGAACTCCTACTACAGTTCATTTAAGGGAGGAACTAAAAGGGGGGTTATGATACTAATTTCAAATAAAATACAATTTGAATGTGAACAAGAAATCCAGGATAAAGAAGGCAGATATGTAATAGTAAAGGGAAGAATAGATGGTATGCAGATCACATTAGTGAACATCTATGCTTCACCAGAAAGTGACAAGGGTTTTTTTCAACATCTGTTTGATCTCATAGCAACACACAGTGAAGGAGTCCTAATTTGTGGAGGAGACTTAAATGCTGTCATGGATCATGAAGTTGATACAACAAGTGTTAAGAAGACAAAAAAAACATGTAACAAAGTTCATAAGAACTTCACTGGCAGAAATGGGTATGGTAGACATATGGAGGGACCTGCACCCACTCGAAAAAGACTATACACATTATTCAGCAGTCCATAAAGTACACTCTAGAATAGATTACTTCCTTATGAATGAAGGTGACAGACACAGGGTGAGAAATTGTCGGATTGGAGGGGCAGAAATATCAGATCATAATCCTATATACATGGAAATATATTTAAATAATAGAAAACGACAAACAACATGGAAACTTAACGTAGGACTATTAAATGATGAGAAAATGAAAGAAAGAATAAAGGTAAACATAAATGAGTATATCGAGGAGAATGATAATGGAGAAGTGGACCCAACAATACTATGGGATGCACTAAAAGCCGTGTTAAGAGGTAAATTAATTGTTGAATCAGGAAAAGCAAAAAAGTCTAAACTGGAATCATATGAACAAAGATGTGAGAGACTGAGGGAATTAGAACGTAAACATCAAAACACAAATGACCCAAAAATACACTACCGTTCAAAAGTTTGGGGTCACCCAGACAATTATTTTGTGTTTTCCATGAAAAGTCACACTTATTTACCACCATGAGTTGTAAAATGAATAGAAAATATAGCCAAGACATTGACAAGGTTAGAAATAATGATTTGTATTTGAAATAATAATTTTTTCCTTCAAACTTTGCTTTCGTCGATGACTTCCAGTCTGGACACCATGGTGATTGCAGCTAAACGCTGAAGCTCCCAGACCCAATCCAGTAAAATACCTTGAAAATCAGATTTAACGGATTTTTGGAAGAGTGAAAATCAAAGGACAAAGTCATCATGCCTAAAGGAAAACAGAAGAAATTGACATTTACCAGGCCAGGACATGCATCGGCCGAAGAATCTGATCCGGAGGATTTCCATTCAGAAGACGAGGAGCTGAATGAAGCTAACAAAAAGGTTAGCTTGAAAATGGTATATAATGAATTAAGACGATTTCGCCGAGAGTGTTGGGCCGAATTTCGTGAATTCAAAGAAGAATTAAAAAGGACAAACAGCAGAGTGGACCAGGCTGAGAACCGAATCTTGGAAGCAGAGGAAAGAATAAAAGCGCTGGAAGATTCCGTGCTGGATCTACACAAAAGGCAGTCAAGACTAGAGGCTAAGCTAACCGACCAAGAAGGAAGACTGAGAAGAGACAACATAAGAATTCACGGTCTGAAAGAAGGAGTCAAGGATGGTTTCAACACAATGGCGGCATGCGTGGAATCCTTACTGAGAGAGAAGTTGGATATTCCCCAATCCACCGACTTGAAGATAGAAAGGGCGCACCGTACATTAGCCCCTAGGCCGGCGGCGGAAGCGCCTCCACGTTCGGTGGTGGTGAAGTTTTCCATCTCCAAAATAAAAGAAGAGGTTGTAAGACTGGCTTGGCAGAAAAAAGGATTTATGCACCAAGAGAGAAAAGTTTTCGTGGAACACGATTACGCCCCGGAGGTTCTTAAAAAGCGTCGGGAATACAACGACGCTAAAAAGGTACTACGAGAGAAAAAATTGCGCTTCCAGACGCCATTTCCGGCGAAGTTGAGGGTTTTCTACGGGGAAGAGACATGTCTCTATAACTCGGCGGAAGAAGCAACCGAAGATATGGCGAGAAGAGGACTCCCGGTAACGTTGTTTAAACCCACAGCAGACCCGATTGAAAGAATCAAGGCTCAAACGTGGTCCACACAGAGACCCTCAAAACCCACGGGCCAGCAGCGGGAAACCCAGCGCCAGAGCTACAAGGAAAAACTGGCCGTTTACAGGAGGGAATAACGTTTTTGTTTTTTTTTTAGTCAGTCCGCACATCCAACCCCCCTCCTACAAGGTAACAAACATTAAAGGAGATGCAGAATCAGCATGTGGTAAAACATTTCATGGAACAGTCATAATATTAGAAACAAATAAGTCTTAAAAAAAAAAAAAAAAAAAAAAACTTGTTAAAATAGAAATGTGACAATGATCCACATGTTCTCCCCACACTAACAAATACTGTATTAACGTGAATGTTTGCTGTGATGGTGGTGGGAGGGTGCACACAATTTCATAAGGTATAGGCATAAAAAAAAAAAAAATCATTACAAGTTCAGATTGGGATCTGAAATTCACGTTAAAAACATGGGACAACTTACAGGGGTAAGAGAGGGCCCTCAACACGTAACAGAGTTTGAGGATTTTCCCTCAGAGCCTACACTCCATCAAGGCTCTTCTAAGGTCACTAAAAAGACCTCAGCTCAGGAAGTTCTTTTGTCAGTTTTTTGTTTTAAAGTTTTTTACACTATGTTCTTAATGTTTTTTATGTTCTTAACCACTTGCGCTCCGTTGTTCCGTGGGCGGGCAAGTCTCTGCGTCCTATGACGCACGAGGGCGCGCGAGAGCGCACTCGTGCGCCCTCGTGCGCATGACGCATGATAAGGATATTGATGGTGATGGTGTAGGTGGTGTGCCCTCCAAGCGCCACTGAAAAAAAAATCTCCACTGAAAAAAAAATCTGCAAACACAGCCGCGAACAGATTAGTTCATCTGATTGACCTCTCATTCGACTAATAAGAGCCTTGAATTGGGTTTCTGAAACCTTGAGGAGCCAATGAATGAAAATCTAGTAAGGAGGACCCGCCTACTGTGAACGCAGGAGCCAATTGAAGCACAGAAATTCAGGCTGGGTGAAGCGATATTTACTGCTGCAGAAGGACTCTGTACGAATCTACTACAGACCCAGGCTCACCCAGCAGCATGGAGAACACCCACAAGTGGGACCTGCACTCATTCCAGCAGAATAGACGGAGGCCGACGACAAAAGTCGTAAATCATTCGCCAAAACGGCAATAATGGAATTATGTTGATCGGGATCCACGAGCGGAGCAGCGTCGCGTTCGTCTGACGCATGGGAAGAGCTGTTCGCCACGACTCTGCTGCTTTGAAGAGGTAAGGTGTTATAAGCTAAATTATTATTTATCCCTGAAAACTGTAATCCAAAAATGACTTTTGACCGATCGGTAAATTACAACTGTACTGCGCACGAAGTATGAAGTGCGTGCACCGCGATAAACGGTTCATTTGCCGTGTTCGGACCGTGAACGCCCCCCCCCCCCCGCTGCAGAAGAGGAGCGGGGGGGGGGGCACGGTCCGAACGCTCCCCGGTCCGCGGGAGGAAGCATATCAGTCTATTCCATCATGTAGCGATGGCCCTCATCTGTAGCGAGGGGGGGGGGGGGGCGTTCACGGTCCGTTCACGGTCCCCCCCCCCCACACACACAGTAGTGGGGGGGGGGGGGGAGCCGCTGTGAAAACATGCAAGGAAAAAAAAAAAAAAAAAGAGTGTATTCCGTCATGTAGCGAGGGCCGAATTTGGTCCTTGGTAGCGGGGGGGGGGGGGGGAACGACCCCCTGCCCACACACACACAAACAGACACAGCCCTGAGTGTGACCTTTCATTAGAACCTAAAATGAAGATTCTACATTGAATTATTCAAAAGTTACAGATGTTTTTCCAAACTGTGCCATTTGGCACAATTTGGCACAGTTCCATAACGCCTGGGAACAGCCTGAGAACAAAGCTGTGTAAAATATTCATTTTTTGTGGTACTGTTACCAAATTTGGATCTCAGCTGGATAACACTTGGTTCTACATTTCTGTTGCATTTTCCAGCCGGATCGGACAGCTGTGTGTTATTTACAAGCATTTGTATCCAAAAAAACACTGTCCAATTTTTTTTTCTTCAAGTTCAGTATGTTTAGATGACTGTAACTCAGTGGCCGGAGCACGTAGAGAGATTATGTTTTTTTTGCCAAAAAATTCAAAGTGTTTTCTTTTAAATGAGACCAACCCCATGAAGATGCTGCAAAGGGTTGAATAACAGCTTTCGATTTACTTTGGGCACGTTATTTTTTGGCATTTTTAGGAAAATTGCCCGGAGTGCAAGAGGTTAATGTTCTTTCAGTTTCTGAGTAGCATAAAAAAGGGCCACCACACTGTTATAATAAATAAGACAACACAATGGAGAAACAGGGTGTAACCAAAATAATCTCATAATGTAAAAGGGATCCTGAATCCAGTTAAAAGATCCAAGATTCTAGGCAAAATGAAAAAAGACAAACCAGGAATAATATTTTTACAAGAAACCCACCTAACAGACGTGGAGCACACTAAACTCAATAGACAAGGGTTTAATATGATCTCTTCATCTTCATATAAGTCAGGGAGGAGGAGGGGAGTAGCGACATTGATCTCAACCAAAATTACATTTGAAAAAAAGTCAGAACACAAAGATAAAGAAGGGAGATACAGTTTGGTAATTGGGCGGCTAGAGGGAGAAGATATCACCCTGCTGAATGTATATGCACCTCCAGGGGCTAACTGGAAATTTTATAAACATGTATTTGACCTAATGATAACTAAAGCCCAAGGTTTAGTAATATGTGGTGGAGACTTCAATCTAAGACTGAATCCATACTGGGATGCATCAGGTAATTCTCCACATCAAAATAATACTCAAAGTAGAAAAACTCGGATGCTACTAAAAGAAATGGGAATCTGTGATGTGTGGAGGGAATTCAACCCCAGTGTAAAAGATTATACATTTTACTCAGCGCCACATTCATCTTACTCAAGGACTGACTATTTTTTTATGTTTAATAGAGACATTGGAAGAGTAAAAACATGTAAAATAGGACTGATGGATCTCTCCGACCACAGTCCGATCTATATGGACTTAAATACCCAAAAATTCACAAATAATACATTTTCTTGAAGGTTGAATTCAAATGTCCTGAAAGGACCACTGAAAGATGAATTGGAATCAGATATTCTCAGATATTTGGAAGAAAATGATAATGGAGAAGTATCTCCTTTAATACTGTGGGATGCATGCAAAGCTGTAATAAGGGGAAAGATTATCGCAAAACTGGCAATCCAAAAGAAACTGAGACAAGAAAAACTAACCACATTAGAGTCAGAACTTAAGAACCTAGAAAAAGAGCACAAAGACAACACTCATTCTAATGACTCTCTCAAAATTAAGGAAATTAAAAAACAAATAAATGAGATCTACACAATAGAAATCCAGAAGAAACTTACATTTCTGAAACAAAAATACTATGAAGCAGGCAGCAAATCAGCAAAATTACTAGCCTATAAATTGAGGAAACAACAAACGGAAAGAGCAATCTACAAAATCAGAGACCCAGTATCAAAGGAAATAAAATTCAGAATTCAGGATATTCTTAAAAGCTTCGAGAACTATTATAAAAACTTGTACTCCCTCAAAAAACATAAAAACTCATCCGAAGCATTCCTAAACACATTAAACCTTCCCCAACTTACTGAGTCTCAAAATAAAACACTACTGTCAGAAATACAACTTAAAGAATTAGAAAAAGCAATTATGAAACTTAAAGCTAACAAATCCCCAGGAGCAGATGGCTATACAGCAGAGTGGTACAAAACCTTTAAACAGCAACTATCTCCTCTCCTCCTGAAAACATTTAACTATGTCTTCCACACAGGGGAAATCCCCCCCTCCTGGAGAGAAGGGGTCATTGCAGTCATACCTAAACCTGAAAAGGATAAACTAGAATGCTCCAACTACAGACCAATCAGTGTATTAAATCAGGACTATAAGCTTTTTACCACTATCCTCGCCAAAAGGTTAGAAAATATACTGACAGACTTAATTCATTTAGACCAAACAGGTTTTATAAGACAAAGACAGACACAAGACAACATTAGACGTACTTTACACATAATTCATCATATAAAAAAATATAACTTAAATGCAGTCATATTGGGATTAGATGCTGAAAAAGCATTCGATTCGGTTGACTGGTCTTTCTTATACAGAATCTTATCCAGTTTCAATTTTCATAACTTCATTAGAACTATCCAGGCATTATATAAAAAACCAACAGCTAAAATAAGGATTAACAGTAATTTATCATCATCTTTTGAGCTGGAAAGAGGATGTCGTCAGGGCTGCCCCTTGTCTCCACTGCTCTTTGCAATCTTCATAGAACCTCTGAGCCAATGGATAAGACAGAATCAAAAAATTCAAGGTATTACACTTGGTCAGAAGGAACATAAAATAGCACTCTTTGCTGATGACATTTTAATATACCTGGGGCAGCCAGACACCTCTTTTCCAGAACTAATCTCAGTTTTTTCAGAGTACGGAGATTTATCGGGGTACGAACTAAACATGCATAAAACCCAAGTTTTATCATTCAACTATGACCCAAATCAATATTTACTAAGCAAACTCAAAACTAACTGGGAGATGGAATCTATGAAATATCTGGGGGTCAATATCCCGAAACAACTCAACAAAATTATAACACTAAACTATGATCCACTGGTGGCAAAAATAACATCTGATCTAGCAAGATGGAATATGATACCATTCTTGGGTACTGCACAAAGAAATGAAGCAGTCAAAATGAATATACTTCCACGTCTTCTATACCTTTTCCAAACAATACCGGTAGAACCTCCCAAAAAAACATGGCAGGAACTGGACAGAAGGATCTCAAGATTCATATGGCAGGGCAAGAGACCTAGAATCAGATATAGAACCCTACAGCTAAACAAAGACAAAGGTGGGCTCGCGCTGCCAAATATCAGGGACTATTTTAAAGCCGCACAAATTAAAACTTTAGTAGAGATATGTAACCCAGTCTACACTGCACAATGGAAGGAGATGGAATGCCAAATAACAAGTGACATCCCCCTACAGGCGATAATAGGGAACAATGCCTTACCTAAACTTTTGAATAACACTAACCCGTGGATAGAGACCCTCCTAAAAATTTGGTTTAAGATAGTCAGAGAGAATCAAACTAAAGAGCCCTATCGATTTCTGCAATGGATTGCCTATGATCAAGACTTTACTCCTAATGAGACAGACACTAGATTTAAAAAGTGGAAAGAGAACGAACTGATAAAATATTTCGATTTTTTTAAAGGGCAAATTTTAAGAAGTTTTGAAGACTTGAAAAAACAAGGTCTAATAAATCAAGACCTTTACAGGTTCTTTCAGCTTAGACACCACATAAACAATATACTTAAAAAGGAGGATTTGGAAAGGGCCCAGTCAGGTGTTCTGAAGGTCTTCTTAATGGCATATAAAGGGATCCCAGGGATCAGATACATCTGAAATATACTCTCTAAAATATACCAAGGTCTTCAAGACTTAACCACTTGCACTCCGGGCAATTTTCCTAAAAATGCCAAAAAATAACGTGCCCAAAGTAAATCGAAAGCTGTTATTCAACCCTTTGCAGCATCTTCATGGGGTTGGTCTCAATTAAAAGAAAACACTTTGAATTTTTTGGCAAAAAAAACATAATCTCTCTACGTGCTCCGGCCACTGAGTTACAGTCATCTAAACATAGTGAACTTGAAGAAAAAAAAATTGGACACAGTGTTTTTTTGGATACAAATGCTTGTAAATAACACACAGCTGTCCGATCCGGCTGGAAAATGCAACAGAAATGTAGAACCAAGTGTTATCCAGCTGAGATCCAAATTTGGTAACAGTACCACAAAAAAATGAATATTTTACACAGCTTTGTTCTCAGGCTGTTCCCAGGCGTTTTGGAACTGTGCCAAATTGTGCCAAATGGCACCCTTTGGAAAAACGTCTGTAACTTTTGAATAATTCAATGTAGAATCTTCATTTTAGGCTCAAATGAAAGGTCACACTCAGGGCTGTGTCTGTGTGTGTGTGTGTGTGGGCGGGGGGGTCGTTCCCCCCCCCCTGCTACCAAGGACCGACTTCGGCCCTCGCTACAGACGGATTACACTCCTTGCATGTTTTCACAGCGGCTCCCCCCCCCCTCGCTACTGTGTGTGTGTGTGTGGGGGGGAACCGTGAACGGACCGTGAACGGGGCCCCCTCGCTACAGAAGAGGGCCATCGCTACATGATGGAATAGACTGATATGCTCCCCCCCGCGGACCGGGGGGCGTTCGGACCGGCAAATGGTTCACGGTCCGAACACGGCAAATGAACCGTTTATCGCGGCGCACGCACTTCGTACTTTGTGCGCAGTACAGTTGTAATTTACCAATCGGTCAAAAGTCATTTTTGGATTACAGTTTTCAGGGATAAATAATAATTTAGCTTATAACACCTTACCTCTTCAAAGCAGCAGAGTCGTGGCGAACATCTCTTCCCACGCATCAGACGAACGCGACGCTGCTCCGCTCATGGATCCCGATCAACATAATTCCATTATTGCCGTTTTGGCGAATGATTTACGACTTTTGTCGTCGGCCTCCGTCTATTCTGCTGGAATGAGTGCAGGTCCCACTTGTGGGTGTTCTCCATGCTGCTGGGTCTGTATTAGATTCGTCCAGCGTCCTTTGTTTTCATCTGTGGCAACAGTAAATCTCTCTTCACCCTGCCTGAATTTCTGTGCTTCAATTGGCTCCTGCGTTCACAGTAGGCGGGTCCTCCTTCCTAGATTTTCATTCATTGGCTCCTCAAGGTTTCAGAAACCCAATTCAAGGCTCTTATTAGTCGAATGAGAGGTCAATCAGATGAACTAATCTGTTCGCGGCTGTCTCTGCAGTTTTTTTTTGAGTGGCGTTTGGACGCAACTACATCACCATCACCACCATCATGCGTCATGCGTCCAAGCGCACACGAGGGCGCTCTCGTGCGCCCTTGTGCGTCATAGGACGCAGAGACTTGCCCGCCCGCGGAACAACGGAGCGCAAGTGGTTAAAAGGAGACAACACATCATATATAAAAGAAAGATGGGAAAAAGAGGGGAATTTCACTTTACAATTGGAAATATGGGAAAAGCTAAATAAACAGCAATGGAAAAGTACCTCTTCCCTGCAGTGGAGAGAATTTGGATGGAAAAATTTGGTAAGATTTTTCAGAACACCTGCACAAAACAAATTTACTCATAAGGGGTTGAATTGTTGGCGCTTGTGTGGTGAAGAGACTGCAAATCATTTTCATGTGTTTTGGTCATGCCCAGTTATCCATCAATATTGGACCAATGTACAGACAATATTGGGGAAAATATTCAAAATAACAGTTCCCTTTTCTTTTGTAACTTTGTATTTGGGTTTACTACCGGATTCACTGGAAAGACGAGGAGAAAAATACTTATTCACTGTTTTAATATTGGCAAGTAAAAAAGCCCTAACTAAAAAATGGATGTTGAAGGACTGTCCTACACCTGAAGATTGGATTAACGTGATTCAAGACATTTACTCGATGGAAAAGTTGACATTCGCATTGAGACAGGACATGGATGGGTTCTTGAACTTTTGGCAACCCTGGATAGCATATGTGTCTTCCATTAGATCTAATCTTTGGCAAATACCATTTCAATAATGGCACCGCTCTTTGTTCCAACACTACTCAGATGCTTTTTTATTTTTATTTATTTTTTTATTTTTTGTTTGTTTGTTCATTTTTTGATCTTTTGTTTGTTTGTTTTTTCTGTTCTCTTTAATTTCACTTTGTCTTTCACTTAAAAAAAAAGGGGTGTTGTAATAATTATTCTTCCAATGTTGTCATATAACAAAAAATAAGGGAACATGTGATGAAAATGTAATGTATACCCTTTACAAAAACTTAAATAAAAAAAACCAAAAAACTTTGCTTTCGTCAAAGAATCCTCCATTTGCAGCAATCACAGCATTGCAGACCTAACATGATTGCACAAGGGTTTTCTAATCATCCATTAGCCTTCTGAGGCAATGAGCAAACACATTGTACCATTAGAACACTGGAGTGATAGTTGCTGGAAATGGGCCTCTATACACCTATCTAGATATTGCACCAAAAACCAGACATTTGCAGCTAGAATAGTCATTTACCACATTAGCAATGTATAGAGTGTATTTCTGATTAGTTTAAAGTTATCTTCATTGAAAAAAAGTGCTTTTCTTTCAAAAATAAGGAAATTTCTAAGTGACCCCAAACTTTTGAACAGTAGTGTATATCAAGAAATTAAGGAAGAAAAAATAAAGATAAAAGAAATACAAATAGATGAAATTGAAAGGAAAAATAGATACTTAAAACAAAAATATTATGAAACGGGGCCAAAGGCCACAAAACTGCTGGCAAAACGGTTAAGAAAACAAGAAACAGTGAATAATATATATAAGATTAAGGACCCCATCACAAATAAATCCACAGTTACCCCAGAAAACATCGAAGAAATATTCCATAAATTCTATCAAGATATTCTATACTCGCAACCTGAAGAGACAAATGTGAAGGATATTAAAAAATTTCTAAACACATTGGACTTGCCATCAATAGGAAACCAACAAAATGAAAAGCTAACAGCAGAAATAACAACACAAGAGATTAAAGATGTGATTAAGTCACTAAAAAATGGTAAATCACCAGGTAGTGATGGATACCCCTCTGAGTTTTATAAACTGTTTATAGAAGAACTCAGGCCACAGCTCCTAAAGTCATTTAATTGGACATTAAACAACAACAAAATACCTCCATCATGGAACGAAGCCATTATTTCAGTTATTTTAAAGCCAGGGAAAGATAGGGAACAATGCGGAAACTATAGGCCAATCTCTTTATTAAATGTGGATTATAAAATATATACAACAATTATTGGTAAATGAATAAAGACATTCTTGACGGAATTGATAGAGGATGATCAAATTGGTTTCATAGACATGATAATATCAGGAGAACAATACACATAATTAATCAAATACATAAAGAAAAGAAAAGCGCAGTAATAATGAGTTTAGACGCAGAAAAAGCATTTGATAGAGTTAATTGAATGTTCCTATATAATGTGCTGGAACGCTTTGGATTTAACGAAAAGTCAGTGCAATGCATAAAGACACTGTATCAAAAACCTGTGGCAAGAATCAAGATAAACGGTAGCTTAACAGACAAAGTAAATATACAAAGATCAACTAGGCAGGGATGCTGCCTATCACCCACCTTGTTTGCTCTGTTCATAGAGCCACTGGCTCAAGCGATGCAACAAAATAAGAAATTAAAAGGTGTAACAATAAAGGGAGCGGAACACAAGATTGGGCCGTTTGCAGACAATATTATAGTTTACCTTGAACAACCAGATGAATCAATAATGGAAATGATGGACTTGATAGAAAATTTTGGAAAATTATCAGGATACAAGATAAACATAACAAAAACACAAATACTGACATTCCACTATAACCTTTTAAACCAGATAACTGATAAGATCAAACTAAACTGGAAACAAAAAGAAATAAAATACCTTGGAGTGAACATACCTAAAGATTTAAGCAAAATCTATAAAGCAAACTGTGATAGATTAGAACAAGAAATAAAAAAAAAGATATTGATAGATGGTCAATCTTAAACATGGATCTGAATTCAAAAATTAAGACAGTCAAAATCAGCATACAACCAAGACTGCTTTACCTCTTCCAGGCTCTACCAACAGAGATTCCTGGTGCCCAGTTCTCAAAGTGGGACAGGATGATATCGAGATTTGTTTGGGGAGGAAAAAAGCCAAGAGTGAAATATAAAACTCTCCAATTGCCAAAAGAGAAAGGAGGCATGGGCCTACCGAGTCTAAAGGAATATTACTACTCAGCACAAATAAGATATATCATATGTTGGTGCGACGGAGGATACGAGGCAAAATGGAAAGAAATGGAAAAGGAAATTGAGGGACTCCCAGTACAAAGCACAATAGGAGATAAGGATGCATATAAGCAAATCAAACAAATAGACCCAATCACTAAATTTACTTTGGAACTGTGGTATAAAATAGTACAAAAGTATAATATAAAGGAGGACATAAAGCTATTGAAATGGGTAGCATTTGACAGTCAGTTTGAACCGGCAAAGCAAGATAGGGGATACAAAAATCTGGTGAACAAGGGAATCACAGCATGGGGCAATATGGGGAAAAAAAGATTTCGGGAGTTTTGTAAACATGAGAAGAAAATTTAAACTAGAAAAATCTGAATTCTTCAGATATCTGCAGATGAGAGATTATTATATGAGGAAGATTAGACATAACCTCCACACAGATGTGAGCGAGATTATACAATTCATTTTAAGCTCGTATGCAGGAAATAAAATAAGAATTATTTCAAAGCTATATCAGAAACTTGCGGCAAACAAACATTCAAGTAACTATATAAAGGAGAAATGGGAGAAAGAACTAAATTTAAACATAACAGAAGAAAACTGGCAAGAAATATGGAAAACACAACACACATCAACAAGTTCAAGGACATGGAGGGAATTTGGATGGAAAAATCTGATTCGCTATTTCATTACACCACAGATCCAAAGAAAATATACAAATACCAAATCTATATGCTGGAGGGGCTGTGGGGCTCAAAATGCAGACCACTCGCATATGTTTTGGAAATGCTGCAAAATCTCATCATTCTGGAAATCTATACATGTGACAATACAGAGGATATTAGGATATAATATACCAATGAACTGTAACTTGATGTATTTATGTGATCTTAAAAGAGACAATGTAATACAGGCTGAGGACAGATATTTAGTTAAAATCATGCTGATTGCATGTAAAAAAAAACAATCACAAGAAAATGGCAATCAGAAGTTCTTCCTGACCAAGAGCAATGGACAGACATTGTTGAAGATATACGTTTAATGGAAAAACTAACATATCGACAAAGAATGCAAGAAGGACAATATGAAAAAAAAAAGGGTGGAAATGGACACACTACAAAGTGCAACAACGGGACAGAAATTGAAAGAATAATCAAAGACACTGAAAAACCAGAAGAATTAAGAGATGGAAACTAAAAACTTGATGCTCCAACATTTGCCCCCCCCCTTTTTTTTTTTCTTCTTCTAGCTCCTTTTTTTTTTTTGATATGGAGACTGTGATCTGAATGTAATATGTATGATGAAAAGTGAATAAAAATCAAAGTTACCAAAAAAAAAAAAAAAAAAAAAAAATCCTTCAATGTGATTTTCTGGATTTTTTTCCCCCTCATTTTGTCTCTCATAGTTGAGGTATACCTGTGATGAAAATTGGAGACCTCTCTCATCTTTTAAGTGGGAGAACTTGCACAATTGGTGGCTGACTAAATACTTTTTTGCCCCACTGTAACTGTGTCCATACAGTGGGGAAAAAAGTATTTAGTCAGCCACCAATTGTGCTAGTTCTCCCACTTAAAAGAAGAGAGAAGTCTCCAATTTTCATCATAGGTACACTACCGTTCAAAAGTTTGGGGTCACCCAGACAATTATTTTGTGTTTTCCATGAAAAGTCACATTTATTTACCACCATGAGTTGTAAAATGAATAGAAAATATAGTCAAGACATTGACAAGGTTAGAAATAATGATTTGTATTTGAAATAATAATTTTTTCCTTCAAACTTTGCTTTCGTCAAAGAATCCTCCATTTGCAGCAATTACAGCATTGCAGACCTAACATGACTGCACAAGGGTTTTCTAATCATCCATTAGCCTTCTGATGCAATGAGCAAACACATTGTACCATTAGAACACCGGAGTGATAGTTGCTGGAAATGGGCCTCTATACACCTATGTAGATATTGCACCAAAAACCAGACATTTGCAGCTATAATAGTCATTTACCACATTAGCAATGTATAGAGTGTATTTCTAATTAGTTTAAAGTTATCTTCATTAAAAAAAAGTGCTTTTCTTTCAAAAATAAGGAAATTTCTAAGTGACCCTAAACTTTTGAACGGTAGTGTATACCTCAACTATGAGAGACAAAATGAGGGGAAAAAAAAAAATCCAGAAAATCACATTGTCTGATTTTTAAAGAATTTATTTGCAAATTATGGTGGAAAATAAGTATTTGGTCAATAACAAAAGTTCATCTCAATACTTTGTTATATACCCTTTGTTGGCAATGACAGAGGTCAAACGTTTTCTGTAAGTCTTCACAAGGTTTTCACACACTGTTGCTAGTATTTTGGCCCATTCCTCCATGCCAGGGATGGCAACAGGAAATTCTGATTTCAGCTGAAATCTAATTTGGTCGATTGACTTATGGGAATGCCGGGGGGGCACAGCCCCCCTGAAGCTGGGAGGTTTTCAGTAAAACAGAAGTAATTTAGACTGAAAAAAATGACTTAAAAAAAATGAAATACTAGACTTAGATAAATCATTAAATTTAATGAAAAGTTAACTTACTTTTTCTTCAATGTTGTCTCACTGTCTTTAGTCCAACATATTTAACAGTTCTATAAGAGTTTATTACACTATTTACACTGGTCACCAAGTCACTTCTAATGTGAAACTTTCTTCCTTTTGGCAGCAAGCTGTGTCAGTCTCTGAACTTGGAACTTCATCTCCTTTTCTGGTTTCTTCAGAAACTGTCCGAGTGTTTCTGTTACCTCGTCAAACTTTGAGCCAATTTTCACCTTTACCGTCACTTTTCTCTCAAGCCAATTCCATCGGAACTTATTTTTGACACTTTTGTCTATTTCTACCACTGATGACTTCTGATCCTTCGATAAAAATCTCATAATTCCGCTGAAAACATTACCAAAAGCTCAGAATTCCAACACGAACACACCGCCATGAATTTTTGACAAAGCATACAACGAGCCATTTGATTGGTCCAAATTTGCAATTACCCAATCGCAGGGCCGTTTACACATAACATCCGGGTTATCGCCGGAGACTCACCCGGGGAAGCGCAGAGCACTGATGTAATTGTGTTGATTTTCGCTAAAATCTGTGACAATAAGGTACCTTACCCCCGCCAAAATTCTCAACGGATTTAGATGATTCACAGGAATGATCAATTTGAAAATAAATTGGGGGAATTCCAACACGAACACACCGCCATGAATTTTTGACAAAGCAACAACGAGCCATTTGATTGGTCCAATCATTTGCAACTATCCAATCACAGGGCTGTTTACAGCAGTAGCATGAGTACATAACATCCGGGTTATCACGGGAGACTGTCACTCGGGGAAGCGCCGAGCGCTTATGTAATCATGTTGACTTTCGCTAAAATCATAAATCGGCGGAAATCCGCAGATCGGCGGAAAATCGCCATCCCTGCCATGCAGATCTCCTCTAGAGCAGTGATGTTTTGGGGCTGTCGCTGGGCAACATGGACTTTCAACTCCCTCCAAAGATTTTCTATGGGGTTGAGATCTGGAGACTGGCTAGGCCACTCCAGGACCTTGAAATGCTTCTTACGAAGCCACTCCTTCGTTGCCCGGGCGGTGTGTTTGGGATCATTGTCATGCTGAAAGACCCAGCCACGTTTCATCTTCAATGCCCTTGCTGATGGAAGAAGGTTTTCACTCAAAATCTCACGATACATGGCCCCATTCATTCTTTCCTTTACACGGATCAGTCGTCCTGGTCCCTTTGCAGAAAAACAGCCCCAAAGTATGATGTTTCCACCCCCATGCTTCACAGTAGGTATGGTGTTCTTTCTCCTCCAAACACGACAAGTTGAGTTTTTACCAAAAAGTGCTATGCTGGTTTCATCTGACCATATGACATTCTCCCAATCCTCTGGATCATCCAAATGCTCTCTAGCAAACTTCAGACGGGCCTGGACATGTACTGGCTTAAGCAGGGAGACACGTCTGGCACTGCAGGATTTGAGTCCCTGGCGGCGTAGTGTGTTACTGATGTAGCTTTTGTTACTTTGGTCCCAGCTCTCTGCAGGTCATTCACTAGGTCCCCCCGTGTGGTTCTGGGATTTTTGCTCACCGTTCTCGTGATCATTTTGACCTCACGAGGTGAGATCTTGCATGGAGCCCCAGATCGAGGGAGATTATCGGTGGTCTTGTATGTCTTCCATTTTCTAATAATTGCTCCCACAGTTGATTTCTTCACACCAAGCTGCTTACCTATTGCAGATTCAGTCTTCCCAGCCTGGTGCAGGTCTACAGTTTTGTTTCTGGTGTCCTTTGACAGCTCTTTGGTCTTGGCCATAGTGGAGTTTGGAGTCTGACTGTTTAAGGTTGTGGACAGGTGTCTTTTATACTGATAATGAGTTCAAACAGGTGCCATTAATACAGGTAATGAGTGGAGGACAGAGGAGCCTCTTAAAGAAGAAGTTACAGGTACAGGTCTGTGAGAGCCAGAAATCTTGCTTGTTTGTAGGTGACCAAATACTTATTTTGCCAAGGAATTTACCAATTAATTCATTAAAAATCCTTCAATGTGATTTTCTGGATTTTTTTTTTCTCATTTTGTCTCTCATAGTTGAGGTATACCTATGATGAAAATTGGAGACCTCTCTCATCTTTTAAGTGGGAGAACTTGCACAATTGGTGGCTGACTAAATACTTTTTTGCCCCACTGTACGTATATTTATTTACTGCTTTGGCGAACCAATTCTTATTAACTATTGCTCTTAGTGCTGCTATCCCTGTGCTGCTGCAATCCTGGAATTTCACCATTGTGGGACTAATAAAGGCTGATCTTATCTTAAAAAGTTGAAAATATAAAGGAAAAAAGTTGCAGATGTGGTGGGACAGGCGGGGGTTTACCTGTCTGCAGGAAGAGGTCTCCGTTGGTCCTGATGATCCAGGCGGAGTCGTCGCTCAGAGCCACAAAGGCTGCCTGGTCCACGGCTTCGTACCAGTGACGTCTTCCTTTGGCAGACACCTTAGCACACGCAAACGCTGTCATGCACTTCTGCTCCACCTTCCACAGCAAGTTACCTGGGGGTGGGGGGGGGGGGGGAGAAGTAGTCAGCATCAGATCAGCCCCCGCAGCAGCACCGACCTCTGCTGCCAGTGATGTCACAGCTCACCCGAGGGCGACAGCGCCATCTGGTGGACATTGTCTTCAAACCGCTGCCAGCTGAGCCCAGCTTCTGTCAGCGCGCTGCAGAACAGTCCTCCTTTAAAGTCCAGACACCACACGAACCTGAAACCCAGGGATCGGCCGTCACACACCCAAGGACGCCCCGATCATGCCCCAGAGTCCCCGCCGCACCTACCTGTCCGTCACCTGCAGGCTCAGGATCCCACATCCTGGTCCTGAGTAGCCCATCCAGCTCTCCGCCAGCTGAAACAGACCAGACACTCAGAACCGGCTGAAGGACTCACGTCACTAATAATGAATAGTTACATAATGAGAGTAATAATTGGTTTTATAATTAGACTAATAATTAGTTGTACCGTGAGACTAATGATAATAATACAACTAAAGACTTTAAACACTGTTGCTGGTTTTGGCCCAAAGTGTCACATCCTGTGTGTCACTAACAGCTGACTGAGTGAGTCCACGGCTGCTGAGCTCTTTGCTGGGTTGTATTATTGGGAACATTACATTACACCCCCAACCTGGGAAAAAGAGAACTCCCCCGCCCCCAAATATCCTCAAAAACCTTTTATATCATGAAAATGAACTGAATTAAATGACCAGTAACCACTGATTCTAAGCAAAAATGACTTTTTTTGTTATAAAATTTCAACTTTCTTCTCATAAATTTACAATATTTTCCTGTAAATTTTCAACATTTTTCTCATAAATTTGTCACCCTTTTCCTGTAAATGTTTTAGCATTTTTTTCTCAAAACATTTGCAACTTTCTTGTCATAAATTAGCAACTTTTTTCTTGCAAATTTGCAATATTTTCCTGTAAATTTTCAACACTTTTCTCATAAATTTGTGACTTTTGTCCTCAAAAATCTGCAACTTTTCCTCAAAAAACTGTGACTTTTTTCTCATAAATTTGTAACTTTGTTCCTGTAAATTTTAATCTTCTTTCCCCACATAAATTTGCTATTTTTTTCCTGTAAATCTGCAGTCATCTGGATGCTGGTTAAATTTTATTCTGTGTAATTAAATTGTAATTTGTGACTTTTTAATTTTTAAACTGTCATCTTTTATTCACATTTGCACCTTTATTTTTGCACATATGTTCCTAATTTCCATTTCCATGTTTGTACCTTATGATAAATTGGTGAATAACCCCCCATCCCCAAAAAATCACCACCTGGGTGTCATGAAGGCACGATATGATAATAATAATAATAATAATAATGATGTTCCTCTGACATGTTCTAGAAGGTCACAGTGGTGTTCTGTAGGAGAACTCTGTCAGATGTGGACCATAAACCCGACCTGGCTCCACTGCTCCTGGATCAGTACCAGAGTGTTTGTGGACCAGACAGGAGCAGCTCATCCAGACCCAAGATCAGATCTGAAGGTCTGGATGACCTGCAACCACACAGGAGTTCCCATAGTTTGGTTCTGTCTCACCTGGTCCGGTCTGTCCCTGTCCTGGGCAGTCTCGTCCGTCGGTCCCTCTGAGGTCTTCTCTTTACTCTGTGTGAGCTGGGAGGGGTGGACGTCCCCCCTGCTGCCAGCGGGGGCCGGAGTGTGACAGTAGATATCTCCTTCTTCATCGCTGGACATGCTGGGTTTTTTGTCCAGATGGGAGACGGTGGAGTAGAACATCAGGTCTGAGACTCCAGTGGGGGGGGCCAGGTCATCGTTGTCCTGCACATACACAACGGTTCAGAGAAGACAGAGGATGAGAGGAGGTGGTGAGCAGAGACGGGAACAGAGGAGATCAACACGATAAAACTTATCATCATCATCATCATCATCTACCTCCTGCTCCTCCGGGCCAATCAGAGGACTCAGGAACTCGTCCTCTTGCTCTGGACCTTCTCCCTCCTCTGAGTTGTGCATGTAGGAGAAGGTGCACTCCAGCAGCAGATCCACATCTGGGGTCTTAGGGACCACCTCTGCCTCTGGACTGGGATCAGAGTCCAGACCCTGGAGCAGCAGGGACCTGAAAAAGACCAGAGGAGACAGAGTGGTCAGCTGAGGAACCGCAGCAGCAGCTCTGCAGGTCTCCAGCTACTGACCCAGACTCCACTCTGTCTTTCTCCTTCACGCCCTCTTCTGATCCTCCATCCTGGGACTCCTGGTCCTGGTCCGGACCGCCTCGGATGTCCAGACCAACCAGGGAGGCTCGGTCACTCAGAGGAGTTCCGCTTCCTCCGTCGCTGCAGCTGCCATCCTGGACTACAAACATGGAGTCTGAACAGCTGCTGTCAGACAGGCGGGCGCCACTGTCTGGGGGGAAGAACGGGACAAGATGGGGGTCATTTCAGACTTTTTATCACATCCATCCATCCATCTTCTACCGCTTTTCTGGAGGTCCAGGTCGTGGAGGCAGCAGTTCAAGCAGAGAAGCCCAGACTTCCCTCTCCCCAGCCACCTGCTCCAGCTCTTCAGAGAGGACACCAAGACGTTCCCAGACCAGCTGGGAGACATAGTCTCTCCAGCGAGTCCTGGGTCTGCCCCGGGGTCTCCTCCCAGTGGGATGTGCCCAAAACACCTCAAGTGGGAGGCGTCTAGGAATCATCCTGGTCAGATGCCCATACCACCTCAGCTGGCTCCTTTCCAAGTGGAGGAGCAGCGGTTCTGCTCTGAGCTTCTCCTGGATGACTGAGCTCCTCACCCGATAGGCCTATACATACTCCAGAAGAACAGAGAAATTTGTTCTTTCTCCCAGGGCTGCAAGAACAAAATGATGTCATTTTATTCTTGCAGCCCTGGTTTGGAAGTTCTTGCAGCTTCTTCTTGACACATCATCGTGGCAGAACTTTTTTCTTGCGTGGTGTCCAAGAATTCCATCCATCCATCATGGATGGATGGTGTCTGAGAACTGCTGTGTCAATGGTCAGAAATTTGAATTTCCCAGGAGTTCTGCACTTGAGTTTCTTGTCAAGTATGAGATGTCCTGGTCAGAAAGAACTTTGTTCTTGTTCTTGCCACCTCAAGCAAAAGAACTAATTTCTCTGTTCTTGTGGAGTATGTAATGGCCTTATCTCTAAGGGTGAGTCCAGCAATCCTACGGAGAAAGCTCATTTCAGCCGCTTGTATCCACAATCTCGTTCTTTCTGTCATTACCCAAAGCTCGTGACCATAGGTGGGGGTAGGAACGTAGACTGACGGTAAATTCACAGTTTTGCCTGAGAGCTCAGCTCCCTCTTCACCACAACAGACCGGTACAACGTCCGCATCACTGCAGAGGCTGCGCCGATCCGGCTGTCAATCTCTCCCTCCATTTTCTCCTCACTCGTGAATAAGACCCCGAGATACTTAAACTCCTCCACTTGGGGCAGGAGCCTGTCCCCAACCCGGAGAGGACAAGCCACCTTTTTCCAGCTGAGGACCATGGACTCAGATTTGGAGGTGCTGATTCTCATCCCAGCCACTTCACACTCAGCAGCAAACCATCCCAGTAAGACCTGTAGGTCATTGCTGGATGAAGCCAACAGGACAATGTCTGCAAACAGCAGAGATGAGATCATGTGGTCACCAAGCATGACACCCTCCATTACTTGGTTACGCCTAGAAATCCTGTCCATAAAAATTATGAACAGGATCGGTGACAAAGGGCAGCCCTGGCGGAGTCCAACTCTCACTGGGAATGAGTCCGACTGGGTGTTGGCAATACAAACCAAACTCTCACAACGGTCGTATAGGGACCGGACAGCTCGTAACAACAAGCCCGATACCCCGTACTCCTGAAGCATCCCCCACAAAACCCCACGAGGGACGCGGTTGAATGCCTTCTCCAAGTCCACAAAACACATGTGGACTTGTTGCGCAAACTCCCACGAACCCTCGAGGATTCTTGAGAGGGTAAAGAGCTGGTCCGATGTGCCACGGCCAGGACGAAAACCACATTGCTCCTCCTGAATCCGAGGTTCAACCAGCAGTTGGACTCTCCTCTCCAGTACCTTGGCGTAGACCTTCCCAGGGAGGCTGAGGAGTGTGAACCCCCTAAAGTTGAGAGCACACCCTCTGGTCCCTTTTCTTGAAGAGAGGAGCCACCACCCCGGCTTGCCATGCCAAAGGCATTGTCCCCAACCTCCATGCAATGTTGCAGAGGTGTGTCAACCATGACAGCCCTACAACATCCAGGGCCTTGAGGTACTCAGGGTGAATCTCGTCCACCCCCGGGGCCCGGCCACCAAGGAGCTTGTTAGCCACCTTGGTGACCTCAGCCCCTGTGATGGGCAAGTCGTCCCCCTCATCCTCAAGCCCTGCTTCCTCTGTGGAAGGCGTGTCAGTGGGATTGAGGAGATCCTCGAAGTGTTCCTTCCACCGTCCGACGACGTCCCCAGTCAAAGTCAGCAGCGTCCCATCCACACCACACAGTGTAGACAGGGAGCTCCTTCCCCCTCCTGAGTCGCTGGACAGTTTGCCAGAATCTCTTCGAGGCCGACAGAAAGTCTTGTCCTATTTTTTTTTTTTTCTTGTAGAGTCAAATTTTTTCCGTTAAATTTGCAAGTTTATTCTCATAAATTAAAACTTTTTTTCATAAATTGATGACCTTTTTGTGTAAATTTTCAACTTTTTCCCCTTGTAGATTTGCAACTATTTCCTTTAAATTTTCAACTTTTTGCTCAAAGATTTCCTATTTTATTCCTGTAAATTTCCATCTTTCTCTCTTAAATTTTCAACGCTCACCTGGACGCTGGTTAAATGTTTATTCTGTGTAAATAAACTGTAAAGTGCAACTTTTTAAATGTCTTTATTTGCCATCCTTTATCATATCTTTGCCCCTTTGTTCTTGTAATTTTGCACCTCGTGAGAACTTGGTGAACGCTCTCCATCCTCCTCCTTAAAATAACAAACACCTCCTGATGACCAGAATGTTCCCACACATGTTCCCACGCTTTCACACACAACGCACGTGTCAGGGCTGCGCTGGACTTTCAGACGCCGATAACCTGCCCTGTCAGAAGAGGGCGGGGCTTAACTCACCGTGGCGTCTCCTCCTCCTCTTCCTCACTCGGATGGCCTTCACCACCAGCTCCTGCTGCAGCTCCTCCTGACCCAGGGGTGACGTGTAGCGCTCCGAGCTTGCTTCGCCTCCCGAGGTCGAGGGGCCGTTTCCACGGAGACTGTCACAGGAGGCGACGGAGCTGCTGCGGCTACGAGAGGTGTCGGTGAGCAGGCGGGCGTGGCGGTCGAGAGGCGTGACCTGGAGAAACGGTCAGAGAAACACATATCAGCAGGTACTCACTGATCTTCATGTTCCTTTAACAGAACAACGTTCTCCACACACGTGGAACTCGTTCATCTGTGTAGTCATGGGGATAATACCCCGCCCACACACACAAACGGCTCCTCCCGTCCCTCACCTCCTGCTGCTCCTCCGCCTCCTCCACCTCCTCCACCCCTCCCTCCTCCTCTTCCTCCGCTGTCTCCTCGGCGAGTCGCCCCCGCCCCCCCGTCTCCTCGCCCCCCTCCCCCTCGACGATGATGGCCATGGTTCGGATGATCTGAGCTGTCTCCACCGACCCGGTAGGATGGAGGACAGTGGGCGTGGTCAAAGGTGAGGACAGACAGACGGAGAGGTCCGACACTGAGAAGAAACGAAGCAGACTTAACGACTGAGACGGGAAGTTTGGTCAGAGAACCAAGTGTTACTGAGACTTTGCTGCTGCTGGTTCTGACGCTGCCAGCAGTGCTGGTCAGCAGGCCAACTGCGCCGGCACCTCACGTCACTTCTTATCCAAACGTTTTTTTCTCACAAATTTGTGACTTTTTTCCTCAATAATTTGCAACTTTTTTCCTGTAAATTTTCAGCTTAATTCCCTCATAGATTTGCCATTTTTTCCCCAGAAATTTACTACTTTTTTCTCATAAATTCACATTTTTTTCCTCAGAATTTTGCAACTTTTTCCTTGTACATTTTCAACATTTTTCTCATAAATTTGCAACATTTCCCCTATGAATTTACAGTTTTTCTTCATAAATTTGCACATTTTTTTCTTATAAATTTGCAACTTTTTCCCTGTAAATTTATAATTTTTTCTCATGAATTTGCCACTTTTTTCTCTTAGATTTGCAATTTTTTCCTGTAAATTTTCAACTTTCCTCATAAAATTTAAATTTTCCTCATAAATTTTCACATTTTTTCCTCATAAATTTGCTACTTTTTTCTTATAAATTTGCAATTTTTTTCTCATGAATTTGCAACTTTTCTCATAGATTTGCAATTTTTTTCCTGTAAATTTGCAACTTTTTCCTCGTAAATTTTCACATTTTTCCTCATAATTTTGCAACTTTTTCTTATAAATTTGCACCTTTTTCCTGTAAATTTGCAACTTGTTTCTCAAAAATTTCCAACTTTTTCCCGATATTTTTCCTGGAATTTCCCCATTGTGGGACTAATAAAGGCTTATCTTATCTTATCTTATAAATTTCCAATTTTTTCCTCATAAATGTGCAACTTTTTTCTCAAAAATTTTTATTTTTTTCTCATAAATTTTTACAATTTTCTCATAATTTTTCAACTTTTTCTTGTACATTTTCAACTTTTTTCAAATTTGCAGCTTTTTCCTGTAAATTGACAATTTTTTCCTCATAAATTTGCAACTTTTTTCTTATAAATTTGCAGGTTTTTTTGTCAAGAATTTGCAACTTTTTTCCTGTAATTTTAAACTTTTTTCCCCTCATTAATGTGCAACTTTTTTCCTACAAATTTGCAATTTTTTTCTCAAGAATTTGCCCATTTTTTCCCCCCCTCACAGATTTGCAATTTTTTTCCCTGTAAAATTTCAACTTTTTTCACATAGATTTTCACATTTTTTTCCTCATAATTTTGCAGCTTTTTCTTGCATATTTTCATTTTCTCATAGATTTCCAAGTTTTTCTCATACATGCAATTTTTTTCCAGTAAATTTTCAAATTCTTTTCTTGTAAATTTGCAGTTCTCATCTGGGTTATTTTTGAATCAGCATATTTTATCATATCTTTGCCCCTTTATTCTTGCATATTTGTACCCAATTTACATTCAAATGTTTGTACACCATGCTAAGTTGGTGAACACCCCCCTCCCCCTTGTTAAAAATAATAAATCAACTACTGGTACTAGAAGTATTATTATTATTATTACAGTTTGAAGCGAGTCCCTCGGGGCTGTTGGACAAGCGGATGATGTCTCTGTCTCCTTTGAGGACGAAGATCTCATTGTCACAACACGACACAGACACGATGTCCCCGCTGCTCTCCAACGCTCCCACGATCACCTTCAAACACAAACACCCCCCCACATTTAGACTGGCGACCTCCAGCCGTGACCATCAGTGCTCGGCAGCCAACGATACCTTGTTGAGATAGTCCAGGACGTAGATGCTGTAGACGTTCCAGCTGAGGATCCAGCCCTCTCTGAGGAAACAGCTGAGCAGGCCCAGCTGGGGGTCCGCAGGACGGTACGCCCCCGCTGACCCGGGACGAGGAAACAGCTCAAACCGAGGAACCTGAACAGACAGGAGCGGTACTGCTTACAGGAGAAACACACAATTTGCAACTTTTTCCCTATAAATTTGCAACTTTTTTTCCCTGTAAATTTGCAACTTTTTTCTCATAAATTTGCAACTTTTTTCCTATAAATTTGCAAATTTTTCCTCATAAGTTTGAAAATTTTACCTTGTGAATTTGCAACTTTTTTCCTGTAAATTTGAAATGTTTTTTCATAAATTTGCAACTATTTTCCTGTAAATTTGCAACTTTTTTCCTGTAAATTTGCAACTTTTTTCTCATAAATTTGCAACTATTTTCCTGTAAATTTGCAACTTTTTCCCCACAAATTTGCAACTATTTTCCTGTAAATTTGCAACTTTTTTTTCAGAAATTTGCAACTATTTTCCTGTAAATTTGCAACTTTTTTCCCATAAATTTGCAACTTTTTCCCCATAAATTTGCAACTATTTTCCTGTAAATTTGCAGCTTTTTTTTCAGAAATTTGCAACTATTTTCCTGCAAATTTGCTAGTTTTTCATAAATTTGCAGCTTTTTCCCCATAAATTTGCAACTATTTTCCTGTAAATTTGCAACTTTTTTCATAAATTTGCAACTATTTTCCTGTAAATTTGCAACTTTTTTCCTGTAAATTTGCAACTATTTTCCTGTAAATTTGCAACTTCTTTTCCCTGTGAATTTTCAACTTTTTTCCCATAAATTTGCAACTTTTTTCTCATAAATTTGCTACTTTTTTCCTATAAATTTGCAAATTTTACCTTGTGCATTTGCAACTTTTTTCATGTAAATTTGCAATGTTTTTTCATAAATTTGCAACTATTTTCCTGTAAATTTGCAACTTTTTTCCTGAAAATTTGCAACTTTTTCTCATAAATTTGCAACTATTTTCCTGTAAACTTGCAACTTTTTTCCCCATAAATTTGCAGCTTTTTCCCCAAAAATTTGCAACTATTTTCCTGTAAATTTGCAATTTTTTTCATAAATTTGCAACTATTTTTCTGTAAATTTGCAACTTTTCATAAATTTGCAACTATTTTCCTGCAAATTTGCAACTTTTTTCCCATATATTTGCAACTTTTTCCCCATAAATTTGCAAATGTTTCCCTGTAAATTTGCAACTTTTTTTTCATAAATTTGCAACAATTTTCCTGCAAATTTGCAACTTTTTTCCCATATATTTGCAACTTTTTTCCCATAAATTTGCTACTTTTTTCCCATAAATTTGCTACTTTTTTCCTGTAAATTTGCAATTTTTTTCTCATAAATTTGCAACTATTTTCCTGCAAATTTGCAACTTTTTTCCCATATATTTGCAACTTTTTCCCCATAAATTTGCAACTGTTTTCCTGTAAATTTGCAACTTTTTTTTCATAAATTTGCAACAATTTTCCTGTAAATTTGCAACTTTTTTCATCCATCCATCCATCCATCTTCTACCGCTTTTCCGGAGGTCCGGGTCGCGGAGGCAGCAGTTCAAGCAGAGAAGCCCAGACTTCCCTCTCCCCAGCCACCTGCTCCAGCTCTTCAGAGAGGATGCCAAGGCATTCCCAGACCAGCTGGGAGACAGTCTCTCCACCGAGTCCTGGGTCTGCCCCGGGGTCTCCTCCCAGTGGGACGTGCCTGAAACACCTCAAGTGGGAGGCGTCCAGGAGGCATCCTAATCAGATGCCCATACCACCTCAACTGACTCCTTTCAATGTGGAGGAGCAGCGGTTCTACTCTCTCTCTCTGAGGGTGAGTCCAGCAATCCTACAGAGAAAGCTCATTTCAGCCGCTTGTATCCGCGATCTCGTTCTTTCGGTCATTACCCAAAGCTCGTGACCATAGGTGAGAGTAGGAACGTAGATTGACTGGTAAATCGACAGCTTTGCCTTAGAACTAAGCTCCCTCTTCACCACAACAGACCAGTACAACGGCCGCATCACTGCAGATGCTGCTCCAATTCGTCTGTCGATCTCTCGCTCCATTTTCCCCTCACTCGTTAACAAGACCCCAAGATACTTAAACTCCTCCACTTGGGGCAGGAGCCTGTCCCCAACCCGGAGAGGACAATCCACCTTTTTCCAGCTGAGGACCATGGACTCGGACTTGGAGGTGCTGATTCTCATCCCAGCCGCTTCACACTCAGCGGCAAACCGTCCCAGCAAGAGCTGTAGGTCATTGCTGGATGAAGCCAACAGGACAACATCATCTGCAAACAACAGAGATGAGATCCTGTGGTCACCAAGCATGACACCCTCCATTCCCTGGCTGCGCCTAGAAATCCTGTCCATAAAAATTATGAACAGGATCGGTGACAAAGGGCAGCCCTGGCGGACTCCAACTCTCACTGGGAATGACTCCGACCGAGTGTTGGCAATACGAACCAAACTCTCACAACAGTCGTACAGAGACCGAATAGCTCGTAACAACAAGCCCGATACCCCATACTCCCGAAGCACCCCCACAAAAATCCACGAGGGACGCGGTCAAATGCCTTCTCCAAGTCCACAAAACACATGTAAACTGGTTGGGCAAACTCCCACGAACCCTCAAGAATTCTCGAGAGGGTAAAGAGCTGGTCCGATGTGCCACGGCCAGGACGAAAACCACATTGCTCCTCCTGAATCCGAGGTTCGACCAACGGCCGGACTCTCCTCTCCAGTACCTTGGCATAGACCTTCCCAGGGAGGCTGAGGAGTGTGATCCCTCTAAAGCTGGAGCACACCCTCCGGTCCCCTTTTTTGAAGAGAGGAACCACCACCCCGGTTTGCCATGCCAAAGGCACTGCCCCCAACCTCCACGCAATGTTGCAGAGGCGTGTCAACCATGACAACCCAACAACATCCAGGGCCTTGAGGTACTCAGGGCGAATCTCGTCCACCCCCGGGGCCCGGCCACCAAGGAGATTTTTAACCACCTTGGCGACCTCAGCCCCTGTGATAGGCGAGTCATCCCCCTCGTCCCCAAACCCTGCTTCCTCTGTGGAAGGCGTATCAGTGGGATTGAGGAGATCCTTGAAGTATTCCTTCCACCGCCCGACGATATCCCCAGTCGAAGTCAACAGTGTCCCATCCGCACCATACACAGTGTGGACGGGGAGATGCTTTCCCCTCCTGAGCCGCCGGACAGTTTGCCAGAATCTCTTTGAGGCCGACCAAAAGTCTTGTTCCATGGCCTCACCGAACTCCTCCCATACCCGGGTTTTTTCTTCAGCAACCACCCGAGCTGCACTCCGCTTGGCCTGCCGGTACACCTCAGCTGCTTCGGGAGTCCCACAAGCCAACCAAGCTTGATAGGACTCCTTCTTCAGCTTAATGGCCCCCCTCACCACTGGTGTCCACCACTTGGTTCGGGGGTTGCCACCACGAGATGCACCGACCACCTTGCGGCCGCAGCTCTGGGCCGCCGCTTCAACAACAGAGGTGGAGAACATGGCCCATTCAGACTCCATGTCTCCAGACTCCCTCGGAATGTGGTTGAATTTCTTCCGGAAGTGGGAGTTGAAGACCTCCTGGACAGGGGCCTCAGCCAGACGCTCCCAGCACACCCTCACTATACGTTTGGGTCTACCAGGTCTGAATGGCTTCCTCCCCTGCCATCGGATCCAACTCACCACCAGGTGGTGATCAGTTGACAGCTCTGCACCTCTCTTTACTCGGGTGTCCAAGACATAGGGTCGCAGGTCTGATGATACGATAACAAAATCGATCATCGACCTGCGACCTAGGGTGTCCTGGTGCCAGGTGCACATATGGACACCCTTATGCTTGAACATGGTGTTCGTTATGGACAGACTGTGGTTAGCACAGAAGTCCAATAAATGAACACCACTCAGGTTCAGATCGGGCAGGCCGTTACTCCCAATCACCCCCCTCCAGGTTTCACTGTCGTTGCCCACGTGCACATTGAAGTCCCCCAGTAGGACAATGGAGTCTCCAAGAGGAGCACCCTCCAGCACCCCAGTCACAGACTCCAAAAAGGGTGGGTACTCTGAAACATCATTTGGTGCATAGGCACAAATGATGGTCAGGACCCGTTTCCCAAACCGAAGGCGCAGGGAAGCAACCCTTTCGTCCACCGGGGAAAATTCCAATATAGAGGCAGCAAGGTGGGGCAATACAAGAATACCCACCCCTGCTCGTCGCCTCTCGCCCGGGGCAACTCCAGAAAAGGCCAGGATCCAGCCCCTCTCCAGGAGACTGGTTCCGGAACCGGAGCTGTGTGTTGAGGTGAGGCCGACTATATCTAGCCGGCATCTCTCAACCTTGTACACCAGCTCAGGCTCCTTCCCCACCAGAGAGGTGACATCTGTGACTCGCATTTTAGGTCAGAACAAAGGCAGGAAGCTTAGCCTTGTTATGCAAGGCTGCAGACTGTGGGGGGTCGATTAAAGGATGCATGGGAAACAGTGGAAGTGATATCATGGAGGGAAATGCATTGTGACTGTCTTTATTATGCAAGGTGGTGAAATGCATTGTGACTGTCTTTATTATGCAAGGTGGTCTATGGGACATGTGATCTATGAGGTGTGAAGTCCCTGATATTTAAGGACTAGAGTTTACTGATTCATTCCCTTTTTTCTGCTTGAAATGATGGAGATGTGAATAAAGCTGACTCTGAGAAAGAACTCTGCCTCGTCATTTTCACATCTTCCACACTGGGTAAAGAGGGTAAAGAACTCTTTTCATAAATTTGCAATATTTTCCTGTAAATTTGCAACTTTGTCCTCATAAATTTGCAACTATTTTCCTGTAAATTTGCAACTTTTTTCCCATAAATTTGCAGCTTTTTCCCCAAAAATTTGCAACTATTTTCCTGTAAATTTGCAACGTTTTTCATAAATTTGCAACTATTTTCCTGTAAATTTGCAACTTTTTTCCTGTTAATTTTTCAACTTTTTTCCCATATATTTGCAACTTTTTCCCCATAAATTTGCAACTATTTTCCTGTAAATTTGCAACTTTTTCCCCCTGTGAATTTGCAACTTTTTTCTCATAAAGTTGCAACTTTTTTCCCATAAATTTGCAACTTTTTCCCATAAATTTGCTACTTTTTTCCTATAAATTTGCAAATTTTACCTTGTGCATTTGCAACTTTTTTCCTGTAAATTTGCAACTTTTTCTCATAAATTTGCAACTATTTTCCTGCAAATTTGCAACTTTTTTCCCATATATTTGCAGCTTTTTCCCCATAAATTTGCAACTATTTTCCTGTAAATTTGAAACTTTTTTCCTGAAAATTTGCAACTTTTTCTCATAAATTTGCAACTATTTTCCTGTAAATTTGCAACTTTTTTCCCATAAATTTGCAGCTTTTTCCCCCAAAATTTGCAACTATTTTCCTGTAAATTTGCAACGTTTTTCATAAATTTGTAACTATTTTCCTGTAAATTTGCAATTATTTTCCTGTAAATTTGCAACTTTTTTCCTGTTAATTTTTCAACATTTTTCCCATATATTTGCAACTTTTTCCCCATAAATTTGCAACTATTTTCCTGTAAAATTGCAACTTTTTTCCCATAAATTTGCAACTTTTTCCCATAAATTTGCTACTTTTTTCCTATAAATTTGCAAATTTTACCTTGTGCATTTGCAACTTTTTCCCTGTAAATTTGCAATGTTTTTTCATAAATTTGCAACTTTTTTCCTGTAGATTTGCAACCTTTTTCCCATAAATTTGCAACTTTTTTCTCATAAATTTGCAACTTTTTTCCTGTAAATTTGCAACTTTTTCTCATAAATTTGCAACTATTTTCCTGCAAATTTGCAACTTTTTTCCCATATATTTGCAACTTTTTCCCCATAAATTTGCAACTATTTTCCTGTAAATTTGAAACTTTTTTCCTGAAAATTTGCAACTTTTTCTCATAAATTTGCAACTATTTTCCTGTAAATTTGCAACTTTTTTCCCATAAATTTGCAGCTTTTCCCCCAAAAATTTGCAACTATTTTCCTGTAAATTTGCAACTTTTTTTCCCATAAATTTGCAGCTTTTTCCCCAAAAATTTGCAACTATTTTCCTGTAAATTTGCAACTTTTTTTTTCATAAATTTGCAACTATTTTCCTGTAAATTTGCAGTTTTTTTCATAAATTTGCAACTATTTTTCTGTAAATTTGCAACTTTTTTCATAATTTTGCAACTTTTTTCCCATAAATTTGCTACTTTTTTCCTCATAAATTTGCAACTTTTTTCCTGTAAATTTGCAACTTTTTTCTCATATATTTGCAACTTTTCCCCCATAAATTTGCAACTGTTTTCCTGTAAATTTGTAACTTTTTTTTCATAAATTTGCAACAATTTTCCTGTAAATTTGCTACTTTTCTCAAAAATCTGCAACTTTTTTCCTGTAAATTTGCTACTTTTTTCAAAAATCTGCAACTTTTTTCCTGTAAATTTGCAACTTTTTTTTCATAAATTTGCAACTATTTTCCTGTAAATTTGCAACTTTTTTCCCATATATTTGCAACTTTTTCCCCATAAATTTGCAACTATTTTCCTGTAAATTTGCAACTTTTTTCCCATATATTTGCAACTTTTTCCCCATAAATTTGCAACTTTTTTTCATAAATTTGAAACTATTTTCCTGTAAATTTGCAACTTTTTTCCCCTGTGAATTTGCCACTTTTTCCTGTAAATTTGCAACTTTTTTCCTATAAACTTGCAACCTTTTTCCTATAAATTTGCAACTCCTAACGCCAGTGTTACTGCTTACAGAAGAACATCACACCTAAGCAGCTGCCGACTGCACATTTGCACTCTACCTGTGAGCTGAAGAGAGGCTTGAGGAGGTGGGTGTCCTCCACCCGTCCCCTGACGTCAGACCTCCACAGCCTGAGTCCAGGTCGAGCAGCAAACGCCTGGAGGTCGCTCTGTTTACAGAGAGCCGGCAGGAAGCAGGCACCGAACTGTCCACTGCTGCGACACCACACAGAAACACAGTACTGCCAACAGGATCCAGTACAGCTCATGAGGACACATTTAACAGGGACATACTCACCTCCGTTTCCACATGGAGGTCTCAACTTTGGTCAGAATACTGCAGGGTTTATTTAAACACTACAGCATCATTTTCCTCCCAGATTAAACACCCTTCTTCACAATGACCAGTTTCATTAATGAACACCAGGCCATGCCACCCTCCATCTTCTGTCTTGCTAAATTCATAGTGTTCACACGGATGAAACACATGGTGACTGTAGAGATGTGCATGGTATTGTTCAGATACCAGGAAGTGAGATGTACGATCAGCTGTGATTGGTGAACCAATTAGTGACTTTTTCTCAAAAATTTGCTAATTTTTTCCTATCCACCTTATTCCTGGGGGTGCCGCTGTAGGAACGATTATGGGTGGAGCTTCCGGTTTCAGCTGACCTAGTGTTAAATCAGTCAGTAAGAGTGGAGTAGCAGGGGCATTTAAAATAGCGTTTTTAAAAGTTTTTCAAATTCATTTTAATGTATAGTCCACATACATGTTTTGCACTCAAGTGGCAGCTAATTTGAGCTCTTCTGGTTTTTGTATTTTCTGAATGTTTTGCCGTAGTTCTGGTACTTGCTGATGTTCGTGGTTGTGCCAGTAGACTGGATAAATGGAGGCTTCTTACCACACGGTGACAGACGACATCCAAGCACAGTGTTGTGGCGTACGTCTCCTCTAAGGTAAATCTGATTATGTCCAACATGTTTTAACAAAATGCAGCTGACTTTATTGCAGTGGACACATGCTGGCAAAATTCGGAATGCGCACCGCGTCATTACGAGCTACAGGCAACGAGAAGTCATACACCCGTGGACAAAATTGTTGGTACCCCTCTGTTAATGAAAGAAAAACCCACAATGGTCACAGAAATAACCTGAATCTGACAAAAGTGGTAAATAAAAATTCTATGAAAATTAACCAATGAAAATCAGACAGTGTTTTTTAATTTGTTGTTCAACAGAATTACTTTAAAAAACAAACTGATGAAACAGACCTGGACAAAAATGATGGTACCCCTAGAAAAGATTGAAACTAATGTGACCATAGGTACATGTTCAACCAAGATGTGTCCTTTAATTAACATCACAGGTGTCTACAAACTTGTAATCAGTCAGTCGGCCTATTTAAAGGGTGACAAGTAGTCACTGTGCTGTTGGTGACATGGTGTGTACCACACTAAACATGGACCAGAGGAAGCAAAAGAAAAGAGTTGTCTCAGGAGATTAGAAAGAAAATTATAGACAAGCATGTTGAAGGTAAAGGCTATAAGACCATCTCCAAGCAGCTTGATGTTCCTGTGACTACAGTTGCACATATTATTCAGAAATTTAAGATCCACGGGACTGTAGCCAACCTCCCTGGACATGGCTGCAGGAGGAAACTTGATGAAAAATGGAAGAGACGGATAATACGAATGGTAACAAAAGAGCCCAGAACAACCTCTAAACACATTCATGGTGAACTCCAAGGTCAAGGCACATCAGTGTCAGATCGCACCATCCGTCATCGTTTGAGCCAAAGTGGACTCCATGGGAGACGACCAAGGAGGACACCACTCTTGAAAACAAATCATAAAAAAGCCAGACTGGAATTTGCCAAACTGTATGTTGACAAGCCACAAAGCTTCTGGGAGAATGTCCTGTGGACAGACGAGACAAAACTGCAACTTTTTGGCAAGGCACATCAGCTCTATGTTCACAGACGCAAAAATGAAGCATACCAAGAAAAGAACACTGTCCCTACTGTGAAACATGGAGGAGGTTCTGTTATGTTCTGGGGCTGCTTTGCTGCATCTGGCACAGGGTGTCTTGAATCTGTGCAGGGTACAATGAAATCTCCAAGACTATCAAGGTATTCTAGAGAGAACTGCGCTGCCCAGTGTCAGACAGCTTGGTCTCAGTCGCAGGTCATGGGTCTTGCAACAGGATAATGACCCAAAACACACAGCTAAAAACACCCAAGAATGGCTAAAAGCGAAACACTGGACTATTCTAAAGTGGCCTTCTATGAGCCCTGATCTAAATCCTATTGAACATCTGTGGAAGGAGCTGAAACATGCCATCTGGAGAAGGCACCCTTCAAACCTGAGACAACTGGAGCAGTTTGCTCATGAGGAGTGGGCCAAAATACCTGCTGAGAGGTGCAGAAGTCTCATTGACAGTTACAGAAATCGTTTGATTGCAGTGATTGCCTCAAAAGGTTGTACAACAAAATATTAAGTTAAGGGAACCATCATTTTTGTCCAGGCCTGTTTCATGAGTTTGTTTTTTAAAATAATTCTGTTGAACCACAGTTCAAAAGCATTGTCTGATTTTCATTGGTTAATTTTCATAGAATTTTTATTTATTACCACTTTTGTCAGATTCAAGTTATTTCTGTGACCATTGTGGGTTTTTCTTTCATTAACAGAGAGGTACCAGCAATTTTGTCCACGGCTGTAAATCATGACTCTTTCTTTGTCTGGTAGCGGCCATGTCCCAGCAAAACCCCATGAGTGCCTGGTATCACTGGAAAGCTTAGAAATCATACTTTCTAAAAATATCTACACTACCGTTCAAAAGTTTGGGGTCACCCAGACAATTATTTTGTGTTTTCCATGAAAAGTCACACTTATTTACCACCATGAGTTGTAAAATGAATAGAAAATATAGTCAAGACATTGACAAGGTTAGAAATAATGATTTGTATTTGAAATAATAATTTTTTCCAGATACTCAACCTGCTCAAAGGAAGGTCAGTTTTATAGCTTCTCTAACCAGCTAAACCGTTTTCAGCTGTGCTAACATGATTGCACAAGGGTTTTCTAATCATCCATTAGCCTTCTGACGCAATGAGCAAACACATTGTACCATTAGAACACTGGAGTGATAGTTGCTGGAAATGGGCCTCTATACACCTATGTAGATATTGCACCAAAAACCAGACATTTGCAGCTAGAATAGTCATTTACCACATTAGCAATGTATATTAGATATTAGAGTGTATTTCTGATTAGTTTAAAGTTATCTTCATTGAAAAAAACAGTGCTTTTCTTTCAAAAATAAGGAAATTTCTAAGTGACTCCAAACTTTTGAACGGTAGTGTATATTTTTGCGGAAGACGTAATTCCCAACCGATCAAACATGAGTTTAGAACCCAGCTAAAATATAAACAAATCGTCTCTTTCTGGGTCAATTTTCGTGCACCTTCTACAAATTAAATATCATTTTGAAGGTCTTTCAATACAGAATATGGAAATAACGTTACATCAGTTTTGAAAATGTCCTCAAAGTGACTCATTTTGCCAGCACGGGTCATTTGTTTACACCGTTAGCATCTTAGCAACAGCGCTAACTAACGGAGCTACTGTCTACAAGGCCACTTTTTAAGGTCATCTTCCCATCCCTCGATAGTCGTGGGAAGTGGTATGATTATGTTACTGTTTTGAAGTGCAAGAGGCCATGTTCCTGCATTTCTGATGCCAAAGTCATTGTTTTTGAACAAGGAAAAGTGTCCCTTTTCAGTGACAACCATATGTTCTAAACTAGTACCGGAAGTTGCTACCATAATTGAATGAATGAATCTTTTATTTCGGATAGATTAAAAGTAAAGATTAAAAAGAAACAGAATAATATTACAAAGGGGAAAGAAAATCCAACAAGGTCAAATTAAACAATAACTCCTCTGATTATACAGTTCAACATAAGTTATCCGAAATGGGTGATGGCTGAAGCCGCAGCTTATATTGCCCACCCATATTCCATCCAAGAATTCAAAAGAAAAACAAAACAAGAGCGATTACAATTCGGAACAAAGCGAAGACAAAATGTGACAAAAAAAAAAACAACTGAGCAACAACACAGCACAGACTGGATATGACAATCCTTATGTGATTTTACATGTCATCTTGTATATATGTTTGGAGTATTTCTTCCTTTAGTTTTTGTTTAAATTGTCCAAGCGTTGTACATGATTTTAATTCAAGTCCAAAATCGTTCCATAATCTGACTCCTTGCACTGAAACATAGTGTTGCTTGGTGGTAGTTCTCGCTGAAGGTTTTTGAAATATACATGTTCCTCTGAAATGATATTGTTTCTCCCTTATTTGGAACAACTTTTGGATATTTGCAGGCAGTGATAGAGTCTTCACTTTAAACATTATTACTGCAGTTTTAAAGTCAACCAGATCTTTCTACTTGAGAGCTTTTAATTTAAGAAAAAGTGGGTTTGTTGGTTCCCTGTAAGCAGCTTTGTTTATTATTCTAATAGCTCTCTTCTGAAGCATAAAGACTGGATATATGTTAGTTTTATATGTATTTCCCCATACTTCAGTACAATATGTCATGTATGGGAGTATTAATGAATGATACAAAGTATATAATGTGGGTTGATTCAGCAAATATTTCGCTCTGTGTAGTATTGCGATTGATTTAGATATTTTACCTTTAATATAATGAATATGTGACTTCCAACACAGTTTATTATTAATTATTACTCCAAGAAATTTAGTTTCAGATACCCTTTCAATCTCTACACCATTTACACTGAGTTTAGATACTAAGTTGTTGTGATGGTTGTTAAAAACTATACATTTTGTCTTACTTAAATTGAGCGTTAATTTGTTTGAATCAAACCACAGTTTAAGCTTTCCTAATTCCTTTCCGAGTGTATCCAAAAGTTGTTCCAAATTGCTTCCACTGCATAATAGATTAGTGTCATCGGCAAACAATATTAAATCCATTTTTTCCGAGACTTTACATATATCATTTATATACATATTGAATAACAATGGCCCCAAAACCGAACCCTGTGGGACTCCACAAGTAACCTTCTGTAACTGTGAGTTTTTGTTACCGACACATACATACTGATATCTATTCTTTAAGTAACTACTTAACCAGGACAGTGATACCCCCCTAATACCACAATTTTAACCACCTCAATTCACACAAGGCATCATGGGGCCTAGGAATAAGGTGGATAAATTTACAGTTTTTTTCATGTAAATTTGCAACTTTTTTCCTCATATAGTATTTGCAATTTTTTCATGTAAAACTGCAACTTTTTTCTCATCAGTTTGCAATTTATTTTCCTGTAAATTTGCAACTTTTTTCTTTGTAGATTGGCAACTTTTTCTTATGAATTTGCAACTTTTTTCTCAACATTTGCTAATTTCTTCCTATAAATCTGTAATTTTTTCCTGTAAATTTGCAACTTTTTTCCTGTAAATTTGCAATTTTTTTCTCATATATTTGCAATTTGTTTTCATGTAAAATTGCAACTTCTTTCTCATCAGTTTGAAATTTCTTTTCCTGTAAATTTGCAACTTTTTTCTTGTGAATTTGCAACTTTTTCTCATAAATTTGCAGTTTTTTCCTGTAAATTTGCCAATGCTTTTCTGTAAATTTGCTGCTTTTTTCCCTCATAAATTTGCAACTTTTTTCACATAAATTTGCAATTTCTTCCTGTAAATATGCAACATTTTTTCTCATAGATTTGTGATTTTTTGGGGGGGCCCTTTAATTTTAACTCAGAGAAACTGTCAAGTATCTCAGCTGTGATAGACCAACCTGTAAATGAATGAATAATAAAAACAGAACAAAAGGGGCGAGTTAAAAACCTTTTCCGGGGCTTGGTCCCCAGCTGCAGAACTTCCTGCGTCTGTGTGCAGTAGAGCAGGGATCTCTGCTGCGTAGAAACCAGCAACACCTGGTGACTGTACTCCATCTGAACCACACCTGAAGGCTCCTCCAGCAGCAGCACGGGTTTGCACACCCCCTGCAAACACACACACACTCTCATGGTCAGGAAGCAGATCTTCTGTCTTCACCAACACTGACAGTCGTCCTGGACTCACCTGGTCCAGGTCCAGAGCCGAGAACACCACCCGGCCTTTATCGTCTCCAGAGAAAAGTTTCATGCCGTTGGTGCTCCACGCCAGCGCCGTCACCGAGCCTTTATGAAGGCCGACGACATCAAAGCGCCTCAGCTAAGACGGACAGACCGACACGTGAGAGACTGCCGGGTGAGATGGAGGCCACTGAGGGCCACCTGTCAAACATCTCACCTGCTTGTTACGACCAGGAAGTGGAGACACCAGCTGGAAGATTGCAACCCGTCCCGAAGCTGTTCCCGCGGCGACCAGGTCGTCAAAGCAGCTGAGCAGCTTCACGGCTGTGATGGCTTCACACTTTCCCTGGAACACATAGCAACACATGATCACATGACCTGATCGCCACACTGCGTCAAGGCAAAGCAACGCATACTAGGAGGAAAAACGCCGGTCTAGATCATCAGGTGCAATGGTGCACCTGCACGCCGCCATCTGTTTGGTAACATTTATATGCAAAAAGTGGCAAAAATATAAAAATCTTAGAAATTTACTGGGGAAAAGCTGCAGATTTACCACAAAAAGCTGCAGATTCATGATTAAAATGTCACAATTTATAAGAAAATATAGTTTATTTGTCAGGGACCATGTACAGAAAAACATTAAACACAGGGTAAAGATGCTCTGAAGAAAACTCTCAAATTCATGATAAAATTTACTAGAAAAGCTTCAAAGTTACGTGAAAAAAGTCACAAATTTTTATGAAAAAGTTTTAGGCAAACAAAAATCCTCAAGTTCATCATAGTAAAGATGACAAATACAGCAGTAAGAAACAGCAAATATACATGAAAAAAATTAAACACTTGGAAAAAAAGCTGCAGATTTAATGAAAGTGAAGCTAAAAATTACTTGCAATAGGCACAAATTTGCAGAGAAAAAAATGTATTAAATTTACAAGTTTTGGTAGCAGCAAAATTATGAGAAAACAAGAGCATTCTGAGGTGAGTGCAATATCCCCCGCCTCCGTTTTCTTTGAGGATCCCAGTACTTACTGACCAGTTTTCAACTTTTCAATATAATTACTGTGACAGAACAAAAAAATTATGATAAACCTATCATCCATGAATATACAACAAAGTATACAACCCATAGGTGTAGGGCAGGATGCCAAGATGAACTTGTGTAGCAAGTCTGGTAATCCTAGAGGGTTCTATAGTTACAACCCTACATGTTCTCTAGTAAGAGGGTATAGGGAGTGTCAGCCTTGACCTTTTGACCCCAATCCTGTAGTCAGAGGTTACGGTCTCAGAGTGAACCTGTGTAGAAGGTTTGGTGACCCTAGCTTTCTTTGTTGTTGAGATATAGTTTATAAGCCATGCTGATGTTGACCTTTGATAACCCAGCCACAGATGGTGCACAAGCCAGTGTACTTCCAGTGCTGGTCCCAAGACCGGGTAAATGGGGAGGGTTGTGTCAGGAAGAGCATCCAATGTAAAACCTTTGCCAGATCAAACATGCGGACCATGATGAATGAGACTTTCATACCGGATCGGTCAAGGCCCGGGTTAACAACGACCACCACCGGTGCTGTTAACTGACAGGGTGCCGGTGGAAACTGGACTACTGTTGGACAAAGATCGAGGAGGAGGAGAGGAGGAAGGCGTGTTAGGAGGGAGAGAGAGAGAAAAGGAAAGGTAGAAGTGTGGAGGTGAGAGTAGGGACATTAAATGTACGGACTATGACTGGTAAAGGCAGAGAGCTGGCTGGTATGACGGAGAGAAGAAAAGTAGATATACTGTGTATTCAAGAAACCAGATGGAAGGGAAACAAGGCTAGGAGCATTGGAGGTGGATTTAAACTGTTCTACCATGGTGTAGATAGGAAGAGAAATGGAGCAGGAGAAACCTTGAAGGGAGAGTATATGAAGAGTGTCCAGGAGGTAAAGAGAGAGTCAGACAGAATCATGAGTTTGAAGCTAGAAGTCAAAGGTGTGATGTTGAATGTTGTCAGTGTGTATGCCCCACAAGTTGGATGTCAGGTAGAAGAGAAAGAGGAATTCTGGAATACCTGTAAGTTGGTTGAAGTGGTAGAGAATGATCCCGGGGGGGGGGGGGGGGGGGGAAGTGGTGATTGGAGCAGACTTTAATGGACATGTAGGTGAAGGGAACAGAGGTGATGAGGAGGTCCTGGGTAGGTATGGTCTTAAGGAGAGAAATGTGGAAGGACAGATGGTTGTGGATTTTGCTAAAAGGATGGAAATGACTGTGGTGAACACAATACTTCAAGAAGGGAGAGGAACACAGGGTGAGTTACAAGAGTGGAGGAAGGTGCACACAGGTGGACTACATCTTATGCAGAAGGAGAAATCTGAAAGAGACAGAAGACTGCAAGGTGGTGGCTGCGGAGAATGTAGCTAGACGGCATCCGATGATAGTCTGTAGGATGACTTTGCAAAGCAAGAAAAGGAAAACAGTGAAGGCAAAGCCAAAGATCAAGTGGGGGAAGCTACAGAAGGAAGAAGGTCGCACAGAATTCAGGAAGGAGTTGATACAGGCTCTAGGTGGTAGGGAAGAATTACCAGATGACTGGGAAAGTACAGCCAAAGTATTGAGGGAAATGGGTAGAAAGGTATGTGGTGTATCCAGTGAACAGAGGAAGGAAGCCAAGGAGATTTGGTAGTGGAATGAGGAGGTACAGGAAAGTATCCAAAGGAAGAGGTTAGCAAAGAAAAAGTGGGATAGTCAGGGAGATGAAGAAAGTAGACAGAAGTATTTGGAAGCTAGGTACATGGCAAAGAGACAGTCCCTCCAGGATTTTGCGGGATGTTTTTATGATTGTTGCAGCCCAAAAAGCCTGAATTTGCAGGAGCTTTTTTATAAAGTTGTGATAAAAGTTGCGATGTTTTAAGAGTATTTTTTTCCACTAAAAGTTCAGAATCAGAATCAGAATCAGGTTTATTGCCATTGTTCATGTAGTACACAAACTAGGAATTTGTCTCGGTACAATGCTGCAACATTAAACATGATAAGATAAGAGAAATAAACTATACATGTAATAAAGTGTAGGATAAGTAGGATAAGTTGTGGGAAGAATCACAGATTTTATGGCAGATGTTTTTTTTTCCCAATTTACTGTGGTGATATTCTGTATAACAATACAAGAAAAGCACAGGATTGTCAAAAAATTCCTATTACAGTGATTTGTAAATTAAGCAGAAACTTCTGCTATACAGAAAAATACTTTTGTGCAACAGCAAATACAAACATTAACACAATATCGATTACAACAGCAAAATTGTATTGAATGCATGTTAAAGAGTAGAGATATGCAAATTATTAGCAGCACCTTCATTTGAAAACTCCTTACGGTCCCCAACCACTCGGTACTGAGCGGAGAGGAAAAAATAAATAATTTATTATGTTGCACTGTATTGTCTATCGGAGTCTGTGTTTTTCTGAAAAATAACAACAAAAAAACAGACTCACAGCAATACAGACTCCTAACTCCTACCTGTCTATCTGCATGTTGGTCTTGACACACACACTTGTCTCTTCAGACACACATCTTTCATTTATGGCAGGACGGTGGGGGGGGGGGGGTGTTTGTCCATCCAGACCGGAGATTCACAGCTTTAAAGCTCATTGACCAGATGTAGCTATGATTTTACCTCTAAAGATGTGTAAAATGTTCAAACATTGGCTGTAGTGTTAGACTTGGTCGTTTTATTTGTGGTTTTATGGCGTTTGTCTTCACGTGCGCTCCCGTGACTGGGTGCTTTTGGGACAGGCGGACGTTTTTCAACACAAACCCAGCACTTCGTACACGCAGTCAGGATGGAGACGCAACAAGACGTCCACCGGCAGGCTGGGGGAGACGGGTGAAAGGACGGTGTTGGAAACCTTGCGGATGAGTGTTTTTTTTTTAAGTCACACACTCTGTTCTTGCTGATGTGTTCAGTTAATGGTCACTGTAAACATGGAAGTGAACGCAGTGCAGCGATGCATTTGGTTGGTTAGACTGAGTGTTTGAGCGCCAGTCAGGCAAATTTGATTGGTAAAATTGGTGGAAGTTGACGAGGATTGGCCAAAATTGCAGGAAAGTTGCGGTGACTGGACAAAGTTGCAAGGTTGCGTAATAGTTGCACTGATTTCACGTGAATTGATGCGATCGCAACATTGTGAAATCCTGGAGGGACTGAAGAGAGAGGTGGCAAAGGCAAAGGATAAGGCATATAGTGAGTTGTATGAGAGGCTGGACACTAAGGAAGGAGAAAAGTAGTTGTATCAACTGGCTAGACAGAGAGATCAAGCTGGAAAGGATGTACAGCAGGTTAGGTTGATTAATGACAGAAATGGTAATGTACTGACAAATTACGAGAGTGTGTTGAGAAGGTGGAAGGAGTACTTTGAAGAGCTGATGAATAAAGAAAATGAGAGAGAGAGGAGGATGGATGAAGGAAAGATGGTGAACAAGGAAGTCCCAAGGATTAGCAAGGCAGAAGTGAGGGCAGTTTTGAAGAGGATGAAGAATGGAAAGACGGTTGGTCCAGATGACACACTTGTGGGGGTATGGAAATGTTTAGGAGAGATGGCAGTGGACTTTTTAACCAGATTGTTTAACACAATCTTGGAGAGTGAGAGGATTCCTGAGGAGTGGAGAAGAAGTGTTTTGATACCAATTTTCAAGAGCAAAGGTGATGCTCAGAGCTGTAGTAACTACAGAGGCATAAAGTTGATCAGTCACACTATGACGATATGGGAAAGAGTTGTTGAAGCCAAGTTAAGAGGAGAGGTGCCAATCAGTGAACAGGAGTACAGTTTCATGCCAAGAAAGAGTACTACAGATACAATGTTTGCTCTAAGAGTGCTGATGGAGAAGTATAGAGAAGGTCAGAAGGAGTTGCACTGTGTCTTTGTGGCTCTAGAGAAAGCATATGATAGGGTGCCAAGAGAGGAAGTGTGGTACTGTATGAGAAAGTCAGAAGTGGGAGAGAAATATGTGAGGGTGATGCAGGACATGTATGAGGACAGCAAGACAGTGGTGAGATGTGCTGTAGGAGAGACGGATGGATTCAAGGTGGGAGTGGGATTACATCAGGGATCAGCTCTGAGCCCCTTCTTGTTTGCCATGGTGATGACAGGCTGACAGATGAGGTCAGGCAGGAGTCTCTGTGGACCATGATGTTTGCAGATGACATTGTAATCTGTAGGGCAGCGCGGTGGCGGAGTGGTTAGCACTGCGGCAGCACAGCAACTCACCCTTGGCCAGGGGATCTTGGGTTCAATCCCAGCCCCCGACCAACAGTGATCTGTGTGGAGTTTGCATGTTCTCCCCGTGTCTGCGTGGGTTTACTCCGGGATTTCTCCGGTTTCCTCCCACATTCCAAAAACATGCAAGTTAGGTTAATTGGCATCAAACTGGGGATTCTAAATTGTCCTTAGGCATGACTGTGAGAGTGAATGGCTGTCTGTCTCTCTGTGTTGGCCCTGCGATGGACTGGCGATCTGTCCAGGGTGTACCCTGCCTCTCGCCCAAAGATGCTGGGATAGGCTCCAGCCCCCCGCGACCCGAAAAGGATTAAGCGGAAGAAGATGGATGGATGGATGGGATTGTGATCTGTAGTGAGAGTAGGGAGCAGGTGGAAGAGAACCTGGAGAGGTGGAGGTATGCTCTGAAGAGAAGAGGAATGAAAGTCAGTAGAAGCAAGACAGAACACATGAGTGTGAATGAGAGGGAGGCAGGTGCAACGGTGAAGGTGCGCATCATCAGTGTATATCAAACCATGGTACCAAATTTCAAAAAAACAGGAACAAAACTGTAGAAGGAGCTGATTTCACAAAAGTGGGACAGATAGACAGACTGACCCATAACATAATCCCCCTTCAGCCTTCACCCAAAGGGCTCCTCGGCCCCTATGGGCTTCGTCCTGCAGGGGATAAAAACTGACTTTAACTTCCTACAGAACTGAAGCTGCTTCGGATCTGTGGTCTGGATCAGTTAGTGTGGTGGTCTGGATCATGAGGGGCCAGAAGAAGAAGCGCTCTCACCTCCAGACTGTACTTGTTCATGTGTGCCAGGCGGCGACAGTACAGATACAGCATGCCGATGCTGCTGCCCACAGCCAGGAAGTCACTGCTGCTGTCCAACGCCGTCAGGTAGACCAGGACGGACCTGAAGCCGCGCTGCACCTGCAGGGACACATGGGACCGTCAGCTCCTTCGCCAACGGTCAAACCAGCAGTAGCTGAACTGCTCCTCACCTTGGCTGGGATGGTGTTCAGCAGGTAGTAGAGTGGGCAGAACTCCCTCAGGACGGACGGCGGCGTTGACTGCATCGCCATGTTGTTCCTCAAGTGGTCTCAGGTGGTCCAGAATAGGAGTTCAGAAGCTCATTTAAAAAATAAATCTGAGGACAAGAACATAAATATACTGTGACACAGCTGCACACATGGGGCGGGGCTTGAACCACACCTGCTTACCGGCCAAAATACTTCTTCTTCTTCTTCCTTTAGATTTGATTGGCAGTTGGCAACCAGCTTACAGGTGCATTACTGCCACATACTTCACTCTATATCATCACTCTGGCCAAAATAGAATAACATCACGGGACTTATTCAGTGTTGTCATGTATGACGTCACAGAGGAATAAACAGTTGAGATTTTACACAGATCAGCTCATTCATGAAGAAACCTGCAGAAATTACGTTTTAATTCTGCCTCTGACCACTGTCCCCTGCTCCTGTGATTGGCTGATATGACAGCATGACGTCACATAGTATGAACCGACAGTGACGTCAGCACAGGTGAATCTGTCACGAGGGGCGGAAGCTAGCTGTGATATAAACATAACGTACATTTTCTGTCTAAATGAAGGTTTTCCTGTCTGAATGAAGCGGACTGACTGAGGATTATTGATCAGGGTCACATATTTGGTTTGACTGACGGTTAATGAAGTTCAGTCTAACCGAACCCCCCCCCAAAAAAACCAAACAAACCATCATATAAACAAACCGACATTGTGATGTTTACCGAGCAGATCCAGGGTAGCTAGCATGAGATGTTGGGCGGTCAGCGGCGGACCGACTCCCGCATCGGGACCGGAACAGCCCGGCCCCTTAGTCACACCCGTCCCCGGAGCAAGCAGCAGATGTGGATCTAGGTGTTTCTGGTCGCAGGCTGGATGATGGAACGCGGACCGCGGACAGATGACATCGCCCGCACAGTGACGGCCCAGCTGCTGTCCGCCAACATCGCCCCCTGCTGTCCACACCCGAAAAATACAGGCTGCCGCTGCGCGCGTTCCGCTCAAAAACCAGAAGCGGGGATCTATGAAATAAATTAAATTCTGCTGTAGATGATCCAGTCTATCCTACAGCTGCTGCTCTTGAGAGCATTTATTAATAAAACAGTCAGAAATAATAAATCATCGACCGGATACGGAAACAGAACTCTTGACTGTTGGAAGGAAAACCTGGAACGGAATCCGCTCTACATGGCGGGAGCACGTCGTCCATCTTTATCTACAGTCGATATTCTCTGAATTATTTAAATCGTTTTAAAGGTCCGATTTTGTGCAGTTTTGACATCATAAAACTACCCCAACAACATACATCTGTCTGCCCAATGTACAAAGTTTGCATCAGGAATATGTCTTACAGAGGTCCTTTGCACATTGGCAAGGCATTGGCTGGATGTACTCCCAGTGCAAACTTGCTGACATCGGCCCAATGTATGTGTGCTGTTGGGGTTTTAACTGCCAATAGGACAGTGATGGACTTGTGACATCACTAAGCACAGGAAGTGAAGTTCATTTTTTCTTTACTGACACTACGGTGGATAATTTATATTTGTTAAATAAAATATTAATACAAATATACTTTTATTACTATCAGTTGATATAAACAATAACTAAGATCAGTTTAGCTTGTTAATAATGTTAGTAACAATAGTCTGTTTTACTCGTATTTGAGGTGCAATGGCTTATGAGTAATCTTTGTGTCAACTTCTGGTGATGTACGGTTGTTCACTTTTTCCCTGCTCAGTTCTTAGGTCCCTTTGAATTGAAGACCGTTCACTCCCTTTGGTTTGGAATCTCACTTAATATGGCGGAATGCCCTGTGCAGTCCACTTCGAAGTACACTATTGGGCGGTCGGAATGCACCTTTGAAATCTCACCTAATAAAGAGACTCACGCCCCCTCTACTTCCACATATGGGGCCTTAAATTGGAAAAATTCTCCATTGAAATGAATGGCAAGAGTGAAATTATCTTTTGATCCCGATAGAATTTTGCCACAAGTTACACATATGATGTTTGACAATGTAAACGATAATTTTCCACATAAATAATGGTGTAGGCTGTTGTTCAACTGACAAGGTACAAGGTTATGAAAATACGTAAATTAAAAGACTACAAACACAGATGAATGGACCTTATGTCATCTTTTCAAAGTGCGCCTAGGGTGAAGTAACTAACCATCCTCTGGATCAGCCGCAGCTCTCAAAATACAAAACAACACCTTTGTGTTGTTTTTCTCTTCTTTGGATCCTTCTTTCACTGGTCAGGAAACTGGAGGTGAGGTTTTAGTAATCTCCCGTTATGCTTGTGTTTAGTGATGTGGGATGATGGGAGTTGCTGTCCGCTAATCGTTGAAACAAAAATTAAATATTACTCTGTTATTATATGACAGCCAACAACTTTATTTACGTGGAAAATGATCTTTTTAAATTGACAATATCATATCTGTAACTCGTGGCAAAATCTGATCGGGATCAAAAGATAGTTTTGCTCCCGCCATTCATTTCAATGGAGAATTTTTTCCATTTAAGGTACCATACGCGGAAGTAGAGGGGGTGTGACTTAGGCTCGCTATACTCCTGTTAAGTGGAATGCGTACCGCTTTATTTTGAACTGATCTGTGCTTTGATACAGACTGGCAGTTACTGGTTACTGGTGGGATGAAGGTTTCATTGTGTGTTCATGTTATTTTATTCCAAAGAAACATCAGTATAGTTTCATAACAGAAAATCTCTGTTGTATCAGCAGTGGCAAAAGAACATTTGACCCTAGGCAAGAGGTGATGCATAACAAGACGTACACAGACAGACCGAGCTTTGTATGAAATGGTTCCCCAACATATAAAGTAAATGTTTGATGTTTCAGCAGTGGGAAAATGTAGAAACTTCCACTTTTCACGATCCTTCCACTGATGCTCCAGACATTAGGATGGGATTCAGTTGTCATAGGTCCTGTTAACTCCAAAACTGTGTTTTCATGGATTTGATTATAAAATACATCCATGCGTCATGTGTGTGCTATTAAAGATGAAAATTTTCACTTCACAAATAAAAACACACCATTTTCAACTTTTTGTGATGTCACAACCCAACAAGCCCCGCCTTCAGTTGTGTATTTGCAAATCAAACCACTCTGACTGCTTCGTTACTAGTGATTGGCCAATTCAAAAGACCTTTAGCCAATCAGATTAGGAGTCCGGAGTTCTGGTCATCAGGCTGAAAACCAGAGAGCTTTAAAAACAGTTTTTCTGAGGGGTGTAAAACACAGAATTGGATAAAAACACATCTTTATGTCCTTTAAACTGTCACAACTTGAAACCAGTCTCTGGAAAATTCACAGTCTGGGATCTTTATGGCATCCAAACATGAGCTTGTAATAATCACACATTCATTCATGGACACAGACTGTACTGAACGTTCTGGATCCAGTTTGATCCGGTCCGGGAAATGCTATGTCCCGTGAACAGCTAAGCTAAGCTAGTTCAAACCTCCTCCCGCTAACCGTTACGTGGACCGGTACCATCCGTTCTGTTAATGTCTGCCTCATCCCCGCGGAGCGTCTCACTAAAACACCCACAGCTTTTATCATCCGTATTTATTCAGTGAGATCGGTGGAAGACTTGGTTTACTGATCCAAACTCAGCCCGAGCTAACCACACACTCTCATCCAAAATGGCGGACAGCGAGGAGGACAGAACAATAACAACCGCGGAGCCGCCGGGGGCCGCAGACCAGCCCCCCGCCGCACAGAGCATCCAGCCCGGTGACGGCGTACTCACAGAGACCGCCGACCAGAGCGCTCAGTCCGTGGAGAAGACCCAGTCCGTGACCCGTGCTGCAGAGGGTGTACCCGAAGCTCAGGTGGTGGAGGTGTTCCAGAACCAGCCGGAGGAACAGAGCGTCCTGGTGGGCTCGGAGCTCGCCGACCTGGCCAACACCACGATCATCTACGTCCAGCCGGACGGCAGCCTGGTGGAGGGCTCAGGGCTCACGGCCGAGGAGCAGCAGACCCTGCTGGAGCAGCTTACCAAGCAGCAAATCATCCAGGTTTCAGACAACGAGGCCGCTCAGCTGCTCCAGCAGAGCCAGGTGGTGAAAACCGTCCCGGTGGTCCACAGCGCCGCTCTGGACCCGAGTCAGCTGCAGCAGGTCATCAACCAGGTGACCAAGTCCCAGCAGCAGGCCCACACTCAGGTCACCAAGCAGCACCTGCAGGTCTCCCAGCAGAACCTCCAGACCCACAACAACGCCTCCCAGCAGCTGAAGAGTGTGGCCCAGCAGGTGGCCATGCAGGCAGGGACCTCGGTCCAGGCGGTCCAGAAGAAGGTGAGTCAGAACCGGTACAACCAGAACGTGCGTGACTCCAGAGTCTACACAGAACCGAGTCTGAAGAATTAAAGCAATCAGCTAAAAGGGGATTTTTGTTTTAAAACCTCTTTAAACACAATGTTAATAAGATATAACATTTAAAAAAAAACTGCAGCCCCCGTTATTATTGCACATTAAAAAGGACATTTTAAAACCTATAAATTAGTTATAGATGTGTTTTAATAGAAAAAAATTAGTTTACACAAATAGTTCAGCCCTGGTTCTGTGAAAATGGCAAAAATCATCTCCACTGTAGAGATCCAGCAGTCATGTGACCTCCCAGGGTTGTCCATCACACAGGAGGGAAAAGATAGCTTGTTGCTATGGCTACCACACACCAGTTCCTGACAGCAGAATTTCCTGAAATCGGGTCTTTGTGGAAGGATATGATGAACTGGAAGTTTATCTCCCCTAAAGGGAGCAGCAGCAGAAGAACTTCTTCCTGTACTTTATCAGATATTTCTGTGTACTTTGCAGCCACTTTGCCCCCCCCCCCCCATTTTGTTTTAGTAAAAACCAGGTTGTTCCAGCTCCCTCTCTATTACACACAAGTAGGGATGTTAATAATTAATTGACTTTTGATCAATTGTCGATAAGAATTTAGTCAACTAAATTAAATTAGTTGTCAGTTAATTGATAACTCAGCAGTCCTTTTCATTGGGAGCTTATTCTATGAAATGTAGTGGCTTTGCCATCCAGGCATGCAGTCACCCACTGCCGCATTTCAACCGAAAAAGCAGAAGAAGACGTTAAGCCCCCAGAGCACATGAGCGGTGTGCAGAGTGAAAAAACTCACCCTTCCGGGTTATGTCGGCAAGCCACAACAAGTTCCAATGGCACGTTCCAATGTCCACCCATCAAATCAACAGGGTGGAGAAACGGACTGCAGCAGGCTACACGAGTGCAAAAACCTATCCCTGCAGCCATAAAACTCGTGGTGGCTGTGGCTGCATCCATTAAAACTTGTGGCTGCAACCAGCGGCCACAAATGGAGCTTGCTCCTTCTCCTCCCTTCAACCTGCCACTAGACGGAAAAGCAGACCGGACTAAAGTCACCACTGAGGTAACAAACAACAGAGGAACCCAGATCGTACTGGGTTTGCCTAGATTTCCGGGGTACTGTGATAATGTTTAACCCCTTGCACTCTGGTCAATTTCCCTAAAAATGCCTAAAAATAACGTACCCAAAGTAAATCAAAAGCTGTTCTTCAACCCTTTGCAGCATCTTCATGGGGTTGGTCTCATTTAAAAGAAAACACTTTGAATTTTTTGGCAAAACAAATCTCTCTTAAGTACTCCTGTCACTGAGTAACAGTCATCTAAACATACTGAACTTGAAGAAAATAAATTTCGCCAGGGTGTTTTTTTGGATACAAATGCTTGCACATAACACACAGCTGTCAGATCCGGGCTGGAAAATGCAACAGAAATGTAGAACCAAGTGTTATCCAGCTGAGGTCAAAATTTTGTAACAATACCACAAAAAATGAATATATTACACAGCTTTTTTGTCAGGTTGTTCCCAGGCGTTTTTGAACTGTGCCAAATTGTGCCAAATGGCACAGTTTGGAAAAGCGTCTGTAACTTTTGAATGATTCAATATAGAAGCTTCATCTTGGGCTCTAATGAAAGGTGACACTCAGGGCTGTGTGTGTGTGTGTGGGGTTGTTTATTCATTCATGAATGAATGAATGAACAAACAAGCCCCCACACACAAAGAAGCATGCCACGTAAAAAATGTGGAAAAAAATAACCTACAGTGCACTAAAAATTATACTAAAATATCTGTAATGTAGAAGATAACAACTCCCCCCCCCCCCCCCCCCCCGCTACAGAGGACGGACATCGCCCATCGCTACATGAAGGACCGCGGTGACGGTGCGCCACGGTCTACTACGCACAGTTGTACTAAAATATCTGCAATATATCTGCAATCCGCTACAGAAAAGTAGCGGGGTGGGGTGGAGGGGCGTTCACGGTACGGACGCGGCGCACGGGTCCGTCATGTGGCGATGACACACAGTTTTAATTTACCGATCGGTCAAAAGTCATTTTGATTACAATTTTCAGGGATAAAGAATAATTTAGCTTATAACACTTACCTGTCCACAACAGCAGTGTCGCTGGCGAACTTCTCTTCCTCATTGTCAGATGAACATGACGCTGGTCCGCTTGTTACGACTCGTGGTTCTGGTCACGCGACCCGGTCAAACCATGATTCCATTATTGCGGTTTTGCACTTCCATGATTGCGGTTTTGACAAACGATTTTTCAAAACAAATAAGAACAGTAGTAAGAAAAAAAGACTGGCGAATGCGTGTGTGTCACCCAGCAGCTTACACAAAACAGATTTTACGCACTGGACGTACGCTTTCAATTGTCGAACTTCTCTGCTTCAATTGGCTCGCTGCATTCGCAGCCGTTGGTAGGCGGGTCCTTCTTGCTAGGTTTTCAGTCATTGGTTCTTCAAGGTTTCAGAAACCCAATTCAAGGCTCTTATTAGCTGAATGAGAAGTCAATCAAATCTAAACCAATCAAAGCACTCCTTTGGCTTTCTGTTCGCGGCTGTGTCTGTAGTGGAAGAACGGAAATGCAGCTTTTTTTTTTTTTTTTCAGTGCGCCCTAGGACGCAGAGACGTGACCGCCCGCGGTATCCCGGAGTGCAAGAGGTTAACATGCAACAGATGGAGCAGCTCACAATTTATTTTCCTGTCAAAGCAGTACCAGTGCATCTCGGTAAATTAGTATGTGAAAGGTTTTTAATATAACTAAAAAAAGATAGGTTTTATGATATTGGTAATAATTTTTAAAATAAATAAAAAATCATGACATTTGTTATTTACTGAGATGTACCAGCACATAGTACACACTATACAGTGCAAAATTTGTTAAGCTACAAAAAAATGCCATTGTCTGTAGTTAAAAAAAATGCAAATGGTACAATACATCATTGAGGAATGATGTTCATGTTTTATTCAGTATATGAAAAAACAGCAACTTTTTATATGTTAAAGATAGACTGTATTATACCAAGGGAAATTCAGATTCTCAGGAAAAATGCCGCTTATCAATTAATCGTTAATTGATAAGATAAGATAAGATAAGATAAGCCTTTATTAGTCCCACAACGGGGAAATTCCAGGATTGCAACAGCACAGGGATAGCAACACTCAGAGCAACAATCAGAAGGCAAGAAAAAACAAGCAAGCAAGAGCAGCTAATATACATATGTACATATTACTATAAAATATATATATACACACACACACACACAGACACACAGTGCAGAGCATTGTAGCTGGATGGAATAAATATATGAATATAAGAACACACAGTGCAGAGCATTGTAGCTAGATGGAATAAATATGTAAATATATAAACACCCACAGTATGGAGCATTGCAGCTAGGTGGAATAAATATGCAAGTATATAAACACACACAGTGCGGAGCAATGTAGCTAGATGGAATAATATGTAGATATATAAAAACACAGTGCGGAGCATTGTAGCTAGATGGAATAAATATATAGATATATAAATATAAACACACCCAGTGCAGAGCATTGTAGCTAGATGGAATAAATATGTAAATATATAAACACACACAGTGCAGAGCATTGTTGCTAGGTGGGATGAAACAGCATAACCGTCTACTTAGTTATCCTACATGGTATGATTATGTGCCCATACATATTCTCACCCTCCATAGCGACCGGTATGTTCCTAGTTGTATGCCGGAGAGGACCATTGTGTAAGTCTATTGCATCTTTTGCATTCAAAAAAAAAAAAAAAAAAAAAACTATTAGTTTGTTACGTCTTTTTGCTATCTCTGCGAGCAGCCCTGCTTAGGTTGTACAGTCTGACAGCCGTTGGTAGGAAGGACCTACGAAACCTCTCGGTTGTGCACCTGGGATGATGTAGTCTGCTGCTAAATGAGCTCCTCAGTGCATCCAGTATGTCCTGCATAGGGTGGAACTCGGACTCCAGCAGAGATGACAGTTTAGCCACCGTCCTTCTCTCTCCTATCTCCTCCATCGGATCAAGGCGTTGCCCCAGGACAGAGCTAGCTTTCTTAATCAGTTTGTTCAGTCTCTTCCTATCGGCTGCAGTAATGCCACTGCCCCAGCAGACCACTCCAAAAGTGATGGCTGATGCCACCACCGTGTCATAGAATGACTTCAGCAGCGCCCCTTGTACACCAAAAGACCTGAGTCTCCTCAGCAGGAACAGCCTGCGCTGTCCCTTCTTGTAGAGTGCGTCAGTATTGTGTGACCAGTCTAGTTTATTGTTCAGATGAATACCCAGGTACTTGTAGGATGTCACCATCTCGATGTCTGTTCCCTGTATATTTACTGGTGCTGTGAGGGGCTGCCCATGCCTGCGGCAGTCCACCACCAGCTCCTTAGTTTTCCTCGCGTTGATCTGGAGGCAGTTCCGATGGCACCAGTCCACAAAGTCCTGGATAAGCCCTCTGTACTCAGCTTCATCTCCGCTGGAGATGAGACCAACGATCGCAGAGTCATCAGAGAACTTCTGTAGATGGCAATGTGTTGTGTTGTGTGAGAAGTCCGCAGTATAAAGAGTGAACAGGAAGGGAGCCAGCACCGTTCCCTGGGGGGCCCCCGTGCTACTGATGATCGTGTCAGAAACACAGTCCCGGGTTCTCACAAACTGAGGCCGGTTCGTGAGGTAGTCCAGGATCCATGATGACAGGTGCTGGTCCACCCCTGCGCGCAGCAGCTTGTCCTTCAGGATCATCGGTTGGATGGTGTTGAAAGCACTGGAGAAGTCAAAGAACATGATCCTCACCATATTCCCGGGCTTCTCCAGGTGGGACAGAGAACGGTGAAGGAGGAAGATCACCGCATCCTCCACCCCAATGCCATGCTGGTAGGCGAACTGGAGTGGATCCATCGCTGGTTCCACCAGGGGGCGGAGATGAGCAAGGAGCAGTCTCTCCAGGGTCTTCATCAAGTGGGACGTCAAGGCCACCGGTCTGAAGCTGTTCAGGTCTTTGGGGTGGGAAGTTTTTGGTACAGGTACCACACAAGATGTTTTCCACAGCTGTGGTACCCTCCCCAGTTTCAGGCTCATGTTGAAGATATACGTCACAATCCCACACAGCTGGTCTGCACAGGACTTGAGGAGCTTTGCGCTGATGCCGTCCGGTCCCGACGCCTTCCTCGCCTTGATCTTCCTCAGCTCCGTCCTCACCTGGGTCTTGGTCAGGGTCAGGATGGGGGGCTGTGTGTTGGGAGTGGGGGGGGTGTCGGTGGAGTGGGGAGTGGGTAGCAGGACTTGATTTCTTAGAGGCAGCAGTGGTTGTTGTGCAGACAGGGGGGAGGGCGGTTGGTCAAATCTATTGAAAAACAGATTCAGGTTGTTCGCCCACTCCCTGCCCCCCGTGGCCTGGGGGGAGGTATTCTGGAGCCCCGAGATGGTTTTGAGGTTTCTCCAGACCCCGCTGATGTCGCTCTGTTGCAGCTTGTCCTCCATCTTCTTCCTGAAGCTGTCCTTGCCTTCTCTGATCTTTCTCCTCAGCTCCCTCTGTACGGACTTCAGCATCTCCCTGTTCCCCGACCTGAAGATCCTCTTCTTCTCTCTCAGAAGTGTTTTTATCTCAAGGTTGATCCAGGGTTTGTTGTTTGAGTGACGCCATAAGGTGAATCAATTAATGAATTAATTGATAACTTGCGTCCTTACATACAGCCATTCATTCTGTCCATCTGCTTCCATTATTCAGGATAATTCGCCACTGAGATTTGGAAAAGGTGGAAGGAAACAGTCAAAGAGATTGTTCTCCACTTTGCTGTCCAGAGGTTTAGATATTTGAACCATTCAGTGACGGTAACATTAGAACAACAGAAGTGGGGTACTTGCATCATGGAGGTTACAGAACTGACATGATCAAATAAAATCTGATCTGACTGGTTTCAGGTCCTCTATCAGCTTAGACTAAATCCTATAAAACGGGTCCATCTGCAGTCTGATACCTCTTCTGTGATGTAAATCTCAACCAGTTCTCAGTGGTAGTTTCACCCATTTTCTTGTGATGGCCTTTTACTTGACACCAAATAATTCAGTTTGTCCAAATCTGTGGGTTGTTTTGAGGACAGCTTTAGTTTCTTTGTTGGCTCGACCATGTTTTCCTCCTCTATTATAAACTGGTCCACTGCTCATGTCTCATGACAACAACACTGAAGGTGCTCTGAAAACATCAGTGTGTGAAAAATAATGTTCAGCTGATGCAGCTGGAGCAACATAGTGGACACACATGTAAGTGACATGTATCTGACTCCATGTTGGACTCTGTTGATGGTCAGTCTTGGAGGTACATCAGCAGATAAAACAGGCAGGTTCTGGTGCAGAACTCCAACCCATTTTCTGGTGCTGGACTGTTAAATCTGCTCTGTAGTGTCTGTTCTGGATCTTTCTGCTGGTTCTGGTTTCATCTGTTTTTGTCTTTTCAGGCAGAGCCCGTTAGGATCCAGATCCAGGTTCCTGCCAAGCAGGAAGTGGTACCCGGCTCCTCCAGCCAGCCGAAGACTCTGACCCTTGGTCAGTCAGAGGTGAAACTGTCAGCAAATGGGAACGTGAGCAGTGCTCAGATCATCCACATCCAGCCTGTGGTTGGTCAGCAGGGTCAACAGTTCTTCCTGCAGCAGAATCCAGGAGACCCCCCAATACAGCTGCTGCTGCAGAGCCCCACCCCGGTCGTTGGATCTCTGCTCCCGTTGGTCCACAAACTGACGGGCCAGACAGCGTCGGTGAGCACCGCCTCCACTCCGGCTCAGAAACCTGCAGCATCCCCGGTGAGAATCGTGACGACCACCACGACTAAGACCTCCTCCCCGTCGGTCATTAAGACTCCGCCCACTACAGTAGTTAAAACTGTTAGTATTCCTCTGGCTAAAGCTCCTCATGGCAGCACAACTCCTACTACCAGTAAAAGTCCAGTGAAACCACAGACGGTCATGGCTGCAGTCTCAGTAAAGACCGGCACCCCTGCTGCTACACCACCTGTTACTGTGACCATGCCTCCATCAGACCCACGCCCTACGGGGAAGGAGAAAGAGAAGAAGATGAAAAAGAAGGAGAAGAAGGCAGTGAAGATTCAAACCAGGTCTGGCCGCGTCTCCAGACCCCCCAAGTACAAAGCCAAGGATTACAAGTTCATAAAGACGGAGGACCTGGCTGAGAGCCACCAGTCCGACTCGGACGACTACTCCGACATGAGCGTGGAGGAGGAGGACGGCAGGAACAAGGACAGTGGCACCCCCACCAGCTCCCTCACATACAGCCACAAGTCCCGGTCCCACCGCTGCCAGACCTGCGACAAGGCCTACATCGGCCAGGGTGGCTTAAACCGTCACTACAAACTGAACCCCACCCACGGAGAGCCTGATCTAGCCGGGGAGGTGCCACGCCCCCTTGGTGACAGCCAATCAGAGGAGATGACCACAGGAGACGTCAAAGAGGCAGAGGAGGAGGAGGACGAGGAGGAGGACGAGGAGGAAGAGAGGGATGATGATGAAGATGAAGATGAAGATGAGGATGAACCTGCTGCCACGGCAGCAGCTAGAGTGAGATCTTTGTTTCTCCTGTTAGCTGGTCAATCCTGCTGGACGTCTGCTTCAGACCTCACTCTGCTCTCTTTTTAGGTCATGGAGGGCCCGACAGCTGTTGTAGCTCTAAGGGGCCTTCATTACCGGGGTCCCGGACGTCCCCGAGGACGAGGGAGAGGCAGGGGACGAGGACGAGGGCGAGGGAGGGGCCAATCAATGGGACTCACTCAAAAGGTGAGTTCTTTATTTTATCTGGAAGTGACAGATTTACTCGTTCACTTGTTCCAGCATCACACCTGTCCAATCACTGTTAATATGTCATTCAGGTGACCATTGACCTTATGAATAGACGAGGTCGTCGTGGGCGACCGCCAAAGCTTGGTGCAACCATGGTAACAACAGAGGAGCAGATAGAGACACGACGAGACAGACTGCAGGAGGTGAGATGGAGAAGGAGGCCGTAGAGTTTTGGAGATGTGACACAGAGGTGATGATAACTGATGATGTCTCCATGACAATGTTTTACAGCTTGTAGATGAATGTGAGGATGAAGAGCTGATGGATATTGTTCTTCCTCGTCTGATCAAAGAGCTGAGTCTATGGGAGCTGCTGTTAGCTAAGGTAGGTAGCTGTGGTGACACCAACTGACCACACACTACAGGAACACCAGACTTCCAACTGACCACACACTACAGGATTTCCAGACCTGCAATTGACCACACTATAATAGTCTTTTTAACTTGTCTAAGCCAAAAGCATCTTCAACGCCTCCATGTTATCCACAATTTGACTGCCAGACTTTTAACCCATACTAAGAAAAGGGCACACATTACACCTGTTTTAGCAACACTTCACTGGCGCCCAGTTGCATACCTGCCAACTACTCCGGTTTTGCCGTAATGGTTCCGGTTTTCAAGACCCCATTCCGGGTTACGGCTTTATTAATCAAAATTACGGTTTTTCACTAAAAATTCAGTCAAAAATTTTAAATCGTAAAAAAAACACGAAAGCAATTCCAAACACGAGATCGCTAGGAATCGTATCTAAATTTAGAACATAGTAGCGTCAGTAGCGTTTCTTTTCATGGTTCACTGCTACGCTTTACCTGACTCGTTTGCTAAGCTAACGCTATCGCTTTTGAGGGTATTGAGGCTTCTATTCTCGCGCGAAATCCCGGAGAGGCGTGCGTACATGGTGAGATGTAAACACGATGTAAACTGCTGCAGATGTTCGCACGACTGCACTTCAACCCTGGCAAATGGACCATGGATTCGACATCTAAAGGGAGAATACATTTTATATAATGCCTAAGATTCTGAAGAACATGTGCTGTGTAATTGCTAGGGATGGGCATAATTTACCGATTAACCGATAATTGATCATTAAGAATTTCACCGAGGAAGTTCATTTTCGTCGACAAACCGTTTTTTTTTTTTTTTTTAAACAATCCGAGGTTATTAAGGCCTAGTGCACGGCCGTCCTCAAACAATGCAATGGCAAAATTTGGGCACCAGGGGGCAACATTACACCATCGCCGTACCCTGGCGTGCCTCCGTTGATACATGCGGGCTTCCGTAGGGCGATCGCCAAATCATGAGGCGGTTACGGCGAAGTGTTGCGTGGGACCATTTCAATTTAAAAAATGACCAGGTGTACTACAATCACTGCAATGCAGCATACAAATATACCTCATCGACAGGGTCCATGGAACACCCTTATTACGCGAAGAAACCGCCAACAGTGGTTGCGCGCTGAGTAATGGCGGTCGTGAAGATTCTTTTTTTTTTTTTTTTCAGAAACTTTATTGAGAAGGTCATGAAGATTCGGTGTACACACGTCGAGGGAAGCTGCAGGAGGCGGCGTAGTGCCTCGACGGGAAGACTATTTCGCACAAAATGGCACAAGAGAACAGCAAAAAGTTCCACGCGGCTAGACTAAGCAATACGAGCGATAGAGCAATGAATGCGGTCTTCGTTTGTTGGGTGGCCGCTCGGCAGGGAGAGAGAGCTGGGTAAAACGTCTCGGCCAATCAGCTTGCGGGGTGAAACGTCTCGGCCAATCAGCTTGCGAGATTCCCGAGCCGAGCAAACACGAGAGCAGAGAGAGAGAGATTTGAGAGAGAGAGGTAGATTTGAGTTGTGCGGCTCTCCGTGCCCTCCGTGCTGATACCTGATGTTCTAATGTAGTCTACCTACCTAAAAATGTTAATGATTAACCGATTATTAATCATTAATTCTCCCGGCGATCGGTGAAGAAAATTTCACCGAATGCCCATCCCTAGTAATTGCAAGCCTTGTCATGCTTGGTGTATCATGTAAACACATAAAATATCAGAGCGATTTTGCCGTCTTTTACGCGCGTGTCTGTTAAACAGTGCTAGTATACCCTGCTGATATTTCTAGTCTTCTAGTTACCTCCGCCAAGGAGGTTATGTGATCATCAGCGTTGGTTTGTCTGTTTGTCTGTTAGCAAGATAACTCAAAAAGTTATGGACAGATTTTCATGAAATTTTCACAGATTGTCAAAAATGGGGTATCCTACAGATGATTAGATTTTGGTGGTGATCCGGATCACCGTCTGGATCCAGGAATTTTTAAAAGGATTCTTTTTTTCTTTTTTTTTATTTAACATTGCGAGATAGGGCCATTTTCAATATTTTATTTATGATGTTAAACACTGTATGGGGGGAACTGTGGCGCTTGGCGGAGGTCTGCACTCTCCGAGTGCTTTTCTAGTATTCATAATACATCACATCTGGCCTATTCAAAGTTCTATGCAGTGTTAAGATAGTCTTTTGAATGCAAATTTAATGAATGAATGAATCTTTATTTCGGATAGATTAAAAGTAAAGATTAAAAAGAAACAGAATAATATAACAAAGGCGAAAAAATCCAACAAGGTCAAATTAAACAATAACTCCTCTGATTATACAGTTCAACATAAGTTATCTGAAATGGGTGATGGCTGAAGCCGCAGCTTATATTGCCCACCCATATTCCATCCAAGAATTCAAAAGAAAAACAAAACAAGAGCGATTACAATTCAGAACAAAGCGAAGACAAAATGTGACAAAAAAAAACTAAGTAACAACACAACACAGACTGGATATGACAATCCTTATGTGATTTTACATGTCATCTTATATATATGTTTGGAGTATTTCTTCCTTTAGTTTTTGTTTAAATTGTCCAAGCGTTGTACATGATTTTAATTCAGGTCCAAAATCGTTCCATAATCTCACTCCTTGCACTGAAACACAGTGTTGCTTGGTGGTAGTTCTCACTGAAGGTTTTTGAAATATACATGTTCCTCTGAAATGATATTGTTTCTCCCTTATTTGGAACAACTTTTGGATATTTGTGGGCAGTGATAGATTCTTAGCTTCAAACATTATTACTGCAGTTTTAAAGTCAACCAGATCTTTCAACTTGAGAGCTTTTAATTTAAGAAAAAGTGGGTTTGTTGGTTCCCTGTAAGCAGCTTTGTTTATTATTCTAATAGCTCTCTTCTGAAGCATAAAGACTGGATATATGTTTGTTTTATATGTATTTCCCCATACTTCAGTACAATATGTCATGTATGGGAGTATTAATGAATGATACAAAGTATATAATGTGGGTTGTTGATTCAGCAAATATTTCGCTCTGTGTAGTATTGCAATTGACTTGGATATTTTACCTTTAATATAATTAATATGTGACTTCTATGTCAAATGCTAATATTTGTTTGACACTGCGGCCCTTGGACCCCGGCTAGCTACTAGGCTTTTCAGGTTTGAAAGTTGAAGAAATATGAGGTTGTTAGCTACATTCTAACTTGATTTAATGCTAATATTTGTTTGGCAAATATTAGCATTATTATTATTAGCATTAGCATTAGCATTATTAGCATTAGCATCGGCCCCTGGACCCCGGCTAGCTACTAGGCTTTTCAGGTTTGAAAAGTTGGCAGGTATGCAGTTGATTTTAGGATTCAATTTAAAATTTTAGTCCTTGTTTTTAGAGCCATTCTTGATGAGGCTCCCACATATATCACTGAGCTGCTGAAAGTGTATAACCCCTCACAGTCTCTGAGGTCCTCGGATCAACATTTACTGCGGTCCCTCAAACCCATTTTAAAACTCGAGGTGATCGAGCCTTTCATGCAGTGGCACCAAAATTGTGGAATGCTCTACCACTGTCTTAGCACTCAGTAAACTCTGTTGACGCTTTTAAAAAGCAGCTGAAGACCCTGCTGTTCAAACAGGCTTTTTAGTTTGGTTATGGGTTTTTTGATTGTCTCATGTTTTTATCATTGTATTTGTGAATGTGTGTTTTATTTTACTGTGAAGCACTTTGTGATTCTTTCTGTGAGAAGTGCTATATAAATAAACTTTACTTACTTACACACACTACAGGAGCTCCAGACCTCCGACTGGCCACACACTACAGAAGCTCCAGTACATAAACTGACCACATACTACAGGAGCTCCAATCAATCAGACTTTATTTATAAAGCACTTTTCATGCAATGTAGCGGCTCAAAGTGCTGTACAAAAGTAAGAAGCAACATACACCAAAAATCTATAACATGGTCTCATCCACACACACACTCACAACACGCCAACTAATGGATTTACCATATAAAACAGTGTAAAAAAAAAATAAAAAAATTACCATGTAAAACATTAAAACTGAACTGAGGAAGCACTATCAGTGAGGCAAAACCAGATGTAATAAGACATAAAACCAATCAATAACAAGTAAAAAAAACAACCTATAAATATAAAATAGTTAAAACAGGATAAAAGGTGTGAGAAAAGGTAAAGGGGGGGGGGGGGAGTGAATGTAAATTTCAATAAAATCCAGGTCAAAATGGTGGGCCTTTAAGTTTGGTTTTAAAAGTATCAACGTTCTCTGCAGCCCTGAGGTCTTCAGGAAGGCTATTCCACAGATGTGGACCATAATGACAGATAGGGCTGTCCCGGTAGAGGAATTTCCTCTGCGGTGACAGTGGACAGCTCAACACCGCGGTATTATTTCAAGTGTTTTTAGGACCCTGTGATCTTGTAATTTAGACAGGATTCATAATGTGGCAAACAATGGCAGCTGTGAGAAACTCATTCCAGCTCCGCTCTCAACTTCCATGTGCGTGTGTAACAATTGTGCGGAGCTCCGGTCTTTCTAGACATGAACTGCTGATTCTGTGGGAAAAAAAAAAAAAAAAGATCATTTTCATAATGCAGTGGCAGGAACTCCAGTATTTCAACTACGGTGTGTGTGAACTGGAGACTGCAGCGACATTCAACTTATTTAAACAGGCAGCCTCCGTACAGCCCTGCATGGCTCTTGTCTCCATGATTTTTGCCGCTGTCCGAAAAGTCACGTTCAAACAAGCAATGCACTACGCAATAGCTGTTTGGCTGTCGGAGCTCAATTATAAACCCTCTGCTCAGAAGGAAGTAACACGCTTTGTGCCCTTTCAGTGCTCACTGCTACGGCTGTATTTAGCAAGGAGTCCAAACGCTTCTACCACTGACTGCCTGCTGGAGTTCCTCTGTAGACACAGTGCCGCACATGGTGCTGTCGCCGTTAGTACCGGGTGCAAAGATGCTGTTGGCAATAGAAGTACACTTACATTTAACTATTTATTTATTAATCAATAGGGGCACATAAGTGAACAATGAGCCACACACACAAAAAAGTGAACACCGCAGTTGTTGCGGTTTCTTGTTTTCCTCCGCGGTTGGCTTGACAATTGCGCGATATTACATAATTGTGGTTATCACGACAGCCCTAATGACAGAAAACCATCTCACCGTGAGTTTTAGTTCTGACTAAGAATGATTAAAAACCTTGACATGAAGACCTGAGAGTTCTTGAAGACTCACAGTGTAAAAGCAGTTCTGATAAATAATCAGGGCTAAGACCATTAAAAGTCTTAAAAACCAATAAAAGAACCTTAAAATCTATTGTGAAGTCTGACAGGCTTTAAAATGGGTGTTATAGCGGGGAAAATAAGTATTGAACACGTCAACCTTTTTCTCATTAAACATAATTCTGATGGAGACATTCACCTGAAATTTTCACCAGATATCAGTAACAAGCCAAGTAATCCATACATACAAAGAAATCGAGGTAACAGTGTTCACAAAACAAGTTATATTTAATAAAGTGGAATGACACAGGGAATAAGTATTGAACACACATGGTGAAATTCATTAGTAGAAAAGCCTTTGTTGGTAATAACAGCTTCCAGATGCCTCCAGTATAGAGAAACTAGGTGCAGGCATTGCTCAGAAGTGATTTTAGTCCATTCTTCTACACAAACTGTCAAATCTTGAAGGTTCCGTGGGTGTCTTCTATGAACTCTGATCTTCAGGTCATTCCATAGATCTTCAATTGGATTCAGGTCAGGTGGCTGACTGGGCCATTCTAGCAGCTTTACTTTCCTTCTCTGGAGCCAGTTGAGAGTTTCCGTGACTGTATGTTTGGGATCATTGTCTTGCTGAAATGTCCACCTTCGTTTCATCTTCAGCATCTTGGCAGTTGGCAACAGGTTCTTATCAAGGATGTCTCTGTACATTTGTCCATTCATCTTTCCTCCAATTATATGAAGTCTGCCTGCACCGTGTGCTGAAAAACACCCCCACACCATGATGGGATGTGCAGTGCCATTTCTCCTCCAAACATGCTGTGTGTTGTGGCATCCAAAAAGTTCAATTTTGGTCTCATCTGACCAGACTATTGGCCCTTTTCCACTAGTACCTACTCAGCCCTACTCACCTCGGCTGTACTCAGTTTGTAGGGTTTTCCATTCCTGGTACTAGGTACTTTTTTGGGACCTACTTCAGTGAGGTTCCAGCCGTGCTGAGTCGAGCTGAAAATGCGACGTCAACAGATTGCAGGCCACTGACTGGCCAGGGCATAACGTCAGTGGATGAGAACGACATCTTCACAAGATTCAAAACCACCATTTGTAAATTCGGCCGTGTGTTTTTGTTATTTCTGTGATAATGAACAAAATAAATGGCTACACAAATCAACATCATCACAAAACACCATCTTCCCCATGAGCAGCCATCAGCTTGGAGACCTCCTAGTATTTCATTTCGGAATGCTCTGCCAGCGCTGGGACTGAAAAGTTCATTTAGTGGTCAAATTTGACCAAATGTGGTTATTTTTCAACAGTCTCCCTGTCAGTGCACACAGTTCTTCCATCAGTGTTGCAGCATTTGGATCCCTGCGCTGGAAAAATAAAGTACATTTGGTCAAATTTGACAACTATGAACTTTAAGTCTATGAATTTTTCAGCTCCATCGGCCCTTCTGTGGTGGAGTGTCCCAAAATGAAAAAGTATACCAGGAGGTCTCCGAGTTGATAGCTGCTCATGGGAAGATGGGGAGTGTTTTGTGATTTTAATGTTGCCCTCATGTGCGTTCGCCCCCTGGTGGTCGGCTGGCTGTTGGTTGAGAAAATGCTTGATTTGATATGCAGCAGAACTTGCATTTTAAATGTTAGCATCGCCGACGATCACGTTAATTTAATCGTAGCAGCCAAAATCGTAATCATGCTCAAAATTCAATTAATTGTGCAGCCCTACTGCTAAGCCAGGTCTCTGTTGAAAACAAACCATGTAGGTTATTGTCTTGGATAAAATCGTTGATAAGAAAAGTCTCCAGACCTCCAACTGACCACACACTACAGGAGCTCCAGACCTCCAGGACCTTTCCCCAGGTCATTATCACTCTGCTGTTTCATCGTTCCATCTTAATGTCTTCTGTTTGTTTTCAGGTGGAACGTGGTGGTCCATCTTGCTCTCGCTTTCCAGATGTTTATCGTGAGTTTGAGTCTCTGCAGGCTCAGGTGAGACAGGCGGCCCAGGATTACATCAGCAGCTCGCAAGGTGGAGCCACGCCCCTGGAGGTCAGAAACATCGAGGTGAGAAGGTCTGCTGTGGATCAGAGATGGGCATCGTTAGGTTGATGGTGTCTCTGAATCAGGATGATATCTAAAATTGTATGTCAGAGACATGCCCCGACCCTCTGATGGAGGATCCCTGGTGTCTGTTTCAGGTCGCCCGGTGTCTGGGGATCCTGGATGAGGTGAACAGGATGAAGGTGGTTCCTGGAGCATCCTCCAGCTCCAGCTCAACCAATAAGAACGTTCGATACATGGAGGTAAACTAAATGGGAGACTGAGGGTTAGGGTTTGACTGAATCTTTGGTACCAAACTCAGGTTTAATGTGTGACTGCAGATGTTTCTGACAGCTGATCTGGTTCCTGCTGATCCAGCACAGATGTTGGTCAGATGAATAACAGGATAATAGCAGGTCACCATGTTGGAGCAACATCATGCAGGTGTTCAGAGTGGCAGACTATGGTGATAAATCCAACTTCAGCTCGCTCTTCTTGTTGGCATTGATCTGTAGTTTGTAACAAAGAGACGGAATAGTTTTGGTCTGGGCCAAGCCTTCTGTAGCCTGGCCAGGCTGGACTTCCATCATCTTCAGGTGAAGTCCAGAGTCTGAAGGATTTCACTGTGAGGCTTTAATTAATAACTGAAGGGAAATTCATTTTAAAGGACTAAAAGCAGCTGAATGGGACAACTGTTTATATGAACCAGTGAAAACAAGCAGACATGTCAGCTGTGGAATTACAGAGCAGAACCTTGATGATGATGATTAGAACATGAGAGAGGAGTGTCACACGTCGCTAGCCATGTTTACATGGACACAAGTAACCGGATTAAACACCTGATAAAAATGCTTCATGTAAGCACGCCAATCTGAAGATTCTGACCCGATCACACTCTTTCGGATTAAAATTTCCTTCCGATCAAGACGAGTGAGTTATGCCTATTGTTGATCCGATTGGTGTGCATATAAACACTTATTCCAAAGTTTGGTTAGAAAATATGTTTACTGCACATGCCTGTACGTCAGCCACACGTCGATGTGACATTTCCACCTTTGCAGCAGCTAGCAGAAGACATCGCGGGAGTAAAACGGAACTGGTCTGTATCGTCCTGCTGTCTCCCTCTATTCGTCATATGTAGAAGTATGTACTGCTGGACTTGTAGCTTCATTCCAGACACCAGCAGAAGCAAAAGTACAGTCTGAATAACACAATACAGGTCCATTTCAAAAAGAGAAAGCTACGAAGTGGGGTTTGTTTTCATCGGAAGTTGCTTCTTCTTCTACCATTTCCAGAATGTCAGATAATTCTGTGCATGTCAGAATGATTTAGTCCATTCAGACGTGTGACGCATGTAAACGCTCGTCATAATCGGATCAACTTTTTCAGGGTCCATGAAAACAGTAAAGTTCTGATCTGAAGTGTAATCAGATTGAAGAAATTTTGCGCATGTAAACATGGCTACTGTTAAACATCCCGCTGCTTCTGTCCTGGAGATCATCACTGTCTGATGGTCCGCTCACAATTTACTGAGTATAATCAGCGGGGTGGGTGGGGGGGGACTATCCACTGTGTTTGCAAAATGATCCAAAATCACCCCCTTGTTAATCTGCCATCCCCCCACCCCCATTCATAGGTGTAAGTCAAGGGAGGAACATTGCTCCAATGTGGAAAAAAGAGAACTGTCCCCCCCCCCAGTGTCATCATAAACTTTTTTATACCATGGGACAGAACTGAATAACATGACTTTGAACCACCAATTCCAAGCAGAAATGCAAAAAAATTTGCAACTTTTTCCCCATAAAATTGCAACTTTTTGCTTGTAAATTTGCGTCTTTTTCTCATAAATTTGTAGCTTTTTTCTTGTGAATTTGCAGCATTTTTCCCATAAATTTTCACCTTTGTTTCCTGTAAATTTGCAGCGGTCATCTGGATGCAAAATTTTTATTCTGTGTAATTAAATTGTAATTTGTGACTTTTTTTTTGCTTTTTAAAATGGCATCTTTTATCATATCTTTGTATCTAATTTATATTTCTATGTTTGTACTTCATGCTAGATTGGTGAGTATAATCAGTATAACTATATGGCAGTGGGGCGGTTCTGGGTTCATTCTGACTCTCACAAACCCTTCCTCAGAACTCCAAGATGTTGCCGCCTTCAAAGAGATTCAAGATGGAGAACAGCATTCCGATTCACCAGAATGGCCTCGAGGTTCCCAAAGCAGGCAAGTGTGAACTGGTGCAGTAGCACTGGGTTATGTGTGTATGTCGGTGTCCACCTGTAAACTGTTTTATTACAGCATCATAAACACAAATTTCTCATTAAAAAAGGACACAAATTTGAGAAAAAAAGTTACCAACTTGTGAAGGGGGGGAAAAAATTCAGCAGGAAAAAAAAAAATCACAAATTTTGGAGAAAAACATCACAAACTTGGATGAAAAAGTCACAGAGAAATCAGGGGAATGAAAATAAAATCACATTTCTGGAGGGAAAAAAGTCCAAACGGTCAGTCGATGACAAGTCTTGGATATAAATATGGAATCACCACTGTTGGAGGGTGTTCATTCAGCTATTAATTTAGTAAGAATTAAACTAATCACAGACATGTCACCATGATTCCATATTTATTTCCAGGGTTGTAATCATGAAAATAGTGGTCACATTAATCAGTAACGAATAGTGGTCAGTGTTAACAGCTCTGAAGACGTGTTCCTGTAGTCTGTTCTCTCTGCTGCTGCTGCTGCATCACAAACAGTCTTCATTGTCTTCTTACTTTTACATTGAAGGTGGGACCTCTGCAACCCCTGTCACTTCTGCGACCCCCATCACCCCTGTGACCTCTGCGACCCCCGTCACCTCTGCTACTTCTGCGACTCCCATCACCACGACTCTGAAGTCCTCCCCACCCTCTGCGTCTCCTCCGGCGGCTCCAGCTGGGTCCAACCTGGCCACAACTTCTGCTGACTCTGCTTCAAGGTGAGCTGACGTAGTCTCCACCCCTTCGCAGGTGAAACAGGTGAGCACACCTGAGTTCCTTTGAGTCCACGATGTAGTTCTAATTTTCATTAAGTACAGTCAGTAGGTGGTTTATTATTTTTTTAACAAGGAGGATGAGTGGTACTCTCCAATTTATCATGAGGTACAAATATGCAAAAATAAAGGTGCAATTATATAACTGATGCCAATTTAAAAATGAAAAAAGTCTATGTATAATTTAATTACACATAATACAAGTTTGACCAGCGTCCAGTTGAGCGTTGGAAATTTACAACAAAAAAAGTTGAAAATTTACAAGGAAAGAGTTGCAAATTTATGAGGAAAAAGATGAAAATTTACAGGAAAAGGTCACAAATTTATGACAAAAAAGTGGCAAATTTTTGACAAAAAAGGTTGGAAAATTTATGAGAAAATGTTGCAGATTTATAGGTAAAAAGCCACAAATTTATGAGAAAAATGCTGAAAATTTATGAGAAAAACTTGCACATTTTTGCAGAAAAAAGTTGCAAATGTATGAGAAAATGTTGTGAATTTATAGGTGAAAAGCCACAAATTTATGAGGGAAAAAAATGCTGAAAATTTACAGGAAAAAAGTTGCAAACTTACAAGAAAAAAAGTGACACATTTATGAGGAAAAAAAATGAAACTTTACAGGAAAAAGTCACAAATTTGTGAGAAAAATGTTGAAAATTTATGAGAAAAAACTTGCACATTTTTGCAGAAAAAAGTTGCGAATGTATGAGAAAATGTTGTGGAATTTTGAGAAAATGTTGCAAATTTACAGGAAAAAAGCCACATATTTATGAGAAAAAAAACTTTTTAAATTTATGCGAAAAAAAGTTGCACATTTTTTGTGGAAAAAAGTTGCAAATCTATGAAAAAATGTTGCACATTTTTGAGAAAAAAGTTGCAAATTTATAGGAAAAAAATCATATTTATGAGAGGGAAAAAGTTGCAGATTTTTGAGGAAAAAGGTCAGAAATTTGAGGAAAAAATGTTGAAAATTAATGATTTTTTAAAAAAAAAAATCTTCTGCTCTTTCTAGTGTATCCATGACTCACCTGAACCGATGTTCTGAATGTGTTTGTTATGGTTCCTTCAGCTCCACCTGTGCCCCGGATCCGGCCCGCCCCACACCTATGGAGGTGGACCCAAGTGTGGACCGGCGTGAGGAGCCCGTCGCGGGTCACCAGGACCGACTGTTGAGCAGCGGTGACATCACAGCCCAGGTGACGGAGCAGGAGAAGACTCTGGGTTCAAACCCCGAGAGCACCAGAGACACAAAACAATCCGAATCTGGATCCATCCGGACTTCTGGGTCCAATCAGACTCCAGAGTCCAACTTGGTCCAGACTACTAACCGGGACTCTTCCCCATCTGAGTCCAGTGCTGCAGACCAGTGTCAAGCCAAAGAGCTGCAGGAAGGTCAGGAGATCTACATCCAGACGGAGGGGCTGACAGTCCAGCTGGCAGAGCCCGGCTCAGATGGGATAGTTATCGTTAACGGACCGGATGGGACCACCATGCACATCCAGGCCCCAGAGGGGGTCCCCCTGGAGGCGGTCCAGGCTCTGCTGGGCATTGAAGCATCAAATGGAGCCAAAATTCAAGAGTGAGCAGGACCCTGGCAGCTCTGGACCAGACAGAACCACACCACAGAATCAGGAAGGGTTCTTGGATTGCATTAAAAGACTTAGTGTTGGTCCACAGATCTGCTCTACTTCCTGTACAGACTGAGTGGTTCAACTTTAACCAGCCTCCTGGTCCCGGTCCTGATGGTCCAGCTGGGTTCTTTCTCCATGATTAGGACTGAAGTTCCCATTTAAAGTCATTAAAGCTCTTCAGCGTGGCGTCATAGTGAGGCTCGGCCCACTCCCTGTTCATGTTCAGCCGTGTTTTTTATCACATCATCCAGACCTGGACCTCCTAACCCGGGGCTCTGGTTCTTCTCTGTGATTGGTTGGTTCAGTTCTTACCTGTGGTGGTGTCATCAGCAGCCCTGCGGTTTTTAAGAACCTGTAAATGTTTCTGTTCTGTAGGAAGTGGTCCGTTGGTGTTTATATGTAGATACATCTGGAAACAACAAAGTTTAAAAAGGTGCACTATTTTATTACTTTTTATAAAATTTCACAGAGCATTGTTGAAACGTAACGTCCTGGTGTGTTTTAGAGACCCCCCCCCCCCCCTGCCCAGGATGGAGGAACGAGAACTTTCTGGAGGAAGTCATTAGCTTGTCACATTGATGGTTCCGCTGTTTCATGACCCTCCAATAAAGACTAACTCAACTCGCTCCGTTTGTTTTAAATGGATCAGAGCTGTAGGTTCTGGTGAACGCTTCCTGAACCTGCGAGGTTACCATGGAGACGTTAAACGGTGAGTCTCTGTTGCTCCAGGTAGAAGTTTGGATCCACCAGGATGTTTTATGGCTTCTTGGTCAGTAAATCTCTGAAAACATCTCCAGTCTGCTCTCCACAATTATGAGACCCTGATCTGATCTGATTGGTCAGACAGTCCAATTAGACCCTAATTCAGCAGTCCAATAGAGGAAATGCGTATGATGTAACCAAACAGAACTCATGGCAGTTACAAAACACTGAGTGGCAGCCTAAGGGTGTTTGCAGTAAAACACAAAAAATACAGCATTTAATCACAGCAGTACACAGTACTTGCTTGCATTGTGGAGAGCTAATTTTATCATTCCATCTTGTATTAATTGGCAAAAAAAATAAATAATTAAAGGCTCTGAATCAGTTCCTCACTTACCACGTCCTCCTTGATCTTTACCCACACATCACTACAGTCAAGTAAATGGTGTGGTATTAACATGTAATGTAAAAAAAAAAAGGGCACTCTGTGTACTGCTGTGACTACATATTTTGTGTGATTTTTATGTTTGCTGCATACAAAACTAGAGGGCACTTAGAGAGCGCATACCTCCACCAAGGCTCCATCCCTCCCTCCCTTTGTCCTCCCCTCCATCCCTTTGTCCATCCATATCACCATCCATTTGTACATTGCGAGATAGGGCCTTGGCAGAGGTATGCACTCACGGATCACCTCTAACATCTAATGAGTTCATCTTTGGGCCACCTCTGGTGAAAATTTCATCCAAATCCATCCAGTAGTTTTGGAGTATTGTTGCTAACACTCTGTGAGAAGATAAGAGCCCTGGCAGAAATTTTTGAGATCAACACCAAAATCTAATCATGTGTTCAGTGTGCCATTACACACCTTTCCTGAAAATTTGAATTAAAGACGCTATATAAATGCAATCCATTATTATTAACAGAGAAACAACAGTAAAAACAATATGACTACATTATATGACTACATAATAAAAATAAGAAGACTGTCATAATTGTATTGACCATACACTGGGGCTGGGCAATTCCATCTTAAGTCAACATCATGGTTTATTGAATCTTTGAGGTCAGTTTTTTTCCTCCTCTGCTCTCCATTACAGTTTACTGACAGGGTTCATAATTATTAAGCAATATTACACAACAGGTGCGGTATCATACCATTTTTTTGCAGTTATCAACTACAAAGCCACATTGTTTGATGCAGCAAAGTTTAGCCTCCACCTCCTTCACCATCACCTCCTGTTCTCGTCTTCCTGTACCGGCGTCCTATGGGTCACCCTTCCTTAATTCGGATTGACTGCTTCGAAAGGTCTGACATTGACGAGCACAGCTGTACAGTAGTCTGACAAGTTGAACTTTTTTCAGCCCTGAGCACCACAACAAAGCGGTCACCGCTCAAAGCGTTTAGGCACTGTACACACTGAACTACATAGAGAATGAATAGAAAATAGTTGCTCACAGCAGAAAAAATGAGTTTGGTGGACATGCCCCCTAATACTTTTTCTGCAGTGTTTGGCTTCCGGGTTGCCGAGGCGTGTGGCCACGCACGTAACTGAGTGGACACGTCTTAAAGGGGGCAGTATATGAAAAGCCCTAGATTAATATATAAAATAATATTTAAAAAATTCCTGCATCCACATTGTAATCCGAATCCCCACCAAAATATAATCATCTGTTCCCCGCGCCATTACACACCTTTTCTGAAAATTTCATCAAAATCCGTTCATAACTTGAGTTATGTTGGTAACAGACAAACCAACCAACCAACAGACAAAACAACACTAGTGAAAACATTACCTCCTTGGCCGAGGTAATAAAGCTGTCGTATGTGATTGCCACTCAGTGCTGTGTTGCTATGGTAACTGTCCTGTAACTGCCAAGGATTCTGTTCCAATGCAACCCTTCTATTAGGCCCTAAATCAGCGTTCCAATTCAATCCCAACGGTCCAGACCCTAAATTAATGGTTCAGTTAGACCCTAAATCAGTGGATCAATTAAACCTTAAATCAGCGGTCTAAACCCTAAATCAATGGTCCAGTTAGACCCTAAATCAGCAGTCCAATTAGACCCTAAATCAATGGTCCAGTTAGACCCTAAATCAGCGGTACAATTAGACCCTAAATCAGTGGTCCAATTAGACCCTAAATCAGCAGTCCAGACGCTAAATCACTGGTCCAGTTAGACCCTAAATCAGCGGTCCAATTAGACCCTGAATCAGCGGTCCAGACCCTAAATCAGTGGTCCAGTTAGACCTTAAATCAGCGGTCCAGACCCTAAATCAATGGTCCAGTTAGACCCTAAATCAGTGGTCTAATTAGACGCTAAATCAGCGGGTCCAGACCCTAAATCAATGGTCCAGTTAGACCCTAAATCAGTGGTCCAGGCCCTAAATCAGTGATCCAGTTAGATCCTAAATCAGCAGTCCAATTAGACCCTAAATCAATGGTCCGGTTAAACCCTAAATCAGTGGTCCAATTAGACCCTGAATCAGCGGTCCAGACCCTAAATCAATGGTCCAGTTAGACCCTAAATCAGTGGTCCAGTTAGGCCTGAAATTAGTGGTCCAGACCCTAAATCAGTGGTCCAGTTAGACCCTAAATCAGTGGTCCAATTAGGCCTGAAATTAGTGGTCCAGACCCTAAATCAGTGGTCCAATTAGACCCTTCATCAGCGGTCCAGACCCTAAATCAATGGTCCAGTTAGACCCTAAATCAGTGGTCCAGTTAGACCTTAAATCAGAGGTCCAGACCGTAAATCAGTGGTCCAGTTAGACCTTAAATCAGTGTTCCAGACCCTAAATCAGTGGTCCAATTAGACCCTGAATCAACGGTCCAGACCCCAAATCAATGGTCCAGTTAGACCCTAAATCAGTGGTCCAATTAGACCTTAAATCAGCGGTCTGGACCCTAAATCAATGGACCAGTTGGACCCTAAATCAGTGGTCCAGACTGTAAATCAGTGGTCCGGTTAAACCCTAAATCACCAGTCCAATTATACCCTGAATCAGCAGTCCACACCTTAAATCAATGGTCCATTTAGACCCTAAATCAGTGGTCCTATTAAACCTTAAATCAACGGTCCAGACCCTAAATCAATTGTCCATTTAGACCTTAAATCAATGTCCAATTAGACCCTAAATCAAAGATCCAGATCCTAAATCAATGGTCCAATTAGACCCTAAATCAACGATCCAGATCCTAAATCAATGGTCCAATTAGACCCTATATCAGCAGTCCATTTAGACTGTAAATCATCATAGTTAACCCTTTCATGTTGGTTTTTTGGCTTTTTTCTCCCTTCTTAATCACAAGGCTCATAATAATTGAGCAATATTATACAAGAGTGGTGTCATCACTGCAGTGTGGTAGTAAGAAACATAATATAACAAAGAACAGGAATATTGACGTTTCACACACAAAATAAGCATTGTCCAGTGTTTACAACATGTACCTCTCGAGGGTTTGTGGGTCACTTCATGTGTGCGGTGGCTAATTAGCTTGTTAGCTGCATTGTGAGAGTCCTTTATGGCCCTTTTCCACTAGTGCCTACTCAGCTCGACTCGACTCTACTCGCCCCAACACGGTTTTGGTTGTTTTCCATTACAATTGAGTACCACCTCAAAGTGGGTGGGTTCATTATAGCAAGGCGGGCCGTTACGTTGTTGACATGCTGACGTTTTGCTCTCAGAAGTGAATACTTAAGAGACAGCAAACACAAAACACAAGCAGAGCATGGAGTTAGCGTTGATGCTGGCTAGCTAGCTAACTAGCTAGCTCATTGTCTGCACACAGGAGACGACAGCGATATCCTTGTTTGTTCAAAGTGAGTTTGCCAACGGGATAAATAATGTAAAAGGTGCTTAAAAATCACAAAACACTCACCATCCTCTATCAAGGTTTTCAACAATGCCGTGGCCAAGTCGAGGCCACTCTCCCTCTCGTTGCTCGCCGGTCGGTGCCTGTAAATGGCGTCTATTTGGTTGAACCACTTAAGAGTCTTTTCTGTTTGACCCACTGTGGCCATTGTGGTCCTTGATGGTCCGATAATAAACTTTCAATGTCCGATGGTACCCGTGAGCAGCCATCAGCTCGGAGATCTCATGGTATACGTTTTCATTTCAGGTCGCTCCGTCTAACTCTCTCTGGATTGTCTCGTCTGCCACCGAAAAGTCTGAATGTCGTCGTTGGACCATGGTGTTGATTTGTGTGTAGCCATTTAGCTCATTAATTTTCACAGAAATAATAAAAACTGATGGTCACTGTTGCAGAATTTTACAAATGGGAGGTTTGTTTCTTGTGAAGACATCACTGATGACTCTTCCAATGATGTTACGCCCTGGCCAATCAGTGGCCTGCAGTCTGTTGACATTGTGGAGAAAGGAAGCAGGCGAGGCAATGAGCTGGCGACACACAAACTTTATTCCTTCTCCAACATTAAGTACAGTAAAAGCACCTGGGTCTCTGTGCATCCTCTTTTTATAATCTTTAATTCCATGCATGAAGACCCAGGAATCCTGACCATAATCATTGTGTGGCACAAAGACATGCCTGGCACGATAATATAACATAACGGCAGTACTGCATTTCACACCCTTTCCTCCAGCGGTTCTGGTGCTTCCTACTCTCCCCGGGGGGCGAATAGTCCTTATTGTCCCTTCTGAGACCCCCCGGTGACACTTCCTCCTTCAGCACATTGTTCCCTCTTTCCCCCAGCTGCCATCTCTGGGTGGAGAACCTCCCACCCGTACCACCACATAGCCCCCCTCAAACACTCAGAAAGGGCACTAACACCCCCCCCCCCCCCGGCTCGTCCTTTGGGCTTGAGCCGGCACCCATAGCGGCTGTAGCGGAGGTCGCCAATCCAGTCAAAACACCATGCTGGCGGGGTATACAGGAGGGCATGTCAGTCTGGAGGGGAAAAGGAGGGGAGTAAAACACATTAGCTTCGTGAGCACTGGTCCCTACCGAGGGAACACCAATTTGCGGAGCCACCAACAGCGGGCGTCCGCTCCAGGGAGCTTGGGCAAACACCACCTGCTCGTCTGCCAACACACAAGTGGGTTTCAGCCTGTCGATGCAGATGGTCTCCCTACGCCCCCCCCCAATTCTAACACTAAATGCTTTGGCCCAGGTTCCAACACCCTAAACGGTCCGTCGTACGGTGAGTGCAACGGGGTCCAGTGCGCATCATGCCTGACAAAAACAAAACCGGTGTTCTGTAAACTCTTGGGGACGAAAATGCGGGGAAAACAGTGGTGGGCCGGGCCCGGCACTTTAAAAATCTCCGTACTGTGCAAAAACTGCGTGGGTGGATCGACCCCGGGCACGGGGTTTTCCGGAAAAAACTCCACGGGGATCCACAGTGGCTGAGAAAAAACGAGTTCTGCCGGGGAGGCTGCCAAATCCTCCTTAGGCACAGGGCGCAACCCTAAAAGAACCCAGGGCAGATGGCCAACCCAATTTGTATCCGTGAGAGAAGCTCTGAGTGCTGCCTTAAGCGACCTATGAAAATGCTTGCATAACCCGTTAGCCTGGGGGTTGTACGTGGTAGTACGGTGAATTTTGACCCCCAGTCTGTGGGCCATCGTGGACCAGAGTTCCGAAACAAATTGCGGGCTCCTGTCGGAAGTGATACCCGACGGGGATCCGAACCATGCAACCCAAGCCGACAAAAAAGCGCGAGCCACTTCCGCAGATGTGGTAGAAACTTTGCGACGGCGGGAGGGGTCCCACCAAATCCACATGGACGTGGCCGAATCTCCTGGCTGGGATTTGGAACGGCTCAAGGCGGGCTCTGGTGTGCTTGTGCACTTTGGTCCGCTGGCACGTGACGCAAGCTGCAGCCCACTCCTTCACGTCCTTGCACAAGCGCAGCCAGATGAATTTCACTGCCACTAGTTTCACCGAAGCGCGCACACCTGAATGTGAAAGGGAGTGGACCGACTCAAAAATACAGTGGCGCCAAGAGCTCGGAACCGGCCGGTGGAGACGTCGCAGAGCAAGGGAGGGCATCCTTCCTGCACCACCCTGCTCTCCAGCCATAACCCAGTAGGCACCGACTGGAGCGCACAGATGTCCGTGGCCATGGCAGGGAAATCTATTCCCATGTAGACCGGGGTGACTAACGCGCGTGATGGGCAATCGGCCACGACGTTGAGCTTACCGGCAATTTGTTGAATGTCGGTCATAAACTCTTGAGATCGCTGCCAAATGCCGTTGCTGCCGGGTTGACCACGGTTCCGAGACCTTGGGCATCGTGTACGTCAGTGGCTTATGGTCGACGAATGCGGTGAATTTGTACCCCTCTAGCCAAAACTGGAAATGGTACGTCGCCAGGTGGAGAGCCAACATTTCTCTGTCAAACGTGCTGTATTTGCGTTCGTTGTCATGCAAAGTTCTACTAAAAAATGCGAGCGGCTGCCATGAACCGGACATGTACTGCTCCACCACTGCCCCTATGGCAACATCAGATGCGTCCGTAGTGAGTGCTATCCATGCCGACGGATCCGGGTGGGCTAGCAACGCAGGATCTGCAAATGCTGTTTTGGCATCTGTGAAAGCCTGGACTCGCTTGGGATTCCAGTCGATGTTCTCCGCGGGCTTCTTTTTCTTAAGCGTGGCATACAACGGCTGCATCAGCTGGGCTGCCCGAGGGAGGAAATGGTTATAAAAATTGGCCATTCCCAAAATCTCCTGTAGGGCCCTCACAGTCTGCGGATGCGGAAAGTCCCAACACTGCGCACACCTTATTCAGTAGCAGAATAGTGCCCTCCGGCGAAATGCAGTGGCCCAAAAAATCAATCACTGGCACACCGAACTGGCACTTCACCGGGTTCACTATAAGCCCGTGCGCTTCCAACCTCTGGAAAACTGTCTTGAGATGGACGATGTGCTCCTCTTCGGATGCGCTAGCTACCAGAATGTCGTCTAAGTAGACAAAAACGAAGGACAAGTCACGAAGCACTGCGTCCATCATTCTCTGGAAAGTCTGCACTGCACCTTTTAATCCGAACGGCATGCGTAAAAACTCGAAAAGGCCGAAAAAGAGTTATTACCTCTATTTTTGGAACATCTTCCGCGCACACTGGAACCTGGCGGTAACCGCGGACCAGATCCACTTTCGAAAAAACGCGCCCTGGCCAGGTGCAGGGAAAAATCCTGGATGTGCGGGATGGGATACCGATCGTGTTCCGTGGCATTGTTCAAGTGCCGGAAATCGCCACACGTTTGCCACGACCCGTCGGCCTTAGGCACCATGTGTAGCAGGGTTGCCCATGGGCTGTTGGAGTGCCTGACGATGCCCAACTGCTCTAAGTTGGCAAACTCCTTGCACGCACTGGCCAGTTTAGCCGTGTCCAGGTGCTGAGGTCGCACGAACACCGGCGGGCCTTTTGTAGATATGAAATGTTCGACCCCGTGTTACTGTAGCCAAAAAGTTGGGACCGTGAGTGCTGGGAACTGTGCAAGTAAATGTTGGTACTTACTCCCTGGAGCTATAACATTAGTCAGTGTTGTTGACCCAGCTCCCCGAGCTGTTCAGGGCAGTGAGGTAAAAGAGACAGCATCCACTAATCGCCTATTAGCAACATCGACTAACAACCCATAAGCACATAAAAAATTTGCACCTAAAATGGGGGCAGAACATGCAGCTACCACAAAGTCCCACTGAAAATTGCATCCATGCAAGCATATCGTCAGTGTCCGTTCGCCAAACATCATGATCGTAGATCTGTTGGCAGCCGTGAGCTTGGGACCACTGCCTCCTGACAACCTGTCTGCACTGACCAGCAGGATGAGGCTCTTCTGGGAGCTGGAGTCCACCGAAAACCGCCCCCCTGAATGTGTGTCCGTGACATAAAGTAGCTTGTTCCTGTCACCAGCAGTTGCAGCTGCTACTGAATGCCGAACGTGCCATCTTCCTGGCTTCTTGAATTGGCATGGCGACAGGCAGCGTTGGGCATTTGAGCCGAAATGGCGATGATAGAAACAAATCACCCCATTCCTTCATCTCTTGGTGTCCGTCCCGGCTACCACGAATGGCTCCTCGACCTCGCTGGAATTCCTCATGGATGCCGGTACCACTGCGTGCACGCTGAGAGTTCTGGTTGCCAAAATGATGCGCTCCGCTTCCTGCGCCAGAGCACGGTAGTCCTTGGCAACCAGCCGCGGCGAGTTGGCCAGGATTGCCCTCGCTGTAGCCTGTAGATTCTTGAAGAACAAGTGGGTGAACTGGAGAGATTCATCGTCCTTCCTCCTCAGTGCCAACATGATCTCCATGAGCTCCACAGCTGATCTGTCACCTAACTCCGAACGTTTTAGGAGTCTCTCTGCCTTCTCACTGTCAGAAAGGGTATAGCACTGGAGTAGCATCCTCTTGAGCGCCTCATATTTCCCCTGGGCTGGCGGCTCCTGGAGCAGGCTCGTCACATCATTGCGTGGCGCGCACATCCAGCGCAGCAACCATGTAGTAATATTTTGTGTCGTCTGTTGTTATCCCACGGAGTGCGAACTGGGCTTGTATATGCAGGAACCATGCAGTCGAGTTGTGAAGCCAGAAGTCTGGGAGCTTGACTGAGACAGCGCACGTGGCGCTGGTGCTCTCCCTCCAGGTAGTCTTCGGGGCGGTGCTCGGCTCACTCTCCATGGCATGTCTTGGGGTCACCAATGTGGAGAAAGGAAGCAGGCAAGGCAGCGAGCTGAACAATACAAGCTTTATTCCTTCTCCACCATCAAGTACAGTAAAAGCTCCTGGGTCTCTGCGCATCCTCTTTTTATAAGCTTTAATTCCATGCATGAAGACCCAGGAATCCCGACCATAATCATTGTGTGGAACAAAGACATGGGTGGCACATTAACATAACATAATGCCAGTACCGCATTCTCACACTCTTTCCTCCTCCAATGGTTCTGGCGCTTCCTCCTCTCCCCAGGGGGCAAATAGTCCTTACTGTCCCGTCTGAGACCCCCCAGTGACACTTCCTCCTTCAGCACATTGTTCCCTCTTTCCCCCAGCTGCCGTCTCTGGGTGGAGAATCCCCCACCTGTACCACCACAGCATCACATTTTTGGCTCGACTCAGCTCACTTGGAACCCCGGCTGAGTAGGTACTAAAAAAGTACCTAGTACCAGGTAGTGCTGTGGAGGATGAAAGCAGATGAGACATGAGCTGACGACAGAGGTTTATTTTTCCTCCCAACACAGAACAGAAAAACTCTGAGTGCCAAAGCGATCTACTTTATACATTTTCTTCCCGCTTCTGGCTCTCAGGGTACATACCAGTTACCAAGTGTGAACACATATCAACATACACATTCACTCCCTGCATCCTCAGGTGTGAGCCTGGCAGAGCGGGGGCGAAAGGCACATCTTTATTTACTGCATTCCCCCTGGTGCCCTGGCACCCCTGGCTAGTGCCCCCAACACCCCGAAGTACTGGGTGGAGTGTCATCTCCTTTGTGTAACCACACAGCCCCCCCCCCCCAAAAAAAAAACACCCAGAAGGGGTCCTAACCCTCCGGATCTTTGGGCTTGAGCCAGCGCCCGTAGCGGCTGTAACATGGGTCGGTCAAAGCACCTTCCTGTCGAGTCGGGTAGGTGAAAAGCTTGGTCTCTGGAGGGGGAAAGGGTGGGGAGGGGAAAAAGTTAGTTTCCTGAAAACAGTCCTCTGTTGGGTGAACGCTAACCTGCGGACCCATTGTAGGAGGGCGCCTGCACCGGGGAGCTTGGGCCAACACCACCTACTTGTCTGCCAGCACATACGCGGGCTTCAGCCTGTCTATGTAGATGGTTTCCTTACGCGCCCCCCCCCCCACCCCCCAAGTCTAACACAAAATGTTTCTCCCCAGTTTCCAGCACTCTGAATGAGCCATTGTACAGTGGATGCAGCGGGGTTCTGTGGGCATCGTGCTTGACGAAAATGAATTTGGCGTTCTCTAAGCGCTTTGGAACAAAAGTGCGGGGAAAACAATGGTGCGCCGAGCCTGGAACACTGGCAGCCCCTGTACCGGGGAAAAAAAGTGTGCGGGCAGATTGATACTGGGCGCGGGTCTCTCTGGCAAAAATTCACCCGGGAGCCGCAACGGCTGAGAAAAAACGAGTTCTGCAGGGGAAGCTGCCAAATCTTCCTTAGGTGCGGAACGCAATCCCAATAGGACCCAAGGCTGACGGTCGACCCAATTTGCATCCGTTAGCGAGGCTCTGAGCGCTGCTTTAAGCGACCTGTGAAAACGCTCGCACAAACTGTTAGCCTGTGGGTTGTACGCGGTGGTGCGGTGGATTTTGACCCTAAGGCTGTCGGCCATTGGGGACCAAAGTCTCGAAATAAATTGCGGACCCCTGTCAGAAGTGATGTCCGACAGGAATCCGAACCGTGCGACCCAAGATGACAAAAACGCACAGGCTACCTCGGCCAACGTGGTGGAACTCAGCGGAACCACCTCTGGCCAACATGTCGTGCAGTCCACGATTGTTAAAAGGTGTGTGAACCCCTGCGACGGCGGAAGGGGGCCCACTAAGTCCACGTGTACGTGGTCGAACCTCCTGGCTGGAATTTGAAAAGGATCGAGGGAGGCTTTGGTGTACTTGTGCACCTTAGCCTGTTGGCACGCTGCAGCCCATTCTTTCACATCCATGTGTAAGTGAGGCCAAATGAATTTGGACCCCACTAGTTTAACTGAGGCTTGCACGTTGGGATGTGAAAGGGAGTGAACGGACTCAAAAATGCGGCGGCGCCAGGGGCTCGGAACCACGGGGTAGGTGCGGCCGGTGGAGATGTCGCACAGCAAGGGGGGCCACCCTTCTTGTACCACCCTGCTCTCAAGTTTTAATCCGGTAGCTGTGAACTGGAGCGCGCAAATGTCTGCATCCCCGGTTTGGTCGGCGGCCATTGCAGAAAAATCGATACCCATGTATACTGGAGAGACCAGCTCGCTTGACAAGCAGTCTGCCTAATGTTCAATTTACTGGCTACATGTTGGATGTCGGTCATGAACTCCGAAATTGCGGCCCAGTGCCATTGTTGCTGAGCTGACCACGGTTCCGAGACTTTGGACATCGCGTAGGTCAGTGGTTTATCATTGACAAACGCGGTAAACTTGCGACTCTCAAGCCAGAACTGAAAATGACATGCAGTGAGGTGGAGAGCAGCTCTCTGTCGAAAGCACTATACTTACGCTCGTTGTCGCACAAAGTATGGCTGAAAAAGGTGAGGGGCTGCCATGAACCAGGGATGTACTGCTCCACTACAGCTCCTACTGCGACGTCAGATGCATCTGTGGTGAGCGCTATCTGCGCTGACGGGGCTGGGTGGGCCAGCAAAGGTGCTTCACCGAGCATCGTTTTGGCATTTGTGAACGCCTGGATCTGCTCGGGGGTCCAGTCGATGCTATCCGCGGGCTTCTTTTTCTTGAGCACACCGTAGAGTGGCGGCAGCAGCTGGACTGCGCGGGGGAGGAAGCGGTTGTAAAAATTGACCATCCCCAAAAATTCCTGCAGCGCCCTCACGGTCTGTGGATGCGGAAAATCCAACACTGCGCACACTTTATCCGGCAGTGGGATTGCACCATTTGGCGAGATGCGGTGGCCCAAAAAGTCGATTACCAGCAGCCCAAACTGACACTTTGCTGGGTTAACAATCAACCCGTATGCTTCCAAACGTTGGAAAACTTGTTTGAGATGGGTGAGGTGCTCCTCCTCTGACGCGCTAGCCACCAAAATGTCATCCAAGTAGACGAAAACGAATGGCAAGTCATGGAGTACGGCTTCCATCATCCTTTGGAAAGTTTGTGCTGTGCCCTTTAACCTGAACGGCATGTGCAAAAACTCGAAAAGACCGAAGGGAGCTATTAACTGCCATTTTGAGGACACCCTCTGTGCGCACCGGGACCTGGTGGTGACCGTGGACCAGATCCACTTTTGAAAAACTGCACGTCCCAGCCAGGTGCACCGAAAAATCCTGGATGTGCGGGATGGGGTAATGATTGTGTTCCGTGGCGTTATTTAAGCATCGGAAATCACCGCACAGCCGCCACGACCCATCAGACTTGGGCACCATGTGCAGTGGGGATGCCCAAGGGCTGTTGGAACGCCTAACGATGCCTAACCGTTCTAAGTTAACAAACTCCTCGCGCGCGATGGCTAGTTTAACCACATCCAGGTGGTGAGGGTGCGCAAACATGGGTGGACCGTGATAAAATGCTCAACCCCGTGCTTGGTTACCGTAGCAGAAAAAGTGGGCACCGTGAGTGCTGGGAACTCGGAAGGCAAACGCTGGTACTTACCCCATGGAGCTAGAATATTTGCGTGTGTTGGTGGCCCAACTCCCTGAGCTGTGCAGAGCAAGGAGGAAAAAGATACAGCGTCCACAAAACGCTTTTGGCGACATCAACAAGTAGTCCATGAGCACACAGAAAATCAGCACATAAGATGGGGACCGAACATGCAGCTACCACAGAGTTCCACTGGTAATTGCGTCCATGTAAACATACAGTCACCGTCCTTTCTCCAAACATCCTGATGTGGGATCTGTTTGCGGTCATTAAAGATGGCCCACAGCCTTCTGCCAGCCTGTCTGCACTGACTGGCAAAATGAGGCTCTTCTGGGAGCCAGAGTCTACCAGAAAACGTCTCCCTGAACGTGTATCCGTGATGAAAAGCAGCTTCTTCCTATCGCCAGCAGTTACAGCTGCTACTGACCGCTGGCTGTCCTGTTTCCCGGCTTTCTTGAAGTAGCACAGGGGCAGACAACGTTGTGCTTCCTTGCCAGACCGGCGGTAATAATAACACAGGATCCCGGTCCCGTTGCTCCGGGTGGCCGTCCCAGCCACCAGCATTGGCTCCTCGACTTCGCTAGGCTCCGCCGGAGATCCCGGTCTTATTGCCTGAACGCTGAAAGCGTTATTTGCCTGGATGATGTGGTCTGCCTCCTCTGCCAGCGCACGGTAGTCCCTGGCCGCCAGCAGTGGTGAGTTAGCGAGATTCGCTCTCGCAGAAGCCGGTAGGTTTCTGAGGAAGAGGTGGGCGAAAAGGAAAGAGCCGTCATCAGTGCCCATCAACGCAAGCATGCTCTCCATCAGGTCCACAGGCAATCTGTCTCCTAGCTCTGAGCGGGTGAGCTTTTCTGTCCTTTCTGCGTCTGAAAGGGTATAACGGCGCAGCAGCAGTCGCTAAAGAGCACCATATGTTCCTTGGGCTGGCTGGGCTCAGCATACACATTAACACATTCGCGCCCCTGCGTGTTCAGGTGTGAGCCTGGCACAACGGAGGCGAAAGGCACATCTGGCACATCTTTATTTACTACATACCCCCCGGTGCTCTGGCGCCCCTGGCTAGCACCCCCAACACGCCGAAGTACTGGGTGGAGTGTCATCTCCTTTGTGTCACCACACTACCACCTAATGGAAAACCCTAGAAACCGATTCAAGTCGGGCTGAGTTGTTGTGTTACCGCCATATAGTGATTATGAGTCACTCAAACTGCTAAGCACAAAAAAATGTGCTTTTCATGAGATTGATATAAAAAAATTACACAATACAGTGGTGTGAAAAAGTGTTTGCCCCTTCCTGATTTCTCATTTTTTTTATATGTTTGTCACACTTAAATGTTTCAGATCATCAAACAAATTTAAATATTAGACAAAGATAACACAAGTAAACACAAAATGCAGTTTTTAAATGGTGTTTATTATTAAGGGTAAAAAAAAAAAAATCCAAACCTACATGGCCCTGTGTGAAAAAGTGATTGCCCGCCCTGTTAAAACATAAATTAAATCACCCTTTATTGTCATTCAACCATACAACCAATCATGTACAGTAGAACGAAATTGTGTTTTTCCTATCTACAGTGTTAATCACACACACCCCATATGTAGAATCAGAGGGCCGCTGCCATGCAAGGCATTGCCACAGATTTCCCTCCTCCATTCCATTATTGCTGAGCACCAAGCTGGACGGTAGGAAGTTCCGCTTTTATATGGTCTTCGGCATGACTCAGCCGGGATTTGAATCCCTGCCTCCCGGATGTGGGGCGGATGCTCTACCAACTGAGCCACCACTCCGGTGGTTCCACTGTAGTTTATCACATCTTTGGAAAGCTGAGTTCAATTTCTCGAGCCACACCCAGGCCTGATTACTGCCACACCTGTTCTCAATCAAGAAATTACTTAAATAGGACCTGCCTGACAAAGTGAAGTAGACCAAAAGATCCTCAAGAGCTAGACATCATGCTGCGATCCAAAGAAATTCAGGAACAAATGAGAAACAAAGTAATTGAGATCTATCAGTCTGGAAAAGGTTATAAAGCCATTTCTAATGCTTTGGGGCTCCAGCAGACCACAGTGAGAGCTATTATCCACAGATGGCGAAAACATGGAACAGTGGTGAACCTTCCCAGGAGTGGTCAGCCAACCAAAATTACCCCAAGAGCGCAGCGACGACTCATCCAAGAGGTCACAAAAGACCCCACAACAACATCCAAAGAACTGCCAGCCTCACTTGGCTCAGTTAAGGTCAGTGTTCATGACTCCACCATAAGAAAGTGACTGGGCAAAAATGGCCTGCATGGCAGAGTTCCAAGACAAAAACCACTGCTGAGCAAAAAGAACATAAAGGCTGGTCTCAGTTTTGCCAGAAAACATCTTGATGATCCCCAAGACTTTTGGGAAAATACTCTGTGGACTGATGAGACAAAAGTTGAACTTTTTGGAAGATGTGTGCCCCATTACATGTACAGCTCAAAAAATTAGAATATAAGATAAGATAAGCCTTTATTAGTCCCACAGTGGGGAAATTCCAGGATTGCAACAGCACAGGGATAGCAACACTCAGAGCAACAATCAGAAGGCAAGAGAAAAAAAAAACAAAAAAACGAGCAGCAAGTATACATATGTACATATAAATATAAATATATATATGGCGGTTGAGTGCTAGCAGCTCTTCCCTGCTGTACCGTCTCCTGCTATAAACAGTGGCTCCGTCCACCGGCTCAGGAGACATTTGGGACGATCTGTGTGTCCGTGATATAAATGGAGTGAAAACCGGATCAAAAAGAGAGAGGAAGGGAAAAAAAAGACTCAGAATTGAGCCGCTGTTGCAAAAGGCAGCCGACTCGTGTGGCGCCGGAAGTGAATATCATGAAAAAGTTCAATATTTCTTGTCACTCATTTCAGAAAGTGAAACCCATATATTATATAGATTCATTACACAGAGAGTGAAATATTTCAAGCCTTTATTTCTTGAAATTTTGATGATTATGGCTTACAGATAATGAAAACCCAAAATTCAGTGTCTCAGAAAATTAGAATATCGTGAAAAAGTTCAATATTGGAAAGTCATGGTGTCACACCCTAATCGGCTAATTAACTCAAAACCCCTGCAAATGTTTCCTGAGCCTTTAAATGGTCTCTCAGTCTGGGTCAGTAGGCTACACAATCATGGGGAAGACTGCTGACTTGACAGATGTCCAGAAGACAGTCATTGACACCCTCCACAAGGAGGATAAGCCACAAAAGGTCATTGCTAAAGAAGCTGGTTGTTGACAGAGTGCTGTATCCAAGCATATTCGCAGAAAGTTGAGTGGTGTAGAAGAGCTTGAAATGACGAGGCGATTTGATATATAAACCAAAGTTTATTTATCAGCTCTCCTAACAAGTCTCATTCAGTGCAGAGGTGGTAGAAGGAAAAGAGGCTGAATATCTCCGGCTCACTGACTTTATACTTGCACATAACAAAAGACATGCATAACAAAGGCTGACATCCCTCATTATCTTAATCCCCCCCATTGTCTTGGTATTTCCTCTCCTCGCCCAGGGGGTGAGGGTAGCTCCTCCGGTCTCCACCGCAGTGTCTGGGAACGTCTTTGTTCTTCACTTGGCGGTTGAGAGCCTTTGTCCTTTCAGAGGTGTGAAGTTGCCTTACATATGTAATTACCAAACATTTCCACATGCTTCAACATATGTAGGTTATGGAATATATGATTAATATAGACCACAGGCCCCCCAAACAACTAAGAAAGGACAATAGAAAGGTTCACAGTCTAAGATAATTACTATGACATACTAAGTGTTACATCTCTTGCCACAGAAGAAACTTTCCAGCAGCCATGCTCCTAAGAGAGTTCAGTGGTAATCATAACAGCATAGTAAAATCATAAGTCAGTCCTAAACTGTTGCAGCACAATTAGTGAACAATTGTGGAGTGGTTTGCATCAGTCCCTGTGCTGTCTGGGTTTTAATCTTCTCCCAAAACTGCTGTAGGTTGGTTTAGGCGTCCTGCTGGGACCTTCTTGTGAGGAATCTGCAGTGTGGGAAGGAGAGTGGTTAATTGTTCCCTGCCGGGGGGCTGAGTCTTTTCCCTTGGGAAGTCTACCCCGCCGAGGTGCTCTCGCCAACTGTGCAGGCTTGTCTTTCAACAAGAAGGCAGGCTTAAGTCTGTCAATGCTGACTGTTTCTTTTCTATCCCCAAAATCAAGCACAAAGTGTTTATCACCATGTTCCAGCACTCTGAATGGCCCATCGTATGCTGGGCGGAAAGTTGGTTTTAAAGCTTCATGCCTAACAAAAACGAACTCAGCGTTTTTTAAAGCTTGAGGGACAAAAACCCGTGGGAAGGAGTGATGAGCTGGACCGGGGAGAGAGTCCGGTCCGTTGCTGCCTAAAAACCTTGGGATTGGAAGGTGCCCTGGCTCTGGGTTCTCTGGTAAAAATTCACCTGGGAGCCTGAGAGGTTGTGCAAAAACTAGTTCTACAGGAGAGGCGTCTAGATCCTCTTTAGGCGCAGCACGCAACCCCAATAAAACCCAGGGAAGTTTATTTACCCAATTTGTATCCGTTAGTGAGGCTCTGAGGGCAGCCTTTAAAGACCTGTGAAAACGCTCGCATAACCCATTAGCCTGAGGGTGGTAAGCGGTGGTGCGATGAATTGTTGCCCCTAAGCTGTTGGACATGGCTGACCAAAGCTCTGAGACAAATTGAGGCCCCCTATCTGACGTGATGTCTGATGGGACGCCGAACCGTGCTACCCAGTTTGTCAAAAAGACGCGAGCGACTTCCTCCGCTGTGGTTGCCGCTAGAGGGACTGCCTCTGGCCAGCGTGTGGTGCGGTCTATCATTGTTAACAGGTGTGTGAAACCCTGGGAGGAAGGTAGTGGTCCCACGAGGTCGACATGAACGTGGTCGAACCTTCTAGCAGGGATTGGAAAAGGCTCCAGAGGGGCTTTTGTGTGTCTGTGTATTTTGGCGCGCTGACAAGAAATGCAAGTTTTTGCCCATTCTTTTACGTTTTTGCGCAGGCCTGGCCACACAAACTTTTCGGCGACCATTTTAACAGAGGCGCGCACACCTGGGTGCGCGAGGGAGTGAATTGCGTTGAAAATACGGCGGCGCCATGTAGCTGGTACTAACGGGCGAGGTCGGCCGGTTGAAACATCGCATATTAGGGGGGGCACGCCGTCGCGTAGACCCTTTTTCTCCAGCCTTAACCCTGTTGGTCCAGACAAGAGTGCGCACACGTCCGCATCACTGCTTTGTTCCTCTGCCATGGCTGCATAATCTATCCCTGCATGGATAGGTGCTGCGTATGTGTCTGCGTTAGTGAAGAGTTCTGCTGCTGAGGCAGTATAATCTGTCTCCTCGCGCTCTGGTGATGTCACAGCGCGAGAGAGGCAGTCTGCTACCACGTTAAGTTTGCCTGCCACGTGTCGAATGTCTGTGGTGAACTCTGAAATCGCAGCCAGCTGTCTTTGTTGCCTGCCTGACCATGGTTCTGAAATTTTAGCCATAGCAAAGGTGAGCGGTTTATGGTCTACAAAAGCCGTGAAACTCCGCCCTTCTAACCAGAACTGGAAGTGGCAGATGGATAAATGAAGCGCTAGCAGCTCCCTGTCAAAAGTGCTGTATTTACGCTCAGTTTGGTTTAGCGATTTGCTAAAGAATGCTAAAGGTTGCCAGATCCCGCTGACATGCTGTTCTACAACTGCCCCTATAGCTAGGTCCGAAGCGTCTGTGGTTAGCGCGATGCGGGCCGAGGGATCTGGGTGAACTAACAATGTGGCGTTAGCTAGAGCGCTCTTTACTTCCGCGAAGGCGTGTTCGCGCTCCGGGGTCCATTCGACCGCGTTGGAAGCTTTCTTTTTTTTGAGCGCGTCATATAGTGGCTGCATGAGCTGAGCTGCGTGGGGGAGGAAACGGTTGTAAAAATTAACCATCCCTAAAAATTCTTGTAGCGATTTGGCCGTCTGTGGCCGTGGGAAACTTTTTATCGCGTGAACTTTGTCTGGAAGTGGAACTGCCCCCTTCAGAGAGACTTTGTGTCCTAAAAAATCAATTTGTGACACGCCGAATTTGCATTTGGCTGGATTGATTATTAGCCCGTGCTCTTATAGCCTCTGAAAAACCGTAGTGAGGTGCTGCTCGTGTTCTTCCTCAGACGAGCTGGCTACCAGCATGTCGTTAAGGTAGACGAAGACAAAAGGAAGGTCGTGTAATACTGCGTCCATCATTCGTTGAAAAGTTTGAGCAGCGCCTTTGAGGCCGAAAGGCATTCGCAGAAATTCAAAAAGACCGAAAGGGGTTATTACAGCTGTTTTAGGAATGTCCTCCGCTCGGACTGGGACTTGATGATAACCGCGGACTAAGTCTATTTTTGTAAAAATGCGCGCGCCCGCCAGATGTAGTGAAAAATCTTGAATGTGAGGAATTGGGTAGCGGTCATGCGCTGTAGCATTGTTTAATCTGCGGTAATCTCCGCACGGTCTCCAAGAACCGTCGGATTTCGGAACCATGTGAAGTGGCGAGGCCCAAGGGCTCTTCGAGCGTCTAACAATGCCCAATTTTTCAAGGGTAGTAAACTCGTCCCTTGCTATGTTGAGCTTGGCCGCGTCTAAGCAGCGAGCTTTGGCAAATACGGGTGGGCCCGTTGTGGGAATAAAGTGTTCAACCCCGTGTTTAGCCACAGTGGCTGAGAATTTGGGAATTGTGAGTGCTGGAAATTGGGTGAGGAGTTGCTCAAACTTACCTCCTGCTGTGATGACGTTAGCCTGCACAGGTGGTGGAGAAACTCGAGCTGAGCATGGAATAGAAGCAAAGGACAGTGCATTAACCAAGCGCCTATTTGCTAGATCCACTAATAACCCATGTGCACACAAAAAATCTGCGCCTAACAAGTTAAACCTCACCGCAGCTACAACAAATGTCCATCTGTAGTTGCGGCCGTGGATGTGGAGGTGCAGGCTCTTTTCGCCGAAAGTGTCGATGTTAGAGCCGTTGGCTGCCACCGCTCCGTTGCCCCGGGTGCCCATGGCTCGATCTGCGTGGGAGGGCGTGACGAAACTCAGCTGAGCTCCTGTGTCGATGAGGAACTGCTTGCCGGTGTGTCCATCCGTCACATACAACAGCTTATTCTTCTCGCCGAGAACCGCTGCCGTTAACGGCTCTCGGCTTTGGCGTTTAAATTTGCAGGGGGGAACACATTTGTGAGCCTTCTCGGCGAAACGGTGGTGATAATAACAGACGTCGCTCTGTCTGTTAAGTTTTGGCCGTGTCGCTGTCACCGCGGGCTGGGTCTGCTCAGTGGGTTGTGGCTCTTCGTGGTTCTGGGCGTCAGCGTTGAGGTCTGCGGATGCTGCTGTGGGTGTCAGCTCCTTGCAGGTGTTGACGAGCCGTTGAGCTTCGTTGGCGAGCACGCGGAAGTCTTGCTGGGTGCTGCATCTCATGTTGGCGAGTGTCCCTCTCATGTGTGGCGGCAGCGTGCTGAGGAATATGAATTGGAGGAGGAAGTTGTCGTTGTCTTCTTCTTTAAGCTGCAGCAAATCCTCCATGAGGGCTTTAGGCTTGCACCCTCTGTGGCCGTAGACCGCTAGGATCTTCTCGGCTCTCTCTTCAGCTGAGGGGACGTAATTTGCCACGATGGTTGCTTTCAGTGTTTCATACTTGTCTTGGGCCGGCGGCCGCTGGATCATGCTCCGCACACACCTCGAAGTGGCGGCGTCGAGTTTGGAGACGATATGATAGAATTTGGTATCGTCAGCCGTGATGCCCGCCAGTGCAAACTGGGCTTCAGCTTGCTGAAACCACGAGGCGGGGTCTTCTTGCCAGAAGTCTGGCAGCTGGACAGCGACGGCATTCGTGTATACCATCACTGCTGTGTCCGCAGGGTGAGAATGCCTTGCTTCGGCTCTCACAGCGGTGCTGGTGCTCGGTTGAGCCCTCTCAATCCCTTCTGCCGGGGGGGAAAGACGTCCATCTGTTCCCCTGTCTGCGTGGGCGCTGGCGTCTGCCTGGGTCGCCACGGATGAGTCGATTGCGGGGGAATGCCTCAGGTCCATACTCGCGTCAGGGTCACCAGTGTAGAAGAGCTTGAAATGACGAGGCGATTTGATATATAAACCAAAGTTTATTTATCAGCTCTCCTAACAAGTCTCATTCAGTGCAGAGGTGGTAGAAGGAAAAGAGGCCGAATATCTCCGGCTCACTGACTTTATACTTGCTCATAACAAAAGACATGCATAACAAAGGCTGACATCCCTCATTATCTTAATCCCCACATTGTCTTGGTATTTCCTCTCCTCGCCCAGGGGGTGAGGGTAGCTCCTCCGGTCTCCACCGCAGTGTCTGGGAACGTCTTTGTTCTTCACTTGGCGGTTGAGAGCCTTTGTCCTTTCAGAGGTGTGAAGTTGCTTTACATATGTAATTACCAAACATTTCCACATGCTTCAACATATGTAGGTTATGGAATATATGATTAATATAGACCACAAGTGGAAGGAAAAACTGGTAGGAAAAGGTGCACCAGCAGAAGGGATAACCACAGCCTTGAGAAGATTGTCAAGAAAAATCCATTCAAGAATTTGGGGGAGCTTCACAAGGAGTGGACTAAGGTTGGAGTCGGTGCGTCAAGAGCCACGATGCACAGACAAATCCTAGACATGGGCTACAAATTCCTCGTGTCAAGCCACTCCTGAACCAGAGATAACGTCAGAAGCGTCTTACCTGGGCTGTGGAGAAAAAGAACTGGACTGTTGCTCAGTGGTCCAAAGTCCTCTTTTCAGATGAAAGTAAATTTTGCATGTCATTTGGAAATCAAGGTCCCAGAGTCTGGAGGAAGAGTGGAGAGGCACAGAATCCAAATTGCTTGAAGTCCAGTGGGAAGTTTCCACAGTCAGTGATGATTTGGGTTGCCATGTCATCTGCTGGTGTTGGTCTACTGTGTTTTCTAAAGTCCACAGTCAATGCAGCCATCTACCAGGAAGTTTTAGAGCACTTCATTCTTCCTTCTGCTGACAAGCTTTATGGAGATGCTGATTTCATTTTCCAGCAGGACTTGGCACGTGTCCACACTGCCAAAGGTACCAAAAGCTGGTTCAGTGACCATGGTGTTACTGTGCTTGATTGGCCAGCAAACTCGCCTGACCTGAACCCCATAGAGAATCTATGGGGTATTGTCAAGAGGAAGATGAGAGACACCAGACCCAACAATGCAGATGATCTGAAGGCCGCTATCAAAGCAACCTGGGCTTCCATTACACCTGAGCAGTGCCACAGGCACGCCTCCATGCCACGCTGCATTAATGCAGTAATTCATGCAAAAGGAGGCCCAACCAAGTATTGAGTGCATAGAAATGAACATACTTTAAAGAAGCCTGACATTTCTGTTTAAAATATCATTTTTTTTATTGATCCTATGTAATATTCTAATTTTCTGAGACACTGAATTTTGGGTTTTCATTATCTGTAAGCCATAATCATCAAAATTTCAAGAAAAAGGCTTGATATATTTCACTTTACGCATAAATGAATCTATATAATATATGGATTTCACTTTCTGAAATGAGTGACAAAAAATATTGAACTTTTTCATGATATTCTATTTTTTTGAGATGTACCTGTACATCCGGCATAAAATACAGCATTTCAGAAAAGGAACATCATACCAGTAGTAAAATATATTGGTGGTAGTGTGATGGTCTGGGGCTCTTTTGCTACATCAGGACCTGGAAGACTTGCTGTGGTAAATGGAATCATGAATTCTTCTGTCTACCAAAAAATCCTGAAGGAGAATGTCCAGCCATCTGTTCTTGACCTCAAGCTGAAGCGCACTTGAGTTGTGCAGCAGGACAATGATCCAAAACACACCAGCAAGTCCACTTCTGAATGGCTTAAGAAAAGCAAAATGAAGACTTTGGAGTGGCCTAGTCAAAGTCCTGACCTGAAACCAATTGAAATGCTGTGGCATGACCTTAAAAAGGTGGTTCATGCTCGAAAATCCTCCAGTGTGGCTGAATTACAACAATTCTGCAATGATGAGTGGGACAAAATCCCTCCACAGCGCTGTAAAAGACTCATTGCCAGTTATTGCAAATGATTGATTGCAGTTGTTGCTGCTAAGGGTGGCCCAACCAGTTATTACAGTGGTGTGAAAAAGTGTTTGCCCCCTTCCTGATTTCTCATTTTTTTGTATGTTTATCACACTTAAATGTTTCAGATCATCAAACAAATTTAAATATTAGACAAAGAAAACACAAGTAAACACAAAATGCAGTTTTTAAAAGGTGTTTATTATTAAGAGTAAAAAAAATCCAAACCTACATGGCCCTGTGTGAAAAAGTGATTGCCCCCCCCCCGTTAAAACATAAATTAACTGTGGTTTATCACATCTTTGGAAAGCTGAGTTCAATTTCTCTAGCCACACCCAGGCCTGATTACTGCCGTGGGCTGCACGGTGGCGCAGTGGTTTAGCACTGTGGCAGCACAGTTTACCCTCGGCCGGGGGATCGCGGGGATCATGAGATCATGGGTTCGATCCCAGCCCCCGACCAACAGTGAGCTGTGTGGAGTTTGCATGTTCTCCCCGTGCTGCGTGGGTTTACTCCGGGATTTCTCCGGTTTCCTCCCACATACCAAAAACATGTAGGTTTAGGGCGCTCGCGCACGCAGCGACCAGCAGCCGGTGGCTTGTCACCAGACTGCAAACCAAATCTACCTACGGGTACAAATAAGTAACAAAAAAAAAAAAAAAAAAAAAAATACCTGTTCTCAATCAAGAAATCACTTAAATAGGACCTGCCTGACAAAGTGAAGTACAGTAGACCAAAAGATCCTCAAAAGCTAGACATGCTGCAATCCAAAGAAATTCAGAAACAAATGAGAAAAAAGTAATTGAGATTTGTCAGTCTGGAAAAGGTTATAAAGCCATTTCTAAAGCTTTGGGACTCCAGCAGACCACAGTGAGAGCCACTATCTACAAATGGTGAAAACATGGAACAGTGGTGAATCTTCTCAGGAGTGGCTGGTGGACCAAAATTACCCCAAGAGCACAGTGACAACTCATCCAAGAGGTCACAAAAGACCCCACAACAACATCCAAAGAACTGCAGGCCTCACTTGGCTCAGTTAAGGTCAGTGTTCGTGACTCCACCATAAGAAAGAGACTGCCATGCAGGCCATTTTTGCCCAGAGTTCCAACACGAAAACCACTGCTGAGCAAAAAGAACATAAAGGCTGGTCTCAGTTTTGTCAGAAAACATCCTGATGATCCCCAAGACTTTTGGAAAAATACTCTGTGGACTGATGAGACAAAAGTTGAACTTTTTGGAAGGTGTGTATCCCATTACATCTGTCGTAAAAGTAACACAGCATTTCAGAAAAGGAACATTATACCAACAGTAAAATATGGTGATGGTAGTGTGATGGTCTGGGGCTATTTTGCTGCTTCAGGACCTGGAAGACTTGATGTGGTAAATGGAACCATGAATTCTGCCGTCTACAAAAAAATCCTGGAGGAGAATGTCCGGCCATCTGTTCGTGACCTCAAGCTGAAGTGCACTTGGGTTCTGCAGCAGGTCAGTGATCCAAAACACACCAGCAAGTCCACCTCTGAATGGCTTAAAAAACAAAATGAAGACTTTGGAGTGGCCTAGTCAAAGTCCTGATCTGAATCCGATTGACATGCTGTGGTATGACCTTAAAAAGGCAGTTTATGCTCAAAAACCTTCCAATGTGGCTGAACTACAACAATTCTGCAAAGATGAGTGGGCCAAAATTCCTCCACAGCGCTGTAAAAGGCTCATTGCCAATTAGCGCTTGATTGCAGTTGCTGCTAAGGGTGGCCCAACCAGTTATTGGGTTTAGGGGGCAATCACTTTTTCACACAGGGCCATGTGAGTTTGGATTTTTTCCCCCTTAATAATAAACAACTTCATTTAAAAACTGCATTTTGTGTTTACTTGCGTTATCTTTGTCTAATATTTAAATTTGATGATCTGAAATATTCAAGTGTGACAAACAAAAAAAGAAATCAGGAAGGGGGCAAACACTTTTTCACGCCACTATATATTGCTCTACTTTCTTTGAGCTAATTATTTTCACCTACATCTGACCTAATTATTGATCTTAAATGTCCATTAAATTTTATAGATTTTCATCCTTTAAAATCCAGGTGTTTGTCCTGATGCCACCATGTTTTTAGATTAAAAAAAAAAACAGGAAAAATGAATTAATTTCAGTATACTACATGCAAAGTAATTTTTTGTTTAATTATTACAACCTGATGTATCAGTGGTTTGCAGCGCGGGGGAAGGGGGGGCAGTGCCATCTAGTGGAAATGGCATGTTTTTTCTTCATGTCAAACATTGTAAAAAAATGGCACCATCTGGTGGAGAGTAGTAAAAATGTCCATTTCTGAGGCAAAAGCACAGAGTGTGCCCAGATATAATAAAGTGCATGTATTGGCAGCAGTTTGGATGGATTTCATTGAGACGTTTTAGAGTTTAACAGTATGAGTGTAACAGTTGTTTGTACACTGTTAATTTTAGATTTATTGTAGGAGCTGAGCTGGGAATAACAAGTCACATAAAAATACAGAATCTTTCTAAAATTCATGCCACATGCATGAACGCAGCCACAGTGATCAAAAAATGACATGAAAAGCACAATATGAACTCAGGGTTAAACACAACTTAGCTTTTGTAAAACAGTTGAGATGACGTGGATAGCCATCAGAGGCCAACAGCGACTTAGCTTCTGCTCCTGTTAACGTTAGCATTTGTTGCCTTTCCTCTGCATCTTTAGATGGAATAAAGAGTCGATCATTACATACTGTGAACTAATAAATCAAATCTACTGATTGGGTAGAGGTTTTTAAGTGAGGAACTAACTATAAGCCAATCACAGCATAGGCTGAGTTTAACAATCATCAGGACTATTGATTGTTGGGGAACTGAAGGTAGGACTTGTTCATTTGTGTCATCACAAAACCCAGGAAGTAAATGCTGTTTAAGAGTTTAACCTAAATAAAGTCAGTGGACGTTTGTCCAGGAAGTGAGTTTTAACGTTACACATATGAGTCATGGACACCTTCGAGAAGGTCAGAGTTAGAATCTACAGCCGTGGACAGAATTGTTGGTACCCACCCAATTGTTGTGGTTAATGAAAGAAAAACCCACAATGGTCACAGAAATAACTTGAATCTGACAAAAAGTGCTAATAAATAAAAATTCTATGAAAATTAACCAATGAAAATCAGACAATGCTTTTGAATTGTGGCTCAACAGAATTACTTTCAAAAATAAACTCATGAAACAGGCCTGGACAAAAATGATGGTACCTCTAGAAAAGATTGAAAATAATGTGACCATAGGGACATGTTCAACCAAGATGTGTCCTCTAATTAACATCACAGGTGTCTACAAACTTGTAATCAGTCAGTCGGCCTATTTAAAGGGTGACAAGTAGTCACTGTGCTGTTTGGTGACATGGTGTGTACCACACTAAACATGGACCAGAGGAAGCAAAGGAGAGAGATGTCTCAGGAGATTAGAAAGAAAATTATAGACAAGCATGTTAAAGGTAAAGGCTATAAGACCATCTCCTAGCAGCTTGATGTTCCTGTGACTACAGTTGCACATATTATTCAGAAATTTAAGATCCACAGGACTGTAGCCAACCTCCCTGGACGTAGCCGCAGGAGGAGACGGATAATACGAATGGTAACAAGAGCCCAGAACAACCTCTAAACACATTCAAGGTGAACTCCAAGGTCAAGGTACATCAGTGTCAGATCGCACCATCCGTCGTTGTTTGAGCCAAAGTGGACTTCATGGGAGACGACCAAGGAGGACACCATTGTTGAAAACAAATGATAAAGCCAGACTGGAATTTGCCAAACTGCATGTTGACAAGCCACAAAGCTTCTGGAAGAATGTCCTATGGACAGACGAGACAAAACTGAAACTTTTTGGCAAGGCACATCAGCTCTATGTTCACAGACACAAAAATGAAGCATACTAAGAAAAGAACCCTGTCCCTACTGTGAAACATGGAGGAGGTTCTGTAATGTTCTGGGGCTGCTTTGCTGCATCTGGCACAGGGTGTCTTGAATGTGTGCAGGGTACAATGAAATCTCCAAGACTATCAAGGTATTCTAGAGAGAAATGTGCTGCCCAGTGTCAGACAGCTTGGTCTCAGTCGCAGGTCATGGGTCTTGCAACAGGATAATGACCCAAAACACACAGCTATAAACACCCAAGAATGGCTAAGAGCGAAACATTGGACTATTCTAAAGTGGACTTCTGTGAGCCCTGATCTAAATCCTATTGAACATCTGTGGAAGTAGCTGAAACATGCCGTCTGGAGAAGGCACCCTTCAAACCTGAGACAACTGGAGCAGTTTGCTCATGAGGAGTGGGCCAGAGTACCTGCTGAGAGGTGCAGAAGTCTCATTGACAGTTACAGAAATCGTTTGATTGCAGTGATTGCCTCAAAAGTGTGTTTATATATTTATATGTATATTCGCTGCTCTTGTTTTTTTTTTTCTTGTCTTCTTGATTGTTGCTCTGAGTGTTGCTATCCCTGTGCTGTTGCAATCCTGGAATTTCCCCATTGTGGGACTAATAAAGACTTCTCTTATCTTAAAAGGTTGTGCAACAAAATATTAAGTTAAGGGTACCATCATTTTTGTCCAGGCCCGTTTCATGAGTTTGTTTTTTAAAATAATTCTGTTGAACCATAATTCAAAAGCATTGTCTGATTTTCATTGGTTAATTTTCATAGAATTTTTATTTATTACCACTTTTGTCAGATTCAAGTTATTTCTGTGACCATTGTGGGTTTTTCTTTCATTAACAGAGGGGTACCAACAATTTTGTCCACGTCTGTATGTGGTCACAAACATAACATGGATCAACTTTGGTTTTATTTATTTATTTAGGACAAAAAAGTCAAAAGAAAATAAGAATATTTAACAAATATTTAAAAATGTAAAATAACAATGTGAGGTGATAAAACACCTTTTTTGTCCAACCATTCAATCTTGTACTGTAACACTGAAGTGAAAACAATCTGCCACCTATACAGACCAATCCAAAATGACAGAAAACAAAACATTAAAAGCACATGAAGAAGAACATCATATACATTTATTTGGTTCTTCAGACATGCTAGGCCTAATTAAATGATCCCAAATCACCTGATCCTGAGTGGACAATCAGTTTTAAGTCACTAAGATGCTGTGGTCAGTGAAAGTTCCTGTGGACATTTGTGAAGAAGTCTGTGGTCAAAGGACTGCAGAGTGGACGGGGTCACGTTTTCACCAGAGAGACAGCATTGTAAAAAGTCGTACCAGAGAAGTCAGCTGTTCACTAGACACTTCAGTAGACAGAAGAATTAGAAAAGGGAAACAAATATGTGACAGGTTCTACACAGATAATCTGCATGATTAACATGATGGAACTATAATTAGTTCTAATTATGAGACAGAAACAGTCCTGAAGTCTCTGATCACCGCTGTGGATGAGCCACATTCACACACCTTCAGACATCCTCGTTGGCATCGTTCAGTTGTAGGTGTGTCCAATGCCAATTGGGACGAAACAAACCTCAATGGCATTGTTGTGGTCAATTCATCGTGTTTTCCATCAGTCTCAGAGATCTAACTGGATGTTGACTGTAGCAAATGAGCGCAGCAGCAGAACATCCATGCCTGTTTTCTACTGGCTGGAAGTCCAAGAGAAACGTTTTCTGCTGACAAACTCCTCAACATGAATGCTGCAGAACGCCGTTCATCAGGTTCTGTCAGACATCAGCCGGATGTGTGCAGCGCTGTCTTACCACAGGAACACCCCTGGACTGAAGAAAGACCTGGCTGGATCATGGCTCCACAGAGGACAGTCAGGTGTGTTTTAGTAATCCCGAGGTCAGTCATGTGACTCAGAGCGGGCGATGGCCGGTCTCCAGCAGCAGAGCCTCCAGGGTCAGTCTGGTGTGGGTGGGGATGAAGGGCTGGTGGAGCCAGCTGGACAGGTAGACCATGCAGAGGTCAGAGGAGGAGGTGTGGGCCAGCTCCTGCAGGATCGTCTGCTTCAGCTTCAGCTCCTCACTGAAGGAGTCAAACAGGACCCGGGACACCGCCCCTGAGGAGAGAGAAGTGTCAGGTGAGACGTGTGGCACAGGTGAAGGTCATTGTCACACAGGTGAGGGTCATGGTCACAGATGAGGGGTGGTGGTCACACAGATATGGGCCATGGTCACACAGGTGAGGATCGTGGTCACAGATGAGGGGTGGTGGTCACAGGTGAAGGTCATTCTCACACAGGTAAGGGTCATGGTTACAGGTGAGGGGTGGTGGTCACACGGGTAAGGGGTCATTGTCACACAGGTGAATGTCGGTGGTCACACAGGTGGGGGTCATGGTCACAAAAGTGTAGGTCATTATCACAGGCGAAGGTCATTGTCACACAGGTGAGGGGTGGTGGTCACAGGTGAGGGTCGTGGTTACACAGGTGGGGATGGTGATCACACAGGTGAGGGTTCAGGCAGGTGAAGGTCATTGTCACACAGGGAAGGGTCAGGCTCACACAGGTGAGGGTCATTGTCACACAGGTGTATGTCATCACACAGGTGAAGGTCATTGTCACACAGGTGAGGGGTGGTGGTCACAGGTACCGAAGGTCATGGTCACACAGGTGAGGGTTCAGACAGGTGAAGGTCATTGTCACACAGGGAAGGGTCAGGCTCAGACAGGTGAAGGTCATTGTCACACAGGTGAGGGTTGTGGTCACACAGGTGAAGGTCAGTGGTCACACAGGTGAGGGTCATGGTCACACAGGTGTATGTCATCACACAGGCTAAGGTCATTGTCACACAGGTGAGGGGTGGTGGTCGCAGGTGAGGGTCGTGGTCACACAGGTGGGGATGGTGGTTACACAAGTGAGGGTTCAGGCAGGTGAAGGTCATTGTCACACAGGGAAGGGTCAAGCTCACACAGGTGAGGGTCAGTGGTCACACAGGTGAGGGTCAGTGGTCACACAGGTAAGGGGTCAGGCTCACACAGGTGAAGGTCACTATCACACAAGTGAGGGTTGTGGTCACCAGTGTTGGAGTAACGTGTTACAAAGTAACGCATTACTGTAACGCCACTACTTTTGCAGTAACGTGCTATGTAACGAAATTACTGTTTAAAAATTCAGTAATGTGTTACAGTTACTGAAATTTGATCAGATGCATTACTCGTTTTATTAATTTGGATAGATATTTTAGTGCAAATAAACGATCATACAACTTGCAGTTGCTAGACACCCTCCTCATCAGCTGCCAACTAGGCATGAATGCACAGTTTCGGTGGCTATGGGCTGGACTGCCATCCCCAGAGCCACCACCGGCCTCAAGCCACTGGAGGTTGTCATAGCAAAGGCAAGCAAATAAATATAAACTGACCCTACCATAACTGATCCAGCCGTCACACAGTCTCCTCCGTGAGTCCGTTTCCTGTCCTGCCCCAGTTCATATCACAACCCGGTGGAGAAATGCCGTGGCGGTTTCTCATATCAAGCCCTGATTGCCTGTTGTCCGAGTGGTAAGTAGCTCCTACCTCTGTGGTTAAACATGAGTATTTTTTGAGCAAGAAGCTGGCATTTAATGTCCGCATTAAATGCATTTAATGTTTTCTTATGCACAGAGAAAAAGTAACTGTGATTTGTTGCAGGAACAGCTTCTTGTAAGTGGTTAACTTTCATTTATCTGTGCTTTCTATTTTATATCATTTAAATGCTGTTGTGATTTGCAATTCTTCTTCTTCTTCTTCTCTCGGTTACTGGCGGATAGCAAGCTACTGAAAGGTGCATACCGCCAAGACCGTACAAGAGTGTGTAACATTGTCATTTGAGCCTGACCCCTAAATTCTATGACTTAACCCTGTGTTATTTAAGAGAAAAGAGCCCTTCTAGTGATTCTTATTGCCTCTCCATCTCCATCTGTTCCCAGAATCCCAGTTAAATCCCATTCCCTGCCCGGCCTCTCGAACTTCATTTTTCATTCTCTCTCTTTCATTTCCATACTTGTGACAGTGTAATAAGATGTGCTCGGCATTTCCTTTTACTCCACATTCTCTACATTTGTCACTTTCGCTTTTCCCCATGATGAATAAAGTGTTGTTTAAACCTGTGTAGTCCAGTCAAGAGTCTTGCCATAATGATGTCTTCCCTCCTGTTTGTTGTTTTATAATTCTTTATTGCAACAGATTTTTGTATTTTGTAATACCATCTACCTTTATGATCTTCATCCCATCTTTTTTTGCCAAAGCTCAATTCCTTTTTTCTTGATTACCGTTTTCCCTTCTCCTTTTCCAAGTGACAATGGTATAGTTATTTCTTTCCCAAGTGCACTTTTTGCTAATTTGTCTGCACAGTCATTCCCTTTCAACCCTTAATGTGCAGGAACCCAACAAAACTGAACTTCTCCACCACCCCGTGTACCCTAAATAAACTGTAATATAGTTCAATCACCAATTCTTCCCTTGTAGACTTTAGTGTCTGTATGGTTTTTAAAGCTGCAAGTGAATCTGTGTACACCACCACCCGGTCCTGTCTGACCTCCTCCACCCATTGCAAGCCAATAATTGCCACCATCTCTGCTGTAAACACAGATGTATTGTTGGAGAGTCTTTTTGGGATGGTCACTTTAAACTCTGAAATGTATACTCCAACTCCAACAGAGCCCTCTTTGTTCTTTGAACCGTCAGTATAGAGCTGTAAGTAGTTATAGTAATTATTCCTGAGGTAAATGCTTGTTTTAACGCCAACTTCACTCATATGCCAATCCTTTTTCCTCATTAACAGACTGATGTTTACTTCTTTCCCAGGAAACAGCCAAGACGGAACATTACTCACTGGACTGGTGTTAACTATATCAAGTGTCTAGTCCATACATTCTGGCCTTTCTTTCAATTGTCCACCCAAACCCATATCCCTGGAAGTTAGAATATTCCCAGCAGTCTTGTAGTGTTTTTTTTTTTTTTTAAATATTCGTTTCCTTTCAGCTTGACCCAGTATGATAATGCAAGTTTATCTCTTCTCAAATCCATTGGTATTTCTCCTGCTTCTAATAAAAATGCATTGTTTGGTGTTGTTTTGATGGCTTCAATACACAGACGAAGCGCTCTATGCTGCATTATGTCTATTTTTTCCAGAGCTGTCTTTGCTGCTGCTCCATAAATCATGCATCCATAGTCTATTGTCGACCTCATTAATGCTCTGTAAATGTCAATTAATGCCTGTTTATCTGCACCCCATTCATGTCCAGCTACAGCTTTTATGAGATTAATGACTTTTTTGTTTTTTTTATTTTATTTGTTTATTTGTCAGGGACAGTGCAATAAACATAGACAAAAAAGAAAATCTGGTGTGTTGCACAGAGAGTGTATAGTATTAAGCTAGTTTGCAACTCTTGTCCCTGGATGGGCTTTAGAGAAAAGAAACAGAGAAAAAGAGAAAAAGATGAAGAAAAAACAAAATGAAAACCGTATAAACATTATCCACATCAATGCAAACAAAATTATAAATACACAATATAAAAACCTGATTCACATTTGCCTGTTACAGTAAAATGCCTGTTAAACATTTGCCTTCCCTTCTTCACTCACACCCTGCAGACAATCATTTCATACATGGGTACATTCTTGTTTAGTTTTCAGTCAGTTTTTAACCTTTGTAGTAAATGTTTTAAAATCTGTTATTATTTTGATTTCATTTGGCATTGTGTTCCAGATATGACTGCCCTTTATAGAAAAAGCTGTTTGTCCAAATGTGGTTCTTCGGTGGGATATTTTACAGTTATTAACAGAACTCCTGGTGGCTCTGCTGCTGTCCTGTCTTTGGATGAATCCAACAAGTGGCTCTGGCACTGATTTATGGAAACATTTAAAAATTGATTTCAGAAAACAAAGGTCAATGAAACTCTCAAAACTCGGTAGATTATATTTTTTTTAGAATATAACAATGATGCCACCTAATGGGCTTTTTATCCAGAATTTTTAGAGTTTGATTATATAATGAACCTATACGTTTTATTGTAGAAGGAGCTGCTTGAGCCTAAACTGTCAGACAGTATGATAAATGTGAAAAAACCATAGAATGCATATACAGTACGGCTGCTTGGTGTGGTATGTAATGTCTAATTAATTTAAAGCAATTCAATTTTTTTTTTACCGTTTTAGAAATCTTCTTTATGTGAAGAAAAAATTTGAGTTGAGGATCTAGTACAATGCCAAGATATTTGAATTCTGTAACTGAACTAATATCTTGATCATGTATATTAACTTTAAAATGTTGCAAATTACATTTTTTGATTGAAAAGCACATTGAAACTGTTTTCTGAAGGTTCAGCAGTAGATGGTTCTGAATGAGCCACTCTTGGACATCAACCATGCTTGAAGACAGGACGTCTGCAGCCTGAGCTGGAGTCTTAGCAGCTGTGTAAATAACTGCATCATCTGCATAAAGTTGACATGTTGTAGCTGAGCAGTGTAATGGCAGGACTTTTAATGCAGTAGTTTCTAATGACTTTGAAATAGAAAGTGTAATGCACTTTTGTCACCAGATTTTCAACATGAACTCTCCATGTGTATGCACCATCAAACCACAATCCTAGATATTTGAACTCACTCACTTTCTCTATTGGTTGATTGTATAATGTTAATGGTTCTGTACCAGTTCTGTGGGTTTTTTTTTTTTTTTGTGAAAATCATATAGCAGGTTTTACTGTTTGAAAATTTAAATCCCCACTCATATGACCACTTTTCCACTTTCTCCATTGCTTTCCTGATGTTTTTGAACACAAATTTCCCATTTCTTCCCCTCGTCCATATGGCTCCATCATCTGCATATAGTGCTGTTTTGATGTATCCCTCTTGATCCCCAAACATGTCAGTCATTATGTTGAATAAAACTGGGCTTATCACACTCCCCTGAGGAACACCATTTTCTATTTCAAAGTCATTAGAAACTTCTGATCCTACTTTAACACTAATTTTCCTGTTTGGTAAAAAATCCATTATCCAATTATACATGCTACCACCAATGGCCATTTTATTCAATTTGATAAGAAGTCCATCCCTTCACAGTGAGTCATAAGCCTTTTCATTATCCGGATAAACTATAACCATTACTTCTTTCAATTTGAGTCTTTTCAATATTAATAATCAATATTGGATGCCCTAACTAGAGCATCCACTGTGGATCTTCCTTTTCTAAAACCATTCTGATAGTTGTTGATTAATCGTCTTTGCTCTAGTACATATGACAGTCTGGAAACTAACACCTTCTCCATCCATTTCCCTAAGTGTGACATTAGTGCTATTGGCCTGTAGTTGCCTGGATGAGCTGGATCTTTCCCTGGCTTATTAAATGGTAAAATTACAGCCTTTTTCCACCCACTTGGGATAACCCCCTCCTTCCATATTCTGTTAAACAATTTCAGCACCAGTTCCATTGATTGCATAGGTAACTGCCGGAACATAGCATAGCTTAACTGATCATATTCTGGAGCTGTGTATCCACTATCTTGCAAAACTCTCTTAAGTTCTGACATTGTGAGCTCAAGGTCTAACGCAGTCATCTTTCGTTTCCTTTTTTAAGTTTCCATTTTTTCTGAGTTTATGCTCCTTTTGCTGTCTATGACTCGCACCAAGATGTTCTCCTCTATGCACTGCTGCAAATGCTCTACCTAGGACTTCTGCCTTTTCTTTGTCTGATACAGCCATCTTGTCTCCATCCACTAGAGCTGGAATTTTAACTGATACCCTTTCCCACTCTTTTTTTTTTTTTTTTAAACGTACCCCAGACATCACCTAATTCTGTTTTCCTACCAAGGGTGGAACAAAATTCTCTCCATGTTGACCTTTTCCTGTTTTTAATAATCCTTCCAGCTACTGCCCTTTTCTTTTTATAATCTATTAAATTTTCACTATTCATATTCTTCCTCAGCTCTCTGAATGCCTTGTTTCGCTCTTTTACTGCAATACTACATTCCTCATTCCACCAGGGTACAACCTTCTTCCAACCTTGTGTAGTTTTCTTAGGTATACTTGTTGTTATAGCATTCAGAATATGATTGGTTACTTGACTTCAACATTCTTCTATGCCACCTTCTAATGTTACCAAATGGCATGATTGTACACAGTATTGCCTAAATTTTTCCCAATCTGCCCTTGTCCAAACACCATCTTGTAAAACATCTTCCCTCTTGTATACATACTTCAGTTTTAATGACTGTAAGTACTGGGAAGTGATCACTTCCAATAGTTGTACTGTTCATAACCATCCATTCACAGGCGCTCACTAAAGAATCAGATACCAGAGTCAGGTCAATACATGATGATGTGCCCCTATGCACATCCACCCAGGTACCTTCACCACTGTTGAGACAAATTAACGATCTTTCATCTCTTCCACAACACTTCCATTGTTATCTGTATGTGTGCATCCCCACAAGCTATTATGGCCATTAAAGTCTCCACACCATACCTCTTTCATATCTTTCATATGCCCCTCCCCTGCCATAACACTGAAAATATCTGCTGTTAACTTTCTACATGGGTTGTAAAAATTAATCAGCTTAATACTTCCTTGTCCATGTGGCCTACATAGTTCAAGAATATTACACTCTATATCCTCAGGGGAGGGAATCACCCTCTATGCCAGGCCATCTTTAATGAAAGTGGCACATCCTCCTCCATTTTCACTGTTAATTCTATCCTGTCTGACTGAACTATATCCTGGCATAACAAAATTTAAGTGAGGTTGAAGCCATGTCTCCTGTACACACACTACCTCTGGAACAACTTGTAGTTCATAAAGATACTTCTTGAGTTCTTGTCTGTTTGCTATGACTCCTTGCATTCCACTGTAGTATGTGTAATACCATAATTAAGATCTGAAGTTTCAACATGTGCATTCTCCCTAGTTTCAGCTGTCAATAAAACATGAATCTGGTCGGCTTTGACATCTTTCACATCTAGGAATCTTCCTGCTGCTTCCACAATGGTTTTGATTCTGTCACTTTTCTTATTTAGCTGTGCTGCAACATTAATAGTGTGGCAGATAAAAGCTACAAAGTTTGTTCTCTTAACTATCAATGTGTCATCTATTTTGCATTTGTGAACACAAAAATTCCTTGCAGCGGCATGATCTTGTGTTTGTGTGGGATTTGTTGATGGCTGTGCTTCCCTTTGAACTGAACTTCTTTGAGGAAGGCCTGTTGTGTTTCTGACCATCCCTGTCTCTCTGTCTTTAGAGCTTCCGCATATGAGATTTTCTTACTTATTCTAATTTCTTGAGCTTGTCTAGCTTTGCTCTGCACAACACATCCTCCATATGCAGCACTGTGCTCACCCCCGCAGTTGCAACACTTTACTTTTACCGTATTCATGATCCCCTCCACATCTGGCACATCTTAACTTTGCCTTGCATTGCTGAGCAGTGTGACCCATCCTTTGACATTTGTAGCACCTGAGTGGCTTTGGGACGTATTCTCTGACACTGTAATACAGGTATCCTATTTGAACTGATTTAGGGAGTGTTTCCTCAAACTGAATCATTACAGACAGTGTATCCTTCAGTGAACCTTCTCTTTTACTCTAGCCTTTTCACATCCTTCACCTTTCCTCCTTGGATCTCGTTTTTTACTTCTTCCATAGACATGCTCAAACGGACACCTGATATAACTCCCCTGAAGTTTGCTGTTACACCAGGAACATGAGCCTTCATTTGTTCTCCTTTTAGACATGTCATTGTCAGTATTTTCTCTTGCTGTTGTTTACTTGATGCATGAATTAACAGCCGGTTATTATTCAAGAACTTTGCTAACTTAACTCTCCGAATTTCTTCCTCAATTGCTTTTGTTAGCTTAATGAAGTGATAGTGCCCCCCATCCTGATTGAACTCAATGACGACCTTCCACTCATTTCCTACATCATCAAACTGCCATCCATGTTGGCTAGTTTGTGTTTTCTTCGCATTGTTACTTCTTCCCACGTCACTCATCTGACCAGCTTCTAGCTCTTGCTTTTCTTTCTCCCTCCCTAGCTGCTCTTTTCCACCTCACAGACCTGGGTACCATCCACTCCATCTCATTTTTATCAAGCCCATCAGAGCTAGGTGCCATAATGTTACAGTCAGAGTACAGTTTATGCTATCCGCCACAATCAAATCACTCCTACTGCCAACCGAACACAGACGTAAATGCCGTCTCAACCTTCCAACTGTTGAAGTCCATCTGCCGCCTTAATTCTTATCATCCGTCTTCTTCTGTCGACCAGCTCTTCTATCAAGGGCTGTTCTCCTGCCTCATCACTTCACTCCATTTCATGGAATTAGCATTTTTAATGGGCTGGTCCAGGGGTGTCAAACATATGGCTCGTGGGCCAAAAACAGCCCACCAGGGGGTCCAAAATTTTCTCTGTGAATTCACAGCTTTATTTCTAGTAAATTTCTGACTTTCTACTGATTACAATAGTTTGTGTAAATCTGAGACATTTTTTCTTAGTAAGATGAGAATTTTTTTCTCATCACTTTTCTTTTTCTGATGAGAACAAGGGGCCCTTGATCTTGCAGTGTGTGCAAGATGATTTAAGTATGCATGTAAAAGTAACATGAAAGTTACTTTTCCAAGTAACTAGTTACTTTAATCATGCAGTAATTCAAAAGTAACTCAGTTACTTTTGAAAAGAAGCAACTGTAACTAGTTACTATTTTTTAGTAACTTGCCCAACACTGGTGGTCACACAGGTGAGACTCACCAAACTGCTTGGTGTTCCAGGTGTGAAACAGAGGAGCTTTTCTTCCTTCCCCTTTAAACTGAAACTCCTCCAAATCCTCGATGCCTTGCTGCAATTTCATCAAATGCTCCATCTTCGTAACCACGGCAACCTGACAGGAAGCAGAGAGAGATACAGAGGCAGCAGCGTCATTGTGACATCAGCAGAGCACAGCATTGATTAAACATGGTATAAAAGCTAAAAACAATCATATGAGGACTTCTTGGCACCATCAGTGATCCTGCCTGAGTCTGAAGACTGATTCAGTGAATGAACTCGTTTAATCAAAATAAAAACAGCTGAAGAACATCTGCTGATCTGATTCTAGAAGACTCCTCCCTTCAAACTCTCACTGATCTGTGATTGATTGATTATTTATTTAGGTGTCTTGCACCAATGGCGCCCAGCCCTTATGGGCTTACAAGACACTATAACACTAATAACATTGATGGCCACAAATCCACATATACAGTTCATCAAACTTGAAAAGAAAAAGATACATTCCGTTACATTAACACACCACATAAAAGAAACATCCAAGTTGGATACAGAGTAGACTGCCTCTGTTGCCATGTCTCTTAAAAGCAAAACTCTCAACATTAAACAGCCAGCTTAGCATATCACCATCAGACAACCAAAACAAGGTCAGGGTTCTTCACTTGGATCTTTAAATACAGATGGTTCCTAAAATCATTATGCAAAGGACAATATGCATTATGCAAAGGACAATAAAATAGAAAATGAAAGTCATCTTCAACTACCCCAAGATCACACAGCACACAAACTTTGTTCTTCAGAGATACAGTGGATATGAAAAGTCTACACACCCCTGTTCAAATGCCAGGTTTTTGTGATGTAAAAAATGAGACCAAGATAAATCATTTCAAAACTTTTTCCACCATTAATGTGACCTATAACCTGTACAACCCAATTGAAAAACAAACTGAAGTCTTTTAAGAGGAAAAATAAAAAACTTACAATAACCTGGTTGCATAAATATATACACCCTTAACCACTTGCACTCCGGGCAATTTTCCTAAAAATGCCAAAAAAAAAACGTGCCTAAAGTAAATCGAAAGCTGTTATTCAACCCTTTGCAGCATCTTCATGGGGTTGGTCTCATTTAAAAGAAAACACTTTGAATTTTTTGGCAAAAAAAACATAATCTCTCTACGTGCTTCGGCCACTGAGTTACAGTCATCTAAACATACTGAACTTGAAGAAAAAAAATTTGGACACTGTTTTTTTGGATACAAATGCTTGTAAATAACACACAGCTGTCCGATCCGGCTGGAAAATGCAACAGAAATGTAGAACCAAGTGTTATCCAGCTGAGATCCAAATTTGGTAACAATACCACAAAAAATGAATATTTTACACAGCTTTGTTCTCAGGTAGTTCCCAGGCGTTATGAAACTGTGCCAAATTGTGCCAAATGGCACAGTTTGGAAAAACGTCTGTAACTTTTGAATAATTCAATGTAGAATCTTCATTTTAGGCTCCAATGAAAGGTCACACTCAGGGCTGTGTCTGTGTGTGCGTGTGTGGGCGGGGGGTCGTTCCCCCCCCCTGCTACCGAGGACCAAATTCGGCCCTCGCTACATGACGGAATACACTTTTTTTTTTTTTTCCTTGCATGTTTTCACAACGGCTCCCCCCCCCCCCCCCCGCTACTGTGTGTGTGTGTGGGGGGACCGTGAACCCCCCCCCCCCCCTCCTCGCTACAGAAGAGGGCCATCGCTACATGATGGAATAGACTGATATGCTTCCTCCCGCGGACCGGGGAGCGTTCGGACCGTGCCCCCCCCTCCTCTTCTGCAGCGGGGGGGGGGGGGGGGGGGGGCGCGTTCATGGTCCGAACACGGCAAATGAACCGTTTATCGCAGCGCACGCACTTCGTGCGCAGTACAGTTGTAATTTACTGATCGGTCAAAAGTCATTTTTGGATTACAGTTTTCAGGGATAAATAATAATTTAGCTTATAACACCTTACCTCTTCAAAGCAGCAGAGTCGTGGCTAACAGCTCTTCCCACGCGTCAGACGAACGCGACGCTGCTCCGCTCGTGGATCCCGATCAACATAATTCCATTATTGCCGTTTTGGCAAATGATTTACGACTTTTGTCGTCGGCCTCCGTCTATTCTGCTGGAATGAGTGCAGGTCCCACTTGTGGGTGTTTTCCATGCTGCTGGGTGAGCCTGGGTCTGTAGTAGATTCGTACAGAGTCCTTCTGCAGCAGTAAAATATCGCTTCACCCAGCCAGAATTTCTGTGCTTCAATTGGCTCCTGCGTTCACAGTAGGCGGGTCCTCCTTCCTAGATTTTCATTCATTGGCTCCTCAAGGTTTCAGAAACCCAATTCAAGGCTCTTATTAGTCGAATGAGAGGTCAATCAGATGAACTAATCTGTTCGCGGCTGTGTTTGCAGATTTTTTTTTCAGTGGCGCTTGGAGGGCACACCACCTACACCATCACCATCAATATCCTTATCATGCGTCATGCGCACGAGCGCACTCTCGCGCGCCCTCGTGCATCATAGGACGCAGAGACTTGCCCGCCCGCGGAACAACGGAGCACAAGTGGTTAAACTAATACTTTGTTGCAGCACCTTTGGCTTTTAATACAGCACTCAGTCTTTTTGGGTAGGAGTCTATCAGCGTGGCACATCTTGATGTGGCAATATTTGCCCATTCTTCTTTGCAAAAATGCTCCAAATCTGTCAGATTGTGAGGTCATCTCCTATGCACAGCCCTCCTCAGATCACCCCACAGATGCTCAGTCGGATTCAGGTCTGGACTCTGGCTGGGCCATTCCAAAACCTTAATCTTCTTCTGGTGAAGCCATTCTTTTGTTGATTTGGATGTGTGCTTTGGGTCATTGTCATGCTGAAAGATGAAGTTCCTCTTCACCTTTCTAGCAGAAACCTGAAGGTTTTGTGCCAACACTGACTGGGATTTGGAAATGTTCATAATTTCCTCCATCTTGACCTCCACCCAGTTCCAGCTGAAGAAAAACAGCCCCAAAGCATGACGCTGCCACCACCATGCTTCACTTGTAGGTATGGTGTTCTTTTGGTGATGAGCACCGTTGTGTTTGTGCCAAATATAGCTTTTGGAATTATGACCAAAAAGTCATAATTTGTCATAATTGAAACTTGGTTTCATCGGACCATAACACATTTTCCCACATGGGTTTGGGAGATTTCAAATGTGTTTTTGAAAAATGTAGCAGGGCGTGGATGCTTTTCTTTGCAAGGCTTCCATCTTGTCACCCTACCCCATAGCCCAGACAAATGAAGAAGACAGGAGATTGTTGTCACATGTACTAAACAGCCAGTACTTGCCAGAAATTCCTGCAGCTCCTTCAATGTTGCTGTCAGCCTCTTGACAGCCTCCCTGACCAGTTTGCTTATCTTTTCATCAATTTTGGAGGGACGTCCAGTTTTTGGTAACGTCATTGTTGTGCTATATTTTCTCCACTTGAAGATGACTGTATTCACTGTGTTCCATGGTATATTTAATGCCTTGGAAATTTTTTTGTACCCTTCTCCTGACTGATACATTTGAACAGTGAGATCCCTCTGATGCTTTGGAAGCGTTCTGCGGACTATGGCTTGTGCTGTAAGATGTGACTACAAAATGTCAGGAAAAGCCTACTAGAACAGCTGAACTTTATTTGGGGTTAATCAGAGGCACTTTAAATGGTGGCAGGTGTGTGCTGACTCCCATTTAACATGAGTTTGAATGTGATTGGTTAATTCTGAACACAGCCACATCCCCAGTTATAACAGGGTGTGCATGTTTATGCAACCAGGTTATTGTAAGTTTTTTATTTTTCCCCTTAAAAAAATTCAGTTTGTTTTTCAATTGGATTGTACAGGTTATAAGTCACATTAATGGTGGAAAAAGTTTTGAAATGATTTATCTTGGTCTCTTTTTTTTTTTTTAAGATCACAAAAACCTGGCATTTGAACAGGGGTGTGCAGACCTTTTATATCCACTGTACCTTTAAATCTACCAACCTCAACTGCCAGAGGTAAAGAGCCAGATCTCAACTGGGCACACAAAGACCTTTGCTTTTTCTTCAGATTTAATTTTACATAAGGTTCTGTACAATAATCATCTTTGATTTGAATGTAGCTTCTAAGCTTTGGTTTCAAATACATTTCTTTTTTCCACTGCTCTGTGTGGGCCTTCATTAATTTTTGTTTAACAATGTACATGTCACACTGCAGATTATTCATGAAAATAAAATTCAAATCAGACAATGAAAAAATAGCAGCCACCTCCTGTGACCAAGGGTAGTTATACATGTATGTGTGATCCCAGATAAAGACCTTCTTGGTAAGTCTTTCCTCTGGCAACTGCACAAGACGATTCTATAATCTGACCATTTCTCCCCTTTGTTTTACAATACATGTTTCCCAACCCATATGCCCTTCAACAGCTTGTTTTGTTGTAAATTTATGAACTCCAAGGAACGATCTCATCGCCCGATTCTGGACAGCATTATTATTAGAGGCATCCTCAAAACCCCAAACTCCCGAAGCATAAAATAGAACTGAACCTACCAATGAATTATAAAGTTTTGTAAAAACAGAAAAAGTAAGGTTAGGTAATAGTTTGATTTTGTTCATCGAAGACCCTAATGCCCTACCGGCGGATTGTGCCAATGCATTAATTCCTTCTGAAAAACTCATTGAAAACCAACCCTAGATATTTAATCAACTGGCGTATTTTCTGTGATCCGTGAGTGTCCTCATCAAAAAAAACAATTGTTTATTCAAACATCACCATCTTGTTGATGACCTCTTGCAGTTTGAAGCACTCGTCCTCCAACTCTGAAACGCCGCCCACCTGCTGTGCTGAGGAAGAGGATGAAGACGAGGAAGAGTTCTCCAGCAGCAGGTGATCGCTCTGAGAACTGAGGAGAAAAAAGCAGCCATGAGTCATTTTACAAAAGCATCATCAGGGACATCATCAGAAACTCCTCACTTTACTCTTTAAATCAGGAGTCTCCAACCAGATGTCATGGGAGACCTGCAGGTTTTCTTCTCAGCCAGTCACCAGACAGGTACTTTTGTTGACCAGGAACTCAGCAAAGAGACTGGCTGGACAGAAGCTTAGACAGGAAGTGGGGTGAAGAGCAGCGGGAAGACAGAGTAAAGATCGCTGTGGCCAAGACTCAAACATTAGCCTAAACCAGGCCAACTCTTAGCATAAACCAGGCTAACTCTTAACATAAACCAGGCTAATGCTTTGCATAAACCAGACTAACTCTTAGCATAAACCAGGTTAACTCTTAGCATAAACCAGACTAACTCTTGGCATAAACCAGACTAACTCTTAGCATAAACCAGGTTAACTCTTGGCATAAACCAGACTAACTCTTAGCATAAACCAGACTAAAGCCATGTTCCGATCCACAGTGTATTTCCAACTGTATTCCCTACTCTCTGCTTCATTCTCAGAGAATATCAGTAAGTTAACTGCCCTTCACAAAATTTCTCCATTTGAAACACCCTGTAACTGTCGGCTCCCTCCTCCGTGAGTTACCACGGAAACCATGGACACGCACTGATACTATGATGGATAATTTATATTTCTTAAATAAAATATTAATACAAATATATTTTTATTACTATCAGTTGATAGAAACAATAACCAACATAAGTTTAGCTTATTAATAACGTTAACAACAACAGTTTGTTTTACTCATATTTGAGGCGAATGGCTTATGGGTTATCGTCTTGTCAATTTCCGGTGAAGTGATGTCCGGTTGTTCACTTCTTCCCTGCACAGTTCTCAGTTCCCTTTGAACTGAAGACCATTCGCTCCCTTCGGTTTGGAATCTCAGTTAATAAGGCAGATACCCTGTGCAGTTCACTTCAGAGTATACTATTGGGCAATCGGAACGCAGCTACACTCTTGGCATAAACCAGGCTAACTCTTAGCATAAACCAGGCTAACTCTTTGCATTAACCAGGCTAACTCTTTGCATAAACCAGGCTAACTCTTTGCATAAACCAGGCTAACTCTTTGCATAAACCAGGCTAACTCTTTGCATAAACCAGGCTAACTCTTTGCATAAACCAGGTTAACTGATCCACATTGTGAGGACTGTCTCAGTGAAACAGCTCCCCCTGTGTACCGCATGGTGCAGTACACAATAATAATAATAATAATAATAATGACAATGGATTAGATTTATATGACTCTTAACATGTCAAGTGACATCTCAAAGCACTAACAGTGAGTCCATTAGTCATTCACTCCAGACAGACAATGGTAGTGGGAAGCTACTACTGTAGTCACAGCTGCCCTGGGGCAGACTGATGGAGATGTGGCTGCCAATCCACACCAACGGCCTCTCCGACCACTACCGAACATTTATACACATTCATACCCAGTGTGATGAACACTGGAGGCAAGGTGGGTAAAGTGTCTTGCCTAGGGACACAACGGCGGGATGGCTGGAGAGAGCGGGATTCAAACCACCAACCGTCCGGTTATTAGACAACCTGCTCTACCTCCTGAACCACTGCTGCCCCACATTTCCCTCCTCCGTTCCATTTTTGCTGAGCACCAAGCTGGACGGCAGGACGTTCCATTTTTACATGGTCTTTGGCATGACCCAGCCGGGACTTGAACCCCGACCTCCCAGTTGTGGGGCGGATGCTCTACCTCTAGGCCACCAGTCTGATGATAATGCCCCAGTGTGGCATTAACATCCTAAATTACTATAACGCTGACGTGTAGCTGAGTGATACATGTGTTAACCCTTTAAGTGTGAGAATTTGCATGCCCCTAGTGGCAGAGCGTGGCGCTGCGCCTGTCATCTCACTCTGACATCACCAGCTGCATTGGGGATTTGTACTGATCTGCCAGTTTCGGAAGGTGGCAGACATGCGTTGGAGGACTCAATGGATGACACATAATACACCAAAGAAGAAGAACTCCTCATTTCCTTTTCCTGTATTCCTTTCTTTTAGCTCAGAAAGCTAATATGGCTGCGATCGGTTATCGTCACCGTCACTTGGACAGCTTTGTACACGGAAAATAGCCATGGGATACAAGCAAAATTGATGTGGGATAATCATAAGACTTTGTAGATGTGGTAGAGAGTGTAAATGACCGACAGAATGCAAAATAACTACCACGATGGGTGAAAACGCAGCGACCACGAGCAGCGAGCAAGTCCTGTTAGCCGCCGATAAGTGTCCACAGCCGTGGACAAAATTGTTGGTACCCCTCTGTTAATGAAAGAAAAACCCACAATGGTCACAGAAGTAACTTGAATCTGACAAAAGTGGTAATAAATAAAAATTCTATGAAAATTAACCAGTGAAAATCAGACAATGCTTTTGAATTGTGGTTCAACAGAATTATTTCAAAAAACAAACTCATGAAACAGGCCAGGACAAAAATGATGGTACCCCTAGAAAAGATTGAAAATAATGTGACCATAGGGACATGTTCAACCCAGATGTGTCCTCTAATTAACATCACAGGTGTCTACAAACTTGTAATCAGTCAGTCGGCCTATTTAAAGGGTGACAAGTAGTCACTGTGCTGTTTGTTGACATGGTGTGTACCACACTAAACATGGACCAGAGGAAGCAAAGGAGAGAGTTGTCTCAGGAGATTAGAAAGAAAATTACAGAAAGCATGTTAAAGGTAAAGGCTATAAGACCATCTCCAAGCAGCTTGATGTTCCTGTGACTACAGTTGCACATACTATTCAGAAATTTAAGATCCACGGGACTGTAGCCAACCTCCCTGGACGTGGCTGCAGGAAGAGACGGATAATACGAATGGTAACACCATTGGCTGCACCAATGGCTGCACGGTGGCGCAGTGGTTAGCACTGCGGCAGCACAGTTTACCCTTGGCCGGGGGATTGTGGGGATCGTGGGATCGATCCTAGCCCCCGACCAACAGTGATCTGTGTGGAGTTTGCATGTTCTCCCCGTGTTGCGTGGGTTTACTCCGGGATTTCTCCGGTTTCCTCCCACATGCCAAAAACATGCATGTTAGGTTAATTGGCTGTTCTAAATTGTCCCTAGATATCTGTTTCCTATAGGCCCTTAGAATAGAGGGTTAGTATTAATGAAAGCGCTTTGAGTGGTCTTTGTGACTAGAAAAGCGCTATATAAGTGCAGGTTAGTTAGTTAGTTAGTAACAAAAGAGCCCAGAACAACCTCTAAACACATCCAAGGTGAACTCCAAGGTCAAGGTACATCAGTGTCAGATTGCACCATCCGTCGTCGTTTGAACATCTGTGGAAGGAGCTGAAACATGCCGTCTGGAGAAGGCACCTTTCAAACCTGAAACAACTGGAGCAGTTTGCTCTTGAGGAGTGGGCCAAAATACCTGCTGAGAGGTGCAGAAGTCTCACTGACAGTTACAGAAATCGTTTGATTGCAGTGATTGCCTCAAAAGGTTGTGCAACAAAATATTAAGGGTACCATCATTTTTGTCCAGGCCTGTTTCATGAGTTTGTTTTAAAAAAATAATTCTCTTGAACCACAATTCAAAAGTATTGTCTGATTTTTCATTGGTTAATTTTCATAGAATTTTTATTTATTTATTTATTTACTTTTGTCAGATTCAAGTTATTTCTGTGACCACTGTGGGTTTTTCTTTCGTTATCAGAGGGGTACCAACAATTTTGTCCACGTCTGTATTTCTGTTTTTTTAAAATATTGTACTGATTTCTTGTTCATATACTTTGAAGATAAGATGATGAGGTACCTCTGTACAAAAAACGGTGGCAAAAGATTGAACCATTCTTTGTGTAAATACAGTGGCGTAAAAAAGTATTTAGTGAGCCACCAATTGTGCAAGTTCTACCACTTAAAAGATGAGAGAGGTCTCCAATTTTCATCATAGGTATACCTCAACTATGAGAGACAAAATGAAAAAAAAAAAAAATCCAGAAAATCACATTGTATGATTTTTAAAGAATTTATTTGCAAATTATGGTGGAAAATAAGTATTTGGTCAATAACAAAAGTTCATCTCAATACTTTGTTTTATACCCTTTGTTGGCAATGACAGAGGTCAAACGTTTTCTGTAAGTCTTCACAAGGTTTTCACACACTGTTGCTGGTATTTTGGCCCATTCCTCCATGCAGATCTCCTCTAGAGCAGTGACGTTTTGGGGCTGTCGCTGGGCAACACGGACTTTCAACTCCCTCCAAAGATTTTCTATGGGGTTGAGATCTGGAGACTGGCTAGGCCACTCCAGGACCTTGAAATGCTTCTTACGAAGCCACTCCTTCGTTGCCCGGGCAGTGTGTTTGGGATCATTGTCATGCTGAAAGACCCAGCCACGTTTCATCTTCAATGTCCTTGCTGATGGAAGGAGGTTTTCACTCAAAATCTCACGATACATGGCCCCATTAATTCTTTCCTTTACACGGATCAGTTGTCCTGGTCCCTTTGCAGAAAAACAGCCCCAAAGCATGATGTTTTCACCCCCATGCTTCACAGTAGGCATGGTGTTCTTTCTCCTCCAAACACGACAAGTTGAGTTTTTACCAGAAAGTTCTATTTTGGTTTCATCTGACCATATGACATTCTCCCAATCCTCTTCTGGATCATCCAAATGCTCTCTAGCAAACTTCAGACGGGCCTGGACATGTACTGGCTTAAGCAGGGGGACACGTCTGGCACTGCAGGATTTGAGTCCCTAACGGCGTAGTGTGTTAATGATGGTAGTAGCCTTTGTTACTTTGGTCCCAGCTCTCTGCAGGTCATTCACTAGGTCCCCCCGTGTGGTTCTGGGATTTTTGCTCACCGTTCTCGTAATCATTTTGACCCCATGGGGTGAGATCTTGCGTGGAGCCCCAGATCGAGGGAGATTATCAGTGGTCTTGTATGTCTTCCATTTTCTAATAATTGCGCCCACAGTTGATTTCTTCACACCAAGCTGCTTACCTATTGCAGATTCAGTCTTCCCAGCCTGGTGCAGGTCTACAATTTTGTTTCTGGTGTCCTTTGACAGCTCTTTGGTCTTGGCCATAGTGGAGTTTGGAGTCTGACTGTTTGAGGTTGTGGACAGGTGTCTTTTTTTTTTCTCCACAATATCTTTATTGAACCTTTTTTTTTTTTTTTTTAACAAACATGATACAAACAATCAAACACTAACACTAAAGTACTACAAAAAAAGAAAAAAATGCACTAAAAACACCAACAACCACCAACAAAATCAAGTCTTCAACAATGCTCCTCTGTTTAGTCTAGACAATCCAATACATAAGTATACATATTATGTTCACCAGTTTGGAATTTACAAGGTCCACACACATCATTCACCTTCTTCTTCAAGAGTTATGTTTAAATTTTTTACATAATCAATAAAAGGTCTCCATATATTCTCAAACACAATTTCCTTTGATTTCAGTATATATGTTATTCTTTCTAATGGAAGGTTTGTTAACATCTGTCTTAACCACTGAGTCACATCTGGTCTATGAGTCTTTTTCCATAATAGTGCAATACATTTTTTGGCATTAAGCAAACTGAGGTCTATGAATGTTCTTTCACTTTTATTAAAATTATGCTTTTCTGGGTACAGACCCAACAAAAACAGTTTAGGATTCAATATGATTTGTTTTGAGATTATTTTTTCAATTGTTACCCTCACCTCTTCCCAAAACATTCTTATTAATCTACATTCCCATAAACAATGAAATAGGGTTCCTTTACTTTCCATGCATTTTGTGCATGTATCTGGTATATTTTTGTTATATCTATTTAACTCCTCCGGTGTAACATACATCCGCATTAACCATTTGAAATGTATCAATTTAAGGCGTGCATTTATTGATTTGGTTTGAGCTTCTGTACAAGCCAATTCCCATTGTTCCTCTGAAATTTCAGTTTGCAGATCTTCTTTCCAGTAGTTTAATCTTTTCAGTGAATTTTCACTTGAAGATAGTGTCAATGAGTTATAAAACTCTGAAATAATACCCTTTCTTTTACTATCTTTCATCATCATTTTTTCCAAGGATGAATAAATAGGTCGAGTGAGAGCTTTATTTTGATTTGATCGAATAAAGTTTCTAAGTTGAAGATATTTAAAAAAATGTGTTCTATTGAGATTAAATTTGATCCTCAGCTCTTCAAAAGACATTATGTTGTCTGCACATGGCAAATATAAATCCTGAATCTTTTGTATCCCTTTTAAATTCCATACTTTAAATACAGCGTCCGCTCTCCCTGGTTTAAAATATTGATTACCCCATATTGGACTAAATTGTGACAATAACTGTGGTTCTTTTAAATAGTTTTTAGCTTCACACCATATTTTGATCATATGCTTTACAAATGGATTTTTAACTTGTTTTTGTAATTTTTTTGCCGAATCTGAGTATATGAATATGGGAAGAGGTAAAGTGTAAATTGTATGATTCCATTTCAGTCCAGTGAGGGAGATCATTTGATGAAAAATAATATGTCATAGACCTCAGTTGTGCCGACCAATAATACAACATAAAATTTGGACATTTCAGACCTCCACGATCAAATGGTAAATATAATAAAGACAAACGTAATCTAGCCCTCCTGTTGTTCCATATAAATTCCACTAACTTTTTTTTTATTCTTGAGAATAGATCTAAAGGTGGTGATAAGGGAATGTATTGAAATAAATAAAGTATTTTAGGTAAAATATTACTTTTAAGTATATTGATTCTCCCGATCATCGACATTGGTAGTGACATCCATCTCTGAGTTAACTCATTGATATCTGACATTAAGGCTTCATAGTTGACACTGGCGACTGATTCTAGCTTAGGCATAATTTGGATTCCTAAATATTTAAACTGATTTACAACATTGAATTGATTTACCTCAGGGGCTGGGTAATTTCTCTGGGTCTCATTTAGCATTAATATTGAAGATTTAGTTTTATTTATTTTATATCCTGATATTTCCCCAAAATTCTTTATTAAATTCAACAAGGTTGGAATTGATTTTTTTAGATTCGACATAAACAAAATTATATCACCGGCGTACAGGGAGATTTTATGTTCTGTTGGTCCAACTTTAATTCCATATATTTGTGAATGTAAACGTATCGCTATCGCTAAAGGTTTAATTGCCATAGTAAACAGTAAAGGTGAAAGTGGACAGCCTTGTCGACATCCTCTATTGATTTTTATTGGTTTTGAAATATTGTTATTTGTTAGGATTTCTGCTGTAGCATTATTGTATATTATCTGAACCCATTTTATGAAATTATTTCCAAGTCCAAACCTTTGTAGGACTTCAAAAAGAAAGGGCCATTCAACTCTATCAAAGGCCTTTGATGTCAAAGAACTCGTCTATCTGTTTTTCTATATACTTGACAAATTCCTCATCCTGAAGCCATTTATGCTGAAATTGCCATCTACCTGATTCCTTTGTCAATTTTTTATCTACATATATTAGACAACAGGGTGCATGATCAGAGATCACGATGTTATCATAAAAGCAGTTTTGAATCTTGGACCTTAATTCTGTGGAAATCAAAAAATAATCAATACGTGAGAATGTCTTGTAGGTACTGGAATAACAAGAATAGGCTTTAACTTGTGGTTTCATTTCTCTCCATATATCTAACAATCTCAATTCTTTCATAAAATGATTAATAGTCATCCTACATCCAATGTGCGTACAATCCAGTCCTGTTGATCTATCCACACCTGGATTCAATGTACAATTAAAATCCCCTGCTATTATATGTTGCCCTGTAAGTGATGATAAGATGAGAAATAAATTAGCAAAGAACTTCTGATCATCTATATTGGGACCATATAAGTTCACAAGATTTATATTTTCTAATAGCAAAGAACCTTGAATGATTACATATCTTCCAAATTTGTCTCCAATTACATTTTTCACTTGAAAAGGAACTGATTTATGTATGAGAGTCATAACTCCCCTGGCTCGGGATGAAAATGAAGAGGTGAATACACTTCCCTGCCATCTACTCCTAATTCTTTTAACATCCTCCTCTATCAGATGAGTTTCTTGTAAAAACACAATTCTTGAACCCATGTCCTTTATTTTATTCATAACTTGTTTAAGTTTTTTTAAATTTTGTAGACCTCTGCAATTCCATGAAGTTAAATTAAGATTAACACTTTGGTCCATGATCAATAGAGAGTTTGGGATTACCTTGCAGTGTAAACATGCTCATACAGAGAAGCAAAAACATGAGTGGTTGAACATTCATCCTACAAACTACACACAAACAAATTTCCCCTTCCCACACTTGTGGCAAACCCCCCAAAATCAAAAGAAAAATTCTGTCTCCCGATATAGCCATCGACCGTTCCACACCCACGGGGAACAGCCTAAGCCACTCCTTCTTCATCCTCCCAATCACCCTAACTCTACTGCTTTTAATGACGTAACATTAACTCTCCTCTGTAGTTTTCCAACTTAACTCCAAAATTTTTAACAACTTTGTACATCATAGTTTTTTTTTTTGTTTGTTTGTTTTGTTTTTGTTTTGTTTTTTTAATATATAATACAATCTATATTTTGTAAACTTACTATTTACTTCAAGTCAGTCAGATGCCTGTGCAAATGCTTAATTATTCTACCTTATATTTTGTTCATGCTTAGCTCCCACCAGTCTCTTCTTCTTCTTTGATCTTCTTGATGAACTCCTGCGCCTCCTCTGGGGTCTTGAAGATGTGGGTTCTGCCCTCATACGTGGTCAGCAGTCTCGCAGGATAGATTACACCATGACGAATCCCAAGGTTGCGCAGCTCCTTACGTATGGGATCAAACTGCTTCCTCAATTGCTGGATTCCTGTGGCCAAATCTGGGTAGAACCGCACCTGCTGGTCCTGGTGTTTAATCTCTCCTTTAGCACGTGCAGCGTTGAAGATCTTCATCCTGTCTCTGTTGCTAAGAAACTTCATAATTAAGGTCCTCGGCGGTCCCTTATCTCTCCGTGGGCCAATACGATGTGCTTTTTCCAGAACCACTGCTGATTGCAACTCCTCGCTGCCCAGCACCTCCGGAATCCACTTTTCCAGAAAGGAACATACGTCCCGACCTTCTGATTCTTCTGGAAGACCCACCAGCCTCAAATTATTCTGTCTCGACCGAGATTCCAAATCCAAAATATTATCTTCCAGAGATTTATTTTTTTTTTCCCAAAGTGCGCACCTTTAATTGAAGACGGGTGACGTCATCTTCAGCACTAGCGAGACGGAGCTCCATCTGCGCCGTTCGTTCTACACAGTCACCCAATTCCTTTCTTATTCCTTCCAACGCTGTCATAATCCCATCAAATCTAGAGGAAAAGTCCGCTCTCATTGAACTCATGGCAGCCATCAGCGCATCTGCGCCATTCCCCGCATTTATCGCACCGCTGCCAGCCTCCTCCGCCATATATGGAGTTTTGTTTGCTGCGTCACAGACCTGAAAGTCCGTTAATTTGGACTGTTTCGGCGGCTTGCTTTTTCCTTTTCCTGGTTTTCCAGCCTTAGGCTTCGCCGACATATCCTCGCCCAAATGCTGGGATACGTTCTGTCCCAAATGAGAGAGTTATTTGCCGATTTTTTTTCTCCAGGAGCAGAGCAGAGCGAGACACGTCCGTCCTACGTGGCAGCCATAACCGGAAGTCCTCCGGTGCTTCTTTATTAAAATAAATAATATTAAATAGTCTTCTTACATTATGGAAGCCTTGTCTACCCTTTATAAAGCCATTCTGATCTCGATTAATAATATTTGGTAAAATTTCTTGTATTCGTCTTGCTAAAATTTTACAGATTATCTTAAGGTCGGCGTTTAATAGGCTTATTGGTCTCATATTTTCACATTTATTAGAGGGCTTACCTGGTTTTGGCAGCAGTATAATTAAGGCATTATTTATGTATGATGGTAAATTATTATTTTGAAATGCTTCTAAAACCATTTCCAAAAAAGGTTTTATTAATTTATTCTTAAATTTTTTATAAAGGTCAACTGGAAGACCATCTGGTCCTGCACTTTTTCCTGATTTCATATTATCAATGGCTAGCCCAACTTCTTCTTGACTAATTTTAGACTCCAATATCTCCGTTTTCATTTGGAATACACGGTATAGATAGTTCGTTCAAAAACCCATTTAGTTTTGTTAAATCAGGTTCATTTTTGGTATCATATAATTTTTCATAGTAATCTCTAAAGGCTCTATTAATTTCTAAAGGATCTATAACTACCTGTCCGTTACTTATAATACTGGTAATTGGTGTTTTAATTTCCAATTGTTTAATCTGCCATGCTAATAATTTTCCTGATTTTTCACCTTGTTCATAAAAAGATTGTTTCAATCTTAGAAGACTCGAGGCAGCTCTATTCGCTGATTTTTTGTCGTATTCAGCTCTCAAAATCAGTAATTCCTTCTCCAACCTTGGGTCACTTCCTGCATACACTTTTTCCTGAAGACTTTTTATTTTATGTTCCAATTTAGCTCTCTCCTCTCGAGTCTTCTTAGATTTTGATCCTGTATAACTAATAATATGTCCCCTAATAAAAGCTTTGAAAGCCTCCCACTTTACACATGCTGATGTTTGTGTAGTATTGATGTCAAAGAACTCGTCTATCTGTTTTTCTATATACTTGACAAATTCCTCATCCTGAAGCCATTTATGCTGAAATTGCCATCTACCTGATTCCTTTGTCAATTTTTTATCTACATATATTAGACAACAGGGTGCATGATCAGAGATCACGATGTTATCATAAAAGCAGTTTTGAATCTTGGACCTTAATTCTGTGGAAATCAAAAAATAATCAATACGTGAGAATGTCTTGTAGGTACTGGAATAACAAGAACAGGCTTTAACTTGTGGTTTCATTTCTCTCCATATATCTAACAATCTCAATTCTTTCATAAAATGATTAATAGTCATCCTACATCCAATGTGCGTACAATCCCGTCCTGTTGATCTATCCACACCTGGATTCAATGTACAATTAAAATCCCCTGCTATTATATGTTGCCCTGTAAGTGATGATAAGATGAGAAATAAATTAGCAAAGAACTTCTGATCATCTATATTGGGACCATATAAGTTCACAAGATTTATATTTTCTAATAGCAAAGAACCTTGAATGATTACATATCTTCCAAATTTGTCTCCAATTACATTTTTCACTTGAAAAGGAACTGATTTATGTATGAGAGTCATAACTCCCCTGGCTCGGGATGAAAATGAAGAGGTGAATACACTTCCCTGCCATCTACTCCTAATTCTTTTAACATCCTCCTCTATCAGATGAATTTCTTGTAAAAACACAATTCTTGAACCCATGTCCTTTATTTTATTCATAACTTGTTTAAGTTTTTTTAAATTTTGTAGACCTCTGCAATTCCATGAAGTTAAATTAAGATTAACACTTTGGTCCATGATCAATAGAGAGTTTGGGATTACCTTGCAGTGTAAACATGCTCATACAGAGAAGCAAAAACATGAGTGGTTGAACATTCATCCTACAAACTACACACAAACAAATTTCCCCTTCCCACACTTGTGGCAAACCCCCCAAAATCAAAAGAAAAATTCTGTCTCCCGATATAGCCATCGACCGTTCCACACCCACGGGGAACAGCCTAAGCCACTCCTTCTTCATCCTCCCAATCACCCTAACTCTACTGCTTTTAATGACGTAACATTAACTCTCCTCTGTAGTTTTCCAACTTAACTCCAAAATTTTTAACAACTTTGTACATCATAGTTTTTTTTTTTGTTTGTTTTGTTTTTGTTTTGTTTTTTTAATATATAATACAATCTATATTTTGTAACCTTACTATTTACTTCAAGTCAGTCAGATGCCTGTGCAAATGCTTAATTATTCTACCTTATATTTTGTTCATGCTTAGCTCCCACCAGTCTCTTCTTCTTCTTTGATCTTCTTGATGAACTCCTGCGCCTCCTCTGGGGTCTTGAAGATGTGGGTTCTGCCCTCATACGTGGTCAGCAGTCTCGCAGGATAGATCACACCATGACGAATCCCAAGGTTGCGCAGCTCCTCACGTACGGGATCAAACTGCTTCCTCAATTGCTGGATTCCTGTGGCCAAATCTGGGTAGAACCGCACCTGCTGGTCCTGGTGTTTAATCTCCCCCTTAGCTCGTGCAGCGCTGAAGATCTTCATCCTGTCTCTGTTGCTAAGAAACTTCATAATTAAGGTCCTCGGCGGTCCCTTATCTCTCCGTGGGCCAATGCGATGTGCTTTTTCCAGAACCACTGCTGATTGCAACTCCTCGCTGCCCAGCACCTCCGGAATCCACTTTTCCAGAAAGGAACATACGTCCCGACCTTCTGATTCCTCTGGAAGACCCACCAGCCTCAAATTATTCTGTCTCGACCGAGATTCCAAATCCAAAATATTATCTTCCAGAGATTTTTTTTTTTTTTTCCAAAGTGCGCACCTTTAATTGAAGACGGGTGACGTCATCTTCAGCACTAGCGAGACGGAGCTCCATCTGCGCCGTTCGTTCTACACAGTCACCCAATTCCTTTCTTATTCCTTCCAACGCTGTCATAATCCCATCAAATCTAGAGGAAAAGTCCGCTCTCATTGAACTCATGGCAGCCATCAGCGCATCTGCGCCATTCCCCGCAGATATCGCACCGTTGCCAGCCTCCTCCACCATATATGGAGTTTTGTTTGCTGCGTCACAGACCTGAAAGTCCGTTAATTTGGACTGTTTCGGCGGCTCGCTTTTTCCTTTTCCTAGTTTTCCAGCCTTAGGCTTCGCCGACATATCCTCGCCCAAATGCTGGGATACGTTCTGTCCCAAATGAGAGAGTTATTTGCCGATTTTTTTTCTCCAGGAGCAGAGCAGAGCGAGACACGTCCGTCCTACGTGGCAGCCATAACCGGAAGTGGACAGGTGTCTTTTATACTGATAACGAGTTCAAACAGGTGCCATTAATACAGGTAACGAATGGAGGACAGAGGAGCCTCAAAGAAGAAGTTACAGGTCTGTGAGAGCCAGAAATCTTGCTTGTTTGTAGGTGACCAAATACTTATTTTCCACCATAATTTGCAAATAAATTCTTTAAAAATCAGACAATGTGATTTTCTGGATTTTTTTTTTTCTCATTTTGTCTCTCATAGTTGAGGTATACCTATGATGAAAATTGAAGACCTCTCTCATCTTTTAAGTGGTAGAACTTGCACAATTGGTGGCTGACTAAATACTTTTTTGCCCCACTGTATGTCCAAAGTCCAGTTTTGACTGAGTTATGGAATTTAAAGAGCTGCCGAGACATTATGCAAATTAGATGCATAAATTTATTCCTATCTGAAACTTTGGATCATATTTTACATCTTTCTAATTGACAGTAAGTCATTATCTCTTACCACTTTCAAGTTATAGCCTTGGAAATCTGAACTATTTTATTGACAAAAAATATTTACCACTCTTGACCATTAAGGGTTATGTCGCAATTCGGCGGCAGACACACTCAAACAGTTTTGACATCATGCCTACTGTCCAGCAACTGTTGAAAATTACCATCTTCATACTTTTATACCATAAGTGGTTCAGAAACAGAACTTGTTACAGCATGTAATCAGCAATGGCGAACTCACCGCCTCAGATTGACAATGTTCGTCGCCACATCAAACCCTTCATCGTTCAGCTTGTCCCACCTCTTCATCAGGTTGTGCCAGTCAGCTGCGTTGTCTTTGATCTTTCTGCCACTTCCTGTGACCATGGAGGACTTCCTGACTGCCGACATTACCACGGTGCCCCCTGAGGAAACATCACACACACACACACAGAGTATATGGCGTCATCATGGAGGAGCATGACAGGGTGGCAATCATGTTCTGTTGTTTTATTCTGTCTCAGCCACATCCTAACTGATCACATGACCTGTGGGTCTTGCACAGAGAAACACCAGGAACCTCAATGAAACCCTCATCAGACAATCACAGCTACTCAGTTTAGCAATGAGACACTGATCAGTGACGCCAAAAAGAATCAAAGTGGTGGCCTAGTTGGTACAGCATCTGCCCCACAACCGGGAGGTCATGGGTTCAAATCCCAGCCGGGTCATACCAAAGACCATATAAAGATGGTACTTTCCACCTTCTAGCTTGGTGCTCAGTGTAATAGAAAGGGGAAAGGAAAGTTAACGCACAGAGCCACCAGAAGGACCAACCCCCTACTGTAGCTTTCACTACTTACAGTAGCTGTGTGGCCTAGTGTCAGTGAAATGGACATAGGTTCCGCCCCATACAGCACATGTCGTGGAATGGGATTAACTTAAAAAGAATCCAGTAAACCTCGTTAAAACTCTTTCCTCTTCTCTATAAAATGTCTTCACTGTTCCAAGTTTGCTCATTTATGGTGCGATTATTAAAAATATTAACGAATGGCCCTAATGGTTCAAAGCAAAGGTGTCTCTGCATCAGGGGCCGGCCCCACCAGATGTGTCTGTTGAGCAGAGCATGCACGGTCAATAAAGTTTCAGCTTCAAAAACTGACGTTTTTATTCCCAGTTAACCAGTGATATTGGGTAGCCTTGTGGTGCAGTGGTTAGCACTGTGGCCACGCAGATTTTTGAGTTTGACTGTTAATTTTGTACCTTTTTAAAACTACATTTACATTAACTCACCTTAATAGTTTTAGCTGATAAACAATTTATTGCAAAACTTAACTTGTACAATGATGTTTATTTTTCTCAGTTAAATTCTTACAAGTCAGTATAAAATTGAAGCATACTCATCACACAACCAATTGTTATAGTCAGAATCTGAAAAAAGCAATTGTTCAGAAATTACTTGAAAGTGGAAAAGGTAGATTTTGAAAAATCTTTAATTATTAACTCCTTTTCTTTGACAACAAAGTCAAAATTGCTGATGGCAAGCAGTTATAAACAAGGACAACAAAACAAAGAAAACACAAACTTTTACCAAAGGGGAAATCTGATTAATATGCCCAGTGTAGCTTTTTTTAAAATTACAAGGAAGGCACGAAAGTACTGCGGACATCCTGGATATCAAGGCCAATGCATAAGACACCAAAAAATTACTTAAGTAGGAGTATAAAGAAAATAAAGTTATTTGAGTACAAAGTAACAACTTTACTCTCCCCATTAAGTTTTTTCCCTGAAAACTAGAAACATTTTTTTCTTTTGAATTTATGAAATTTTGTCAAAAATGTTTTGGTTTTTTTTTTTACAAATTAGGCTTTTTTTTTTTCTTAAATTCACAACTTTTAAAATACATTTGCAACATTTTGTGATAAATCTGTGATCTTTTTCATGCATATTAAAGTAACTGATTTCATATGTGGACTGACACTCATTTCAAATCAGTGAAGTGAAAAGTTACTCAAAGAGTACAACCAAACAGATGAGTTAGTGTTTGTTTCTGTTTTTTTTTTTTTTTTTTTACAAATTACTCAAGCAAGAGAATAAAGTATTTCCCAATAAAACTACTCAAAGTACAATGTTGTGGCAAGTTACTGGAATGAATGTGCTTGAGTAAATGTAACTAGTTACATATTTGACAGGCTCTACAGTCCCACAGAATTAACTTGAAGCAGCAGCCATATTTGTAGGATATTTTATATTAACCTGTACTGTATTAAATAGAGAGGAAGTAATGGTTGTGTGCTATGACCATTCTATATAATGACTTCTTTAAAAAAAAATAGGCAGCTTACTTACACAGAGAGAGGCTGGGTAGACCTGAACACACTGCCAGGCCATCATAGGGCCAACAAAAACACATAACTATTCACACCTACAGACAATCTAGAATTCTCTGTTCATGCCAGTTAACCTAATGTGCATGTGATGGGACTGTGGGAAGAAGCTGGAGAAACCTAAGAGAAATCACAAAGACACAAGAACATGCACACTCATTAACATATCACTAAGTAAATTTTTGAAATCGTAAGATTTGCAAAATCCCTCCACCGTAGCTTCCACCAGTTACAGTAGCTGTGAACAGAGTGTACGGTCATAGAAGTGAAGACAGGTGCCACACTACACGGTGGGGAAAGGGACTAACATATTATACAGTACATCATTTACAGCTAGTACTCATAAAACTTTTTTCAACATCAGACGACTATGGAAAGCAGACACAGATGTAGTCCAGGACAGGTCTTAGTTTGCCTTCTTTTATGCTCTGGTTGCTTCTTTTGCTGCTGCTGCTGTTGGCTCTCTAAATGCCCTCCACAACTTTCTAAATAAACTCTTGTGACAGAGGTGTTGGCAGGTGGAGGTGGGTTAAAGGTAGCAGGCTCGGACTTCCGGGAAGATGGCGGAGAGACATAACGCTTAAACAGAGAGCTCTCCCTAGCCGGATTAAAAATCATCGGTAAATGGCCAACTCGACATAAGCGGATCAATAAACTAAGGGATGAAAACACGAAGGAGCCGGGCACAAGGACAAAAGCAGAGTAAAATTAAAGAATTCCTCTTCAACAACGCAGGAGAAACCGCTGAACACGGGGCCCAAAAAAACGAGGTGACTGCAGCAGAGAAAATGGAGGACACAAAACTCGATACCATGAACACTGGCATCGCCAGTTTGGGTAAAGAGTTGAGAGACTTCAAACGGCCGCTACAACAGGATTTAGCGGCTCTTAAGGAGGAGCTGAAAAAAGAGATTAAGGAGGAAATTATGGGCCTCCGAAGAGAAATGGAGCGCAAGCTAGCAGAAAACATGGAGGAGCTGCGCTCCCAGCGGGCGTGTATGACAGAAGCGCAGGCCCGAATATCAGAGCTGGAAGATTGGAATAGCGAGGCAAGCGAACAGCTGCAGACCCTGACGGCACAAATGCAGAGGATGCAGGAGAAAGTAACCGACTTGGAGAGCAGGTCCAGACGGGGCAATATACGCATCTTCGGGATCCCGGAGGGCATTGAAGGCAACTCGATGACGAAATTCATGGATCAGTTCTTAAAAAAAGAGCTGGAACTGCCCAGCGAAGCGGATCTGCAGATTCAACGAGCGCACAGAGCCTCGGCACAGAACCCGAACCCACGCTCTACACCCAGGTCAGTTGTGGTAAACTTTCTGAAATATGATGTAAAGGAAAGAATCCTGACACGAGCGTGGAAAAAAAAGATACGAATCGGCGACAAGCAGATATTCTTTGATCATGACTACCCGGCAGAAATTGTGCAGCAGCGGAAGAAATATGCCAACATTAAAAAAACGCTGAAAGAAAAAAAAATTAGATTCCAAATGCCGCTAACGAAGATGAGGATTCATTGGGAGAACGGCGTAAGAACCTACAACACAGCCAGAGAGGCAGCGCAGGACATGATGGAGCGGGGCCTTGAGGTGTACGTGCCGGAGGAAACGGTAGGAGCAGCGGAGGCCCTGAACGCATCACGACAGCCGGAGTGGAGACGAGTGAACGGCAAAAGACGGGGGGAGACGTGGAGCAGCGGGCCCAGGAAAGACTACAAGGCTTTCAACTGAAAGCCTAGATTATAACAAAGATTAAGAAAGACACAGAAGAAATGAAGGCCAAGAAGACAAGGTAAAAGAGAAACAGACAGCGGTTTAAGTGATATTTGTTGGACATTTCTAGACTAATGACTATTTCTTGGATAGTAAATACAGGTCTAGGGAGGGCCCTACACTCGGTGAGGACATACCCTCCACCCACCAACAGGGACCAGTGGGCAGAAGAAAGGCCCAAAGTACGGAGGTCGAGATTTTTTAATGTGTTTTTATATAAATATGTGTTATTTTTGTTGTTAAAGGGGCTAGGAGCACAAGTTAAAAAAATGGAAAAACATGATTATGGGTAAAAATCTTAAGATAATAACACTAAACGTGAATGGTCTGAACTCACCTGTTAAAAGGGAAAGAATAATAAGAAAATTCAAGAAAGAAAAAGCCGAAATTATATTTATGCAAGAGACACATTTGAGCAAGACAGAACATGTGAAACTAAAGAGATTTGGCTATAAGAACTCCTACTACAGTTCATTTAAGGGAGGAACTAAAAGGGGGGTTATGATACTAATCTCAAATAAAATACAATTTGAATGTGAACAGGAAATCCAGGATAAAGAAGGCAGGTATGTAATAATAAAGGGTAGCATAGATGGAATGCAGATCACATTAGTGAACATCTATGCCCCACCAGAAAGTGACAAGGGTTTTTTTCAACATCTGTTTGATCTCATAGCAACACACAGTGAAGGAGTCCTAATTTGTGGAGGAGACTTAAATGCTGTCATGGATCATGAAATTGATACAACAAGTGTTAAGAAGACAAAAAAACATGTAACAAAATTCATAAGAACCTCACTGGCAGAAATGGGTATGGTAGACATTTGGAGGGACCTGCACCCACTCGAAAAAGACTATACACATTATTCAGCAGTCCATAAAGTACACTCTAGAATAGATTACTTCCTTATGAATGAAGATGACAGACACAGGGTGAGAAATTGTTGGATTGGAGGGGCAGAAATATCAGATCATAATCCTATATACATGGAAATAAATTTAAACAATAGAAAACGACAAACAACATGGAAACTTAATGTAGGACTGTTAAATGATGATAAAATGAAAGAAAGAATAAAAGTAAACATAAATGAATATATCCAAGAGAATGACAATGAAGAAGTGGACCCAACAATACTATGGGATGCACTAAAAGCCGTGTTAAGAGGTAAATTAATTGTTGAAACAGGAAAAGCAAATAAGACTAAACTGGAAGCATATGAACAAAGATGTGAGAGACTGAGGGAATTAGAACATAAACATCAAAGCACAAATGACCCAAAAATATATCAAGAAATTAAAGAAGAAAAAATAAAGATAAAAGAAACACAAATGGATGAAATTGAAAGGAAAAATAGATATCTAAAGCAAAAATATTATGAAACGGGACCAAAAGCCACAAAACTGCTGGCAAAACGGTTAAGAAAACAACAAACAATGAATAATGTATATAAGATTAAAGACCCCACCACAAATAAAACCACAGTTAACCCAGAAAACATCGAAGAAATATTCCATAATTTCTACCAAGAACTATACTCGCAACCTGAAGAAACAAATACTAAAGATATTAAAAAATTTCTATACACATTGGACTTGCCATCAATAGGAAATCAACAAAATGAAAAGCTAACAGCAGAAATAACAACACAAGAGATTAGAGATGCGATTAAGTCACTTAAAAACGGTAAATCACCAGGTAGTGATGGATACCCATCTGAGTTTTATAAACTGTTTATAGAAGAACTCACGCCACAGCTTCTAAAGTCATTTAATTGGACGTTGAACAACAACAAAATACCTCCATCATGGAACGAAGCCATTATTTCAGTCATTTTAAAGCCAGGGAAAGATAGAGAACAATGCGGAAACTATAGGCCAATCTCTTTATTAAATGTGGATTATAAAATATATACAACAATTATATGTAAACGAATAAAGACATTCTTGACGGAATTGATAGAAGATGATCAAACTGGTTTCATAGAGGGACGCCAAACACATGACAATATCAGGAGAACAATACATATAATTAATCAAATACATAAAGAAAAGAAAAGCGCAGTAATAATGAGTTTAGACGCAGAAAAAGCATTTGACAGGGTTAACTGGAAATTCCTATATAGTGTGCTGGAACGCTTTGGATTTAACGAAAAATCAGTACAATGCATAAGGACGCTGTATCAAGAACCTGTGGCAAGAATCAAGATAAACGGTAGCTTAACAGACAAAGTAAATATACAAAGATCAACTAGGCAGGGATGCTGCTTATCGCCCACCTCGTTTGCTCTGTTCATAGAGCCACTGGCTCAAGCGATACGACAAAATAAGAAATTAAAAGGTGTAACAATAAAGGGGGCGGAACACAAGATTGGGCTATTTGCAGACGATATTATAGTTTACCTTGAACAACCAGATGAATCAATAATGGAAATGATGAACTTGATAGAAAATTTTGGAAAATTATCAGGATACAAGATAAACATAACAAAAACACAAATACTGACATTCCACTATAACCCTCTAAACCAGATAACTGATAAGATCAAACTAAACTGGAAACAAAAAGAAATAAAATACCTTGGAGTGAACATACCTAAAGATCTAAGCAAAATCTATAAAGCAAACTATGATAGGTTGGAACAAGAAATAAAAAAAGATATTGATAGATGGTCAATCTTAAATATGGATCTGAATTCAAAAATTGAGACAGTCAAAATCAGCATACAACCTAGATTACTTTACCTCTTCCAGGCTCTACCAACAGAGATTCCAGATGCCCAATTCTCAAAGTGGGACAGGATGATATCGAGATTTGTTTGGGGAGGTAAAAAACCAAGAGTGAAATATAAAACTCTCCAGTTACCAAAAGAGAAAGGAGGCATGGGCCTACCGAGTCTAAAAGAATATTACTACTCAGCACAAATAAGATATATCATATGTTGGTGCGACGAGGGATATGAGGCAAAATGGAAAGAAATGGAAAAGGAAATTGAGGGACTCCCAGTACAAAGCATAATAGGAGATAAAGATGCATATAAGCAAATCAAACAAATAGACCCAATCACTAAATTTACTTTAGAACTGTGGTATAAAATAGTACAAAAGTATAATATAAAGGAAGACATAAAACTATTGAAATGGGTAGCATTTGACAGTCAGTTTGAACCGGCAAAACAAGATAGGGGATACAAAAATCTGGTGAACAAGGGAATCACAGCATGGGGCAATATCGGAAAAAAAGATCTCGGGAGCTTTGTAAACATCAGGAGAAAATTTAAACTAGAAAGATCAGAATTCTTCAGATATCTGCAGATGAGAGACTATTATATGAAGAAGATTAGGCATAACCTCCAAACGGATGTGAGCGAGATTATACAATTCATTTTAAGCTCATATACAGGAAATAAAACAAGAATTATTTCAAAGCTATATCAGAAACTTATGGCAAACAATCATTCAAGTAACTATATAAAGGAGAAATGGGAGAAAGAGCTCAATTTAAACATAACAGAAGAAAGCTGGCAGGAAATATGGAAAACACAACACACGTCAACAAATTCAAGAACATGGAGGGAATTTGGATGGAAAAACCTGATTCGCTTTTTCATTACACCACAGATTCAAGGAAAGTATACAAATACCCAATCTTTATGCTGGAGGGGATGTGGGGCTCAAAATGCAGACCACTCACATATGTTTTGGAAATGCTGCAAAATCTCATCATTCTGGAAATCTATACATGTGACAATACAGAGGATATTAGGATATAATATACCAATGAACTGTAACCTGATGTACCTATGTGATCTTAAAAGAGACAATGTTATACAGGCGGAGGACAGATATCTAGTTAAAATCTTGTTGATTGCATGTAAAAAAACAATCACAAAAAAATGGCGATCAGAAGTTCTTCCTGACCAAGAGCAATGGACTGACATTATTGAGGACATACGTATGATGGAAAAACTAACATATCGACAAAGAATGCAAGAAGGACTATGGGAAAAAAAATGGTGGAAATGGACACACTACAAAGTGCAACAACGAGACAGATATTGAAAGAATAACCAAAGACGCTGGAAAAACCAGAAGAATTAAGAGATGGAAACTAAAAACTTGATGCTCCAACATTTGTCCCCCCCCCCCTTTTTTTTTTTTCTTTTTCTTTTTTACTCTAGCCCCTTTGGTTTTTTTTAAATGTAGACTGTGATCTGAATGCAATATATATAATGAAAAATGAATAAAAATCTTAAGTTACAAAAAAAAAAAAGGTAGCAGGCTCCATGGTGACCACAGGAACACTAGGCGTCTCTGATAAAAATTCCACAGCAGAAGAACTGGTGTTAAGTTTTGCTATGTGCTTGACGTAGCAGGAAATGTGCATCTTGATGTGGGGTGCAGCAAACTGTTTGGACCTGTAGCAGACTGATGGACCATGTTTGCATACAGTGGGGGAAATAATTATTTGATTCCCTGCTGAATTTGTAAGTTTACCCCTTACAAAGAAATTAACAGTCCAGAATTTTTATGGAAGATTTATTTTGACAGAGAGAGACAGAAGATCACCAAAAAAAATTCCACAAAATACATCAAATAAGGGTTACACTGTAAATTAATTTGGATCTGATCGAGGGAAATAAGGATTTGATCCCCTACCAACCAGCAAGAATTCTGACCCACACAGACAGGTTATGTATCCACGAGGCACATAAATTAGTCTTGTCCCTTTAGGAAAGTCCTCCTAATATCAACCTGTTATGTGTATAAAAGAGTCCCGTCACAGAATCGGTCTCTTCAATTGAAACTTCACCACCATGGGCAAGACCAAAGAGCTGTCAAAGGACGTCAGAGACAACATGGTAGACCAGCACAAGGCTTGAATGGGCTACAAGACCATCAGCAAGAAGCTTGGTGAGGAAGAGACCACTGTTGGTGTGATAATTTGAAAGTGGAAGAAATACAAGCTAAAAAAAGTCAATCGCCCTCGTTCTGGAGATCCATGCAAGATTTCACCTCGTGGGGTAAGAATGATTCTGAGAAAGGTGAGGGATCAGCCCAGAATTACACAGGAGCAATTTGTTATGATCTCAAGGGAGCTGAGACCACAGTCACCAAGAAAACCATTAGTAACACACTTCACCATAATGGACTGAGATTCTGCAGTGCCCGCAAGGTTAGGGCAGCACGGTGGTGCAGTGGTTAGCACCGTTGCCTAACAGCTAGAGGGTTCTAGGCTCAAATCTCTAGGCTGGCAGGGGTAGGAACCTTTCCGTGTGGAATTTGCATGTGTTCCCTGTGCTGCGTGGGTTTACTCCGGGAGCTCCTGTTTCCTCCCACAATCCAATGACATGCATGTTAGGTTAATTGGTCTTTCTAAATTGTCCCTAGGTACCTGTCTCCTATACGCCCTTAGAATAGAGGGTTCATGTTGGCAAAGTGCTTTGAGTGGTCTTTGAGACTGGATAAAGTGCTATATAAGTACGGGTCCTTATCCCCCTCAAGAAGGCACATCTGAAGTTTGTCAGTGAACACCTGAATGATCCAGAGGAGGCTTGGGAGAATGTGGTGTGGTCAGATGAGACCAAAATTGAGCTCTGGAATCAACTTGACTCACCATGTTTGGAGGCAGAGAAACACTAAATATGACCCGAAGAACACCATGCCCACTGTCAAACATGGAGGTGAGAACATTCTGCTTTGGCGCCGTCTCTCTTCTAAAGGTACAGGAAGACTTTACCACATTGAGGGGCTGATGAACAGGGCCATGTACTGTAGAAGCTTGGATGAGAACCTCCTGGCCTCAGCCAGAACACCGATGATGGGTCATGGATGGGTGTTCCAGTATGGCAATGACCCAAAACATACAGCCAAGGCAACAAGGGAGTGGCTCAAGAAGAACAACATTAAGGTCCTGGAGTGGCCTAGCCAGTCTCTGGTCCTTAATCCCATAGAAAATCTGTGCAGAGAGATGAAACTTTCAGTTGCCAAGTGACAGCTTGGAAACCTTCTGGATTTGGAGAGTATCTGTAAAGAGGAGCGGACCAAAATCCCTCCTGAGATGTGCACAAACCTGGTGACCAACTACAAGAAATGTCTGACCTCTGTGATGCTACAAGGGTTTCTCCACCAAGTACTAAGTCACGTTTTTTCTTGGGGATCAAATACTTATTTCCCTTGATCAAATGCAAATTAATTTATAACCTTTATTTAGTATTTTTTTCTGGATTTTTTTGTTGTTGATCTGTCTCTCTGTGTTAAAATAAACCCTCCATAAAAATTATGGACTGTTCATTTCTTTGTAAGGGGGTAAATTTACAAATTCTGTAGGGGATCAAATGCTTATTCCCTCACTGTAATTGTGATCTCCAAGCTGTAGGAAATCCTTCTTCCCATGGTGTTTTTGCAGCAGGCTGTCAATGACTTTTTCCATTGGTGGTGTCCAAAGTATGTGGTCCAACACGAAGATCCTTCCACTCGTCTTTATGGATCACAGACGCAGTGGCAGAGCATTAGAGACTTCTGGAAAAAAATAATAAAACAAAAAGCGTGCAGCAGTTGATCATGTTAATACAGGACATTATAATGCAGAATTGTTAGTTCAAAACACCATATTGCTTTACCACTAAGTGTTGGAGGTCCCCGGCTTTCTTCTGATAGCATCTTCTCATTTAGAAATACACCAGCAGAGAAGATGAAGGCCAGATGGTGCTTGTCCAGGGTCTGCCCCGCTGGGAAATGGTAAAATCTGTTTCATTTAAAAACCTCTTTGCTCCTGGTGACACTCGGGTGGCGGCTGCTGCTGCGGCTGGCATAACAACTGGTTACACAGAGAGGTACTGACATCAGATACAGACTCCGCTCTAGCCAATGCTGTCATTTAGTCAGAATGATAAACGTGGAGTTACAGCTCTTCACTTGGAGCTTTGCAGCCGAGATGCTCAACATTGCTGCTTCCAGCTGTTGATCCTCATCCATCCCTGTGGTGAAGAAAAGAATTAAAAAGTACAAAAAAAACAACAACCGAGAATTAGTAAATCTGATTTAAGGGGAATAAAAACATTTTTCACATGTCTGATAGGATGTCTGAAATGTAAATTCATATAGCCAGTAAAAAAAACATTAAACTTACATTTTTAATAAATGTTAATATTCATTAGGATAAAAACTAAGGTGCTTCTGAGCGTTGCTTGACGCGTGTCCTGCAGGTGTGGTGGCAGAAGCTGACTGCTGCTTCTTCTCCAGCAGGTGCTGCCGTATGCTGTACATGTGGGTTCCTTCAGTGCACGTCTTCCTAATCACAAAGTCTGCATAGCCATCTTCTCTGCTTCTCCAGATCCCTTTCCAGGTGCTCTTGGCATGTGAGCCAAAGCCAACCAGCTGATCATCTTCTGGGGATGTTTAAGTAACACCCACTCCACTGGCCTCAACGTCCAAAAGAGACTTAACCTCTGGGAAGCTGGAGGCAGAGTCCAATCAATGACTCTAGGCTATCCTTCCTGTTACCTTCAGCCACGCTAATACCCGAAGCCGCCTGCTTCTGAAGAACCTTGATAGGACGCATAATGTACTTGATATTACTTTTCAGCAGCCATCTGAAGGAGTTTCCTTTAAACTTTCCAAACTGGAGGATGTAGTCCATCATGTCTGTCACATTCTCTGTCGGACCACAACAACAGCATTTTACAGAACAAGGTCCTCCCTCATGGCAGCAGATTTGGCCAGCAGGGTGGAGTCATCTTTAATCCACCTAGTATTTAAAAAGAGAGAGACAGAAGAGAAAATTATTTCGCTTTAAAGAATTATCTCGTACAAATACTGATACTTCATACATTATTCAGAAAAAAAAGGAGAAGGGTGAGGTGGCAGGAGGTCTTTTAGATATAAAAACAAGTTAAAATATATCAGATTAAAACTGTAGTCATGATTGTTTAATCAAAGAATATTCTGCATCTACAAGTATGTTCTCCAAACATCATAAAGCACTCTGTAAAGAAGGACCATTTCTGGTTCAGTCTGCAGCGTCTGGTAACAGCTGTTTAACAGTGGAGCCCAGCATAAACCCGTTAGCTCGAGCGTTTAACCAGACAGGCATTACTGGCAAGTTATTAACACATCATCACCATCCTCATTCATATTTTAGCACGCCATTTCACGGCTACTGAAATATGGCCGCTATATGATCTCAATGCGAGTGAGCTTTGCTAACGTTAGTAAGGGATAAACACAACCGTATGAAGAACGAACCAACAAGGTTATTTAACATTTCACCACCACAATCATATTCACCCCATTTCAAAACATAACTGGCAGCGTCTCTAAAAAGCGAAAATTAAACTTACACAACTGAACTAAATTAATTAACAGCAATGACTGTGTTGCTTCACGACTGTATATTTATTTTAAATGTCACCTTTCATTTCAAACACGTCTTACCTTTAAACGAACAGGGAGCGTTGAAAGTGTAGGAGTTGGTCTGTCGTCTCTCCCCCGGCAGAAGTTTTCCAGCGGAAAATTTGAGACTTGCAGTCAACGAAGTGGCAGTGGCGGAAAATATATTACATCCGTAGTGGTTCAGCACCACCATTGAAGATGAACAGGCCAAAAACACGCAAGTTTTAGAGACTCTAAAGTGGCCTTAGGTGTGAATGTGCGTGTGAATGGTGAAGGGATTGGCGCTGCACCGTGGCTGCCTCATCCATCCACGTGGATGCCCTGAATTTCCCTCTGGGATTAATAAAGTATACAAAATACACACACAAAAAAAAAAAGATATGATGCCGATTAAGGATGCTGAAGATGGTGCTGATAGGAACAGAGGAAGACCACAGAGATGACCACTTCTTCTTTCAGCTGCTCCCTTTAGGGGTCTCCATAGCGGATCATCTGCCTCCATCTCACCCTATCCCTTCATCTTCCTCTGTAACACCAACCCTCTCCATGTCCTCCTTCACTACATCCATGAATCTTCTCTATGGTCTTCCTCTTTTCCTCCTGCCTGGCAGCTCCATCTTCAACATCCTTTGTCCACTACAGTATATCCACTGTCCCTCCTCTGCACATGTCCAAACCATCTCAGCCTTGCCTCTCTTTGTCTCCAAACCGCTCAGCGTGAGCTGTCCCTCTGATATACTCATTTCTAATCTTGTCCCTCCTAGTCACTCCCAATGAGAATCTTAGCATCTTCAACTCTGCCACCTCCAGCCCCTCCTCCTGTCTTTTTTGTCAGCACCACCGTCTCCAAACCATACATCATAGCAGGTCTCACTACCATCTTGTAAATATTCCCTTTCACTCTAGCTCAGGGACGGGCAACTGGCGGCCTGTGGGTCTCATGTGGCCCGCCTCCTTATCCACTGTAGCCCGCCAGTCCATTTCCAAAAATCAATTATTTATATCATGGGGATTCTAAATTGTCCTTAGGTCTGACTGTGAGAGTGAATGGTTGTCTGTCTCTCTGTGTTGGCCCTGCGATGGACTGGCGATCTGTCCAGGGTGTACCCTGCCTCTCGCCCAAAGATGCTGGGATAGGCTCCAGCACCCCCGCGACCCGAAAAAAAAAGGATTAAGCGGAAGAAGATGGATGGATGTTTGGAACTGTATTCTTAAATGCAATTATAGAGTCCGCCAGCAGAGGGAGCTCTAATTGAAACCTAGTGCCACTCTCTGCAAGTGATAGAGCGTAGAACAAGAGCGAGGGAGCCACTAGTGGAAGCAGCAGTGACAGGGTGCACCAGTGTTGTCAGGTACATTTTGCATGGTAAGACCACATTAATAGGCTGTAAATACCACTAAATGTACAAAGTAGGCTGCTTTTAAACAAGAATAAATTGAAATTGTACAGCTGAGGAGCTGTAGCACTTATTCTTGCTTGGCAGGTGAAGCCCATGTCAGCAATAAAAGTTCAGACTGGTCGTTGTAATCTGCAGATTTTTTTTTTTCTTCATTTATACCAGTGGCTCATAAACTTTTTTTTTAATTCCCCATTTTGGGGAGCCAGACTTCACCAAGCCCACATAGCTATTTCGCTGCCCCCCCCCCCCAACACCCACAATGAATCCATGAGCAAGCAAAACCTCTGTTCCGGCCCCAGATTATGAGCTGCATTTTGGTGTGCAATAACTGATGTCTGACACATCTTTAATGTCCTTGCTTTTGACTTTAATTGCATCAAACACCGTAAAGACTGAAACATATCAAACACAAGAAACATTATTTTAGCTGTGGACACAAAATTCTAGTATTACAGAAATTAAATCATACTGCATACACACAAATGTAAACATTTATGATCTCAAATTGATAGATTTCTTAGGTTTACTGAGTTGTTGCAAGAAAGCTACCAGCAAAAATTATGCAGCATTTACTGTAAACAAATACAAGATTATCAAATCCACATTTAAAATTGTATGGCTTGTAGGGATGGGCATAATTTACCGATTAACCGATAATTGATCATTAAGAATTTCACCGAGGAAGTTCATTTTCGTCGACAAACCGTTTTTTTTTTTTTTTTAAAACAATCCGAGGCCTAGTGCACGGCCGTCCTCAAACAATGCAATGGCAAAATTTGGGCACCAGGGGGCAACATTACACCATCGCCGTACCCTGGCGTGCCTCAGTTGATACATGCGGGCTTCCGTAGGGCAATCGCTAAATCATGAAGTGGTTACGGCGAAGTGTTGCGTGGGACCATTTCAATTTAAAAATGACCAGGTGTACTACAATCACTGCAATGCAGCATACAAATATACCTCATCGACAGGGTCCATGGAACACCCTTATTACGCGAAGAAACCGCCAACAGTGGTTGCGCGCTGAGTAATGGCGGTCGTGAAGATTCTTTTTTTTTTTTTCAGAAACTTTATTGAGAAAGTCATGAAGATTCGGTGTACACACGTCGAGGGAAGCTGCAGGAGGCCGCGTAGTGGCTCGACGGGAAGACTATTTCGCACAAAATGGCACAAGAGAACAGCAAAAAGTTCTGCGCGGCTAGACTAAGTAACACGAGCGATAGAGCAATGAATGCGGTCTTCGTTTGTTGGGTGGCCGCTCGGCAGGAAGAGAAGCTGGTAAAACGTCTCGGCCAATCAGCTTGCGGGGTGAAACGTCTCGGCCAATCAGCCTGCGAGATTCCCGAGCCGAGCCAACACGAGAACAGAGAGAGGGCTCTCCGTGCTGGTGATTCCTGATGTTCTAATGTAGTCTACCTGCCTTGTTACGTACCTAAAAATGTTAATGATTAACCGATTATTAATCATTAATTCTCCCGACGATCGGTGAAGAAAATTTCACCGAATGCCCATCCCTAATGGCTTGTGCACATCAGATTTTCATATTAGAAACACACAAAAAGTTTCTATTCTTTGAACATGTGCATATTCAAACAACCATCATTAAACTTCAACAGAGTTAAACATTTCACTGACCACTTTGCCGTGTCGCAGCCTTCCGAGGGCAGAAATTCCTTGCAGGCTCTCACATTTGTTTGCAATTAATAGCCCGGAATAAATACCTTGTAAATTGGTATTTCAGCTAATTTAAAGTCAAGATGTCAATTCAAAAACATAACAATAAAATTGACTAGAACTAGGCATCCAGTAAATAAGGACTGCCAGATTTGCACTTCTATATTCCTTGACGTCCCACTTGATGAAGACCCTGGAGAGACTGCTCCTTGCTCATCTCCGCCCCCTGGTGGAACCAGCGATGGATCCACTCCAGTTCGCCTACCAGCATGGCATTGGGGTGGAGGATGCGGTGATCTTCCTCCTTCACCGTTCTCTGTCCCACCTGGAGAAGCCCGGGAATATGGTGAGGATCATGTTCTTTGACTTCTCCAGTGCTTTCAACACCATCCAACCGATGATCCTGAAGGACAAGCTGCTGCGCGCAGGAGTGGACCAGCACCTGTCATCATGGATCCTGGACTACCTCACGAACCGGCCTCAGTTTGTAAGAACCCGGGACTGTGTTTCCGACACGATCATCAGTAGCACGGGGGCCCCCCAGGGAACGGTGCTGGCTCCCTTCCTGTTCACTCTTTATACTGCGGACTTCTCACACAACACAACACATTGCCATCTACAGAAGTTCTCTGATGACTCTGCGATCGTTGGTCTCATCTCCAACGGAGATGAAGCTGAGTACAGAGGGCTTATCCAGGACTTTGTGGACTGGTGCCATCGGAACTGCCTCCAGATCAACGCGAGGAAAACTAAGGAGCTGGTGGTGGACTGCCGCAGGCATGGGCAGCCCCTCACAGCACCAGTAAATATACAGGGAACAGACATCGAGATGGTGACATCCTATAAGTACCTGGGTATTCATCTGAACAATAAACTAGACTGGTCACACAATACTGACGCACTCTACAAGAAGGGACAGCGCAGGCTGTTCCTGCTGAGGAGACTCAGGTCTTTTGGTGTACAAGGGGCGCTGCTGAAGTCATTCTATGACACGGTGGTGGCATCAGCCATCACTTTTGGAGTGGTCTGCTGGGGCAGTGGCATTACTGCAGCCGATAGGAAGAGACTGAACAAACTGATTAAGAAAGCTAGCTCTGTCCTGGGGCAGCGCCTTGATCCGATGGAGGAGATAGGAGAGAGAAGGACGGTGGCTAAACTGTCATCTCTGCTGGAGTCCGAGTTCCACCCTATGCAGGACATACTGGATGCACTGAGGAGCTCATTTAGCAGCAGACTACATCATCCTAGGTGCACAACCGAGAGGTTTCGTAGGTCCTTCCTACCAACGGCTGTCAGACTGTACAACCTCTGCTCGCAGAGATAGCAAAAAGACGTAACAAACTAATAGTTTTTTTGAATGCAAAAGATGCAATAGACTTACACAATGGTCCTCTCCGGCATACAACTAGGAACATACCGGTCGCTATGGAGGGTGAGAATATGTATGGGCACATAATCATACCATGTAGGATAACTAAATAGACGGTTATGCTGTTTCATCCCACCTAGCAACAATGCTCTGCACTGTGTGTGTTTATATATTTACATATTTATTCCATCTAGCTACAATGCTCCGCACTGGGTGTGTTTATATTTATATATCTATATATTTATTCCATCTAGCTACAATGCTCCGCACTGTGTTTTTATATATCTACATATTATTCCATCTAGCTACATTGCTCCGCACTGTGTTTATATACTTGCATATTTATTCCACCTAGCTGCAATGCTCCGTACTGTGGGTGTTTATATATTTACATATTTATTCCATCTAGCTACAATGCTCTGCACTGTGTGTTCATATATTCATATATTTATTCCATCCAGCTACAATGCTCTGCACTGTGTGTCTGTGTGTGTGTGTGTATATACAGTATATATTTTATAGTAATATGTACATATGTATATTAGCTGCTCTTGCTTGCTTGTTTTTTTTTCTTGCCTTCTGATTGTTGCTCTGAGTGTTGCTATCCCTGTGCTGTTGCAATCCTGGAATTTCCCCGTTGTGGGACTAATAAAGGCTTATCTTATCTTATCTATACTACCAAAGACCATACAGGCCGGGAATTGCAGCAGTGATCGACCAGAATAATACTGCATTTACTTCAAGTCAAAAATACATCCCTATTCACAAAATGAAGCTTCAAAAACTACTTTTTCACAACTATTACAGTTTTTGCACATGCATGGAGACTAGGTGAAAAGTTACATAGGCAATGGATTACCACTGACAGTCACATGGTCTAGTCACACTTCAACAATATCATCATCTCTCAAACAATCCACAAAATATCGGGTAGATAATTGGCTATGAGGGATTATTTCATCATTATGACAGTTTCACCCTACCTGGGCTGAGGTAAGCAACTGGATGGCTTTGGATTTCTGTCTTAGCCAGCCATGCTGAAATCCGTCCGTTGTCCTATTCTGCTGGGCAGGAAGTCTCAAATCGTCTACTTCCTGTTGTGAATAATCTTATACCTCATGCATTTTTGATCGCAAATTATTTCAATAATTTTTAAATCTCAAAGGACAAATTTCCAAACCTAGGTTTTTAAAAGAAAATATGGAGGGAATAAAATAAAAAAAAAAAGGTAGGGAATTCACCAAGGGATTCCCCAGAGGTCAAAGGTCATTTCCATGTTGGGGGTTCCCCCAGACACAAAGTAAACAACTTTTGCCTGGCACACAGAGCCAGGCTGTGAATATATATACCTGCCAAAACAAATCTTTGGGAGGCATTGCTGTACAACCAGAGGTCAAATACTAGAAAGGATGTCACTGTTGACATATATAGCGGGGAAATTGCAACAGTCACAAGAATTGCCATGTTTCTCACATGGATCAAACAAACACAGCTGCTGCCGTTACAACCTCGTCATATTTCTTTTTCGTCTTGGCTTCTTTTGTTAATTATCATCCAGAATTTCTCTTTGCTCATCATTTTGATGGAGAGAGTTTTAAAAATTAGGTCATGATATAACTTTATGATCTATAGGCTATCAAGAACTGGTCAACACCGCCGAGAGGACCAGTTGCTGGCTGTGAATGAAAAGGAGTGATACCATCTGGGCTTCTAAGGCAAACAGCTAAACCGCGGGACACACACCCAGGCTTGATCAACCTGTGGTGGGCCTGCCTCAGTGGAGGGTGTCTTGTGATAAATGGCTGAAACACCCTGTGATGCTGAGGTACACAACTGACGATGTGTCCCGGCGGTGAAGCCTTATAGCAGCCATCTCTCAAGAACTCCCCACGGACTCAGAAGTGGTGCAAACATCAGGGATTGTAACAGCTAGTCCTTTCATCGAACCTATCCATCCATCAATCTTCTATTGCAGGGCTATTCGATTACAAAATCAGTTGGGCCACAATTTGAAATCAAGACATGTAACTGGGCCACACATGTTCAGTGATTTGTTGAATATGACAAATTTCAAACCAACACAGATCAATATGATGAAAAATAGGCACTTTTTATTCATTGTCTTGGTTTTAAATGTGCGCTACATCCTGGTTATAACTGACCTTGGCATATCACAAAGTGCATTTAGCTGAATAAAAAATGAACACACTTTAGTGCACAAACCCCTCAAAAAAAGATTGATAACATTAACAAACATTGCAGATCCACTATTGTGGTTTGTTTTGTTTTAAATCACCACATGTGTGAGTAGGAACCTCAGGGTACACACTGGACAGATCGCCAGTCCATTGTAGAGCAGATATAATTTTATCAGTAATTTTATTCTAATATGATGTAACACTGAGTAGCTTTTATTTTCAATTGCATTTTCAGTTTTAATTGGGAAACTTTTAAGTTCGCAGGAAATAATACCCCCCGGTAGTTTTACATGTAAATCTGGCCCTCGGGAAGTGAAGAAAAAATTTTGTTGCCCTCACCACCACCAAAGTTCATTCCTGCTCCAGAGCTTCCACCTCTCCGGGTTCTCTTCCACCTGCTCCCTATTCTCACTGCAGATCACAATGTTGTCTGCAAACATCATGATCCACAGAGACTCCTGCCTGACTTCGTCTGTCAGGCTGTCCATCACCATGGCAAACAAGAAGGGGCTCAGAGCCAATCCCTGATGTAATCCCACCCCCACCTTGACTCCATCTATCATTTCTAGAGCGCACCTCACCACCGTCTCACTGTCCTCATACATGTGCTGCACCACCCTCACATACTTCTCTGCAACTCCTGACTTTCTCATACAGTACCACACTTCCACTCTTGGCACCCTAACATCTGCTTTCTTTAGATCCACAAAGACACAGTGCAACTCCTTCTGACCTTCTGTATACTTCTCCATCAACACTCTTAGAGCAAAGAGGAAGGCGCCGGGACCGGACGGCATCAGCGCAAAGCTCCTCAAGTCCTGTGCAGACCAGCTGTGTGGGATTGTGACGTATATCTTCAACATGAGCCTGAAACTGGGGAGGGTACCACAGCTGTGGAAAACATCTTGTGTGGTACCTGTACCAAAAACTTCCCACCCCAAAGACCTGAACAGCTACAGACCGGTGGCCTTGACGTCCCACTTGATGAAGACCCTGGAGAGACTGCTCCTTGCTCACCTCCGCCCCCTGGTGGAACCAGCGATGGATCCACTCCAGTTCGCCTACCAGCATGGCATTGGGGTGGAGGATGCGGTGATCTTCCTCCTTCACCGTTCTCTGTCCCACCTGGAGAAGCCCGGGAATATGGTGAGGATCATGTTCTTTGACTTCTCCAGTGCTTTCAACACCATCCAACCGATGATCCTGAAGGACAAGCTGCTGCGCGCAGGGGTGGACCAGCACCTGTCATCATGGATCCTGGACTACCTCACGAACCGGCCTCAGTTTGTGAGAACCCGGGACTGTGTGTCCGACACGATCATCAGTAGCACGGGGGCCCCCCAGGGAACGGTGCTGGCTCCCTTCCTGTTCACTCTTTATACTGCGGACTTCTCACACAACACAACACACTGCCATCTACAGAAGTTCTCTGATGACTCTGCGATCGTTGGCCTCATCTCCAATGGAGATGAAGCTGAGTACAGAGGGCTTATCCAGGACTTCGTGGACTGGTGCCATCGGAACTGCCTCCAGATCAACGCGAGGAAAACTAAGGAGCTGGTGGTGGACTGCCGCAGGCATGGGCAGCCCCTCACAGTACCAGTAAATATACAGGGAACAGACATCGAGATGGTGACATCCTATAAGTACCTGGGTATTCATCTGAACAATAAACTAGACTGGTCACACAATACTGATGCACTCTACAAGAAGGGACAGCGCAGGCTGTTCCTGCTGAGGAGACTCAGGTCTTTTGGTGTACAAGGGGCGCTGCTGAAGTCATTCTATGACACGGTGGTGGCATCAGCCATCACTTTTGGAGTGGTCTGCTGGGGCAGTGGCATTACTGCAGCCGATAGGAAGAGACTGAACAAACTGATTAAGAAAGCTAGCTCTGTCCTGGGGCAGCGCCTTGATCCGATGGAGGAGATAGGAGAGAGAAGGACGGTGGCTAAACTGTCATCTCTGCTGGAGTCCGAGTTCCACCCTATGCAGGACATACTGAATGCACTGAGGAGCTCATTTAGCAGCAGACTACATCATCCCAGGTGCACAACCGAGAGGTTTCGTAGGTCCTTCCTACCAACGGCTGTCAGACTGTACAACCTAAGCAGGGCTGCTCGCAGAGATAGCAAAAAGACGTAACAAACTAATAGTTTTTTGAATGCAAAAGATGCAATAGACTTACACAATGGTCCCCTCCGGCATACAACTAGGAACATACCGGTCGCTATGGAGGGTGAGAATATGTATGGGCACATAATCATACCATGTAGGATAACTAAGTAGACGGTTATGCTGTTTCATTCCATCTAGCAACAATGCTCTGCACTGTGTGTGTTTATATATTTGCATATTTATTCCATCTAGCTACAATGCTCAGCACTGGGTGTGTTTATATATTTATATATCTACATATTATTCCATCTAGCTACATTGCTCCGCACTGTGTGTGTTTATATACTTGCATATTTATTCCACCTAGCTGCAATGCTCCGTACTGTGGGTGTTTATATATTTACATATTTATTCCATCTAGCTACAATGCTCTGCACTGTGTGTTCATATATTCATATATTTATTCCATCCAGCTACAATGCTCTGCACTGTGTGTCTGTGTGTGTGTGTATATATATATATTTTATAGTAATACGTACATATGTTTATTAGCTGCTCTTGCTTGCTTGTTTTTTTTCTTGCCTTCTGATTGTTGCTCTGAGTGTTGCTATCCCTGTGCTGTTGCAATCCTGGAATTTCCCCGTTGTGGGACTAATAAAGGCTTATCTTATCTTATCTTATCTTATCTTAAATACTGTATCTGTAGTACTCTTTCTTGGCATGAAACCATACTGCTGCTCACTGATTGTCACCTCTCCTCTTAATCAGGCTTCAACAACTCTTTCCCATATCTTCATAGTGTGGCTGATCAACTTTATGCCTCTGTAGTTACTACAGCTCTGAGCATCACCTTTGTTCTTGAAAATTGGTACCAAAACACTTCTTGTCCACTCCTCAGGCATCCTCTCACTCTCCAAGATTATGTTAAAAAGTCCACTGCCAGCTCTCCTAAACATCTCTATACTTCCAAAGGTATGTCAACTGGACCAACTGCCTTTCCATTCTTCATCCTCTTTTTTTATGTTTTTTTTTTTTTTTCATAATTCTCTTTACAACTAAGAGGATAAGTACAAGGAACATTAACAACACTAACCACCAGGGGGAGGCAATAAAATAAAAGTAAACAAACTGAGAAGGCTATTACTGGTCAAGGCATTTTCTTTCACAAAAAGAAAAAAATATATATTAGGAAGAATCAAACAAAGGTTATCTATACGGAATTTCACAAAAATGTACACATATACAGTATATACACCCACATATGTACCAGGACAGGGGTGTCCAATCATGTGCCCTGGAGGGCCAAGACCCTGCAGGTTTTCTCTTCAGCAGGTGTTTTCACTGATCAGCAATCAGTGGGAAGAAGTTCAGTGGAATCTGCTGCTGAAGACACTGGTTGGAGGTCTTGGCCCTCCATGGCACATGACTGGACACCCCTGTACCAGGATAAATCAAATGGATCCTGTTATAACCTTCAAACTTCAAAACTGAAATATTCAAACATTTGCAGGGTTTCATGGCTTATGGTTGTTGCTACTTAATCAAATATATACAGTGTTTTAATTAATTAAAAAGTGTTTGAAGCACGGTTTGGAATGGGACCATTTTGATTTATGAATGTGAAATTTTCCTAAAAATATTAACAACTGTATCAGAGAAGTCAATTTTGAGTTGACATGAGATCTCAAGAAATATAACATGACATCTTTAACTTCAAACTTAATGTTTGTGCCCAATTTATTATTCAAATAAGTTTGTATATTCCATCCATCCATCCATCCATCCATCTTCTACCACTTAATCCTTTTCGGGTCGCGGGGGGCTGGGGCCTATCCCAGCATCTTTGGGTGAGAGGCCAGGTACACCCTGGACAGATCACCAGTCCATCGCAGGGCCAACACAGAGAGACAGACAACCGTTCACTCTCACAGTCATACCTAAGGACAATTTAGAATCCCCAGTTTGATGCCAATTAACCTAATCTGCATGTCTTTGGCCTGTGGGAGGAAACCGGAGTAAACCCACACAGACACGGGCAGAACATGCAGACTCCACACAGAAGGGTCACCCATGGTCTGGGGGTGGGATTGATCCTGTGACCTTCTTGCTGTGCTGCCACAGTGCTAACCACTGCGCCACCATGTATATTCATCCAAAACAAATTTGTTTGTGTGCAATGAAAAAAATACGTGAAATTAAGTTTCTTTATTCATCAGCTCCTCAAAGTACTCCTTCCATCTTATCAACACTCTCATCACCCGTCAGTACATTAGGCAGCCATCCCTCGCATGAGGACGGATAATTTTTTCACACATTAGGAGCTGTTATAAGAACTCCTTATACAAAGATATAGAGTGATGATAATCAAGTCAGTAGCAGTAATGTACCTGTCACACACTCACCTTCCATCGTCTGTCCGGTACGGCTCACGACGTGTTGCTTCTTCCGGCTTCTCTTCTTCGGTGGTGTCTGTGCTGCGCCTGTGTGGCGCCCCCTGCTGATCGATCATCACTGAGGTGGAAGTGATCAGATTTATATCGATGACGTTTGACCGCCGTGTTTGTTTATTAAAGTTGGAAATAAAACAGTGTTTCTACAGACGGAATTAATAACCAGTAAGATACAGTCTGTGGTGTATTAACATCCAACCACGTCATTATAGTGTCGGTGCTTCATGGCTGCTGCTGCCCTAATCTTTGTCTGACAGGAGGAACCGGTGTGCCGAACCAGGGAGGAACCGCTGATCTGTTGTTTGATGCGCGGAAATGGGGGCTTTAATCAGATATACTGTATATAACTGACCATTACATGGTCTCTTTATCTTTGTACGTAAAAACACAGATAGGATGATGATGTCCGTTAAAGACGTCTCACTCTGCTGCAGTCAGACCCACAGAGACGCTCCACTGGTGGTGGTGGTGCGTGTGTGCGTGTGTGCGTGTGTGTGTGTGTGGGCGGGGGTATCACCCCTGTTAGCAAAATGACCCCAATCATCCCCCTTAATAACATGTCATCTTTTCTCATAAATGTGTCATTTTTCTCTTTAAAAATGTGCAGTTTTTCCTCTCATAAATTTGCAGTTTTTCAGTGTAAACTTTTAAACTTTTTCTCATAAATTTGCAACTTTTTCTCATAAATCTACAACTTTATTCCTTGTAAATTTGTGATTTTTCTTCTCAAAAATTTGCAACTTTTTTCTCAAAAATGTGCATGGTGTTGTACCCTTGTAAATTTGCATTTTTCACCTGTAAATTTTCAACTTTTTCTTATAACTTTGCACTTTTTTCCTCCAAAATTTGTGACTTTTTTCTTATAAATTTGCAGTGTTTTTCTTGTAAATTTGTAACTGTTTCCGGCAAATTTTCAACTTTTTTTTTTTAGAGTTGTACCCTTTTGTTATGGTGTGGTCCTGGTGGACCGCTAATGACCCACTGTAGGCAGCCGATGAGTTTGCACATTTATTAAATAAGGATATACGACTTCCGGTTATGGCTGCCACGTAGGACGGACGTGTCTCGCTCTGCTCTGCTCCTGGAGAAAAAAATCGGCAAATAACTCTCTCATTTGGGACAGAACGTATCCCAGCATTTGAGCGAGGATATGTCGGCGAAGCCTAAGGCTGGAAAACCAGGAAAAGGAAAAAGCGAGCCGCCGAAACAGTCCAAATTAACGGACTTTCAGGTCTGTGACGCAGCAAACAAGGCTCCATATATGGCGGAGGAGGCTGGCGGCGGTGCGATTTCTGCGGGGAATGGCGCAGATGCGCTGATGGCTGCCATGAGTTCAATGAGAGCGGACTTTTCCTCTAGATTTGATGGGATTATGACAGCGTTGGAAGGAATAAGAAAGGAATTGGGTGACTGTGTAGAACGAACGGCGCAGATGGAGCTCCGTCTCGCTAGTGCTGAAGATGACGTCACCCGTCTTCAATTAAAGGTGCGCACTTTGGAAAAAAAAAATAAATCTCTGGAAGATAATATTTTGGATTTGGAATCTCGGTTGAGACAGAATAATTTGAGGCTGGTGGGTCTTCCAGAGGAATCAGAAGGTCGGGACGTATGTTCCTTTCTGGAAAAGTGGATTCCGGAGGTGCTGGGCAGCGAGGAGTTGCAATCAGCAGTGGTTCTGGAAAAAGCACATCGTATTGGCCCACGGAGAGATAAGGGACCGCCGAGGACCTTAATTATGAAGTTTCTTAGCAACAGAGACAGGATGAAGATCTTCAACGCTGCACGTGCTAAAGGAGAGATTAAACACCAGGACCAGCAGGTGCGGTTCTACCCAGATTTGGCCACAGGAATCCAACAATTGAGGAAGCAGTTTGATCCCGTACGTAAGGAGCTGCGCAACCTTGGGATTCGTCATGGTGTAATCTATCCTGCGAGACTGCTGACCACGTATGAGGGCAGAACCCACATCTTCAAGACCCCAGAGGAGGCGCAGGAGTTCATCAAGAAGATCAAAGAAGAAGAAGAGACTGGTGGGAGCTAAGCATGAACAAAATATAAGGTAGAATAATTAAGCATTTGCACAGGCATCTGACTGACTTGAAGTAAATAGTAAGTTTACAAAATATAGATTGTATTATATATTAAAAAAACAAAACAAAAACAAAACAAACAAACAAAAAAAAAAACTATGATGTACAAAGTTGTTAAAAATTTTGGAGTTAAGTTGGAAAACTACAGAGGAGAGTTAATGTTACGTCATTAAAAGCAGTAGAGTTAGGGTGATTGGGAGGATGAAGAAGGAGTGGCTTAGGCTGTTCCCCGTGGGTGTGGAACGGTCGATGGCTATATCGGGAGACAGAATTTTTCTTTTGATTTTGGGGGGTTTGCCACAAGTGTGGGAAGGGGAAATTTGTTTGTGTGTAGTTTGTAGGATGAATGTTCAACCACTCATGTTTTTGCTTCTCTGTATGAGCATGTTTACACTGCAAGGTAATCCCAAACTCTCTATTGATCATGGACCAAAGTGTTAATCTTAATTTAACTTCATGGAATTGCAGAGGTCTACAAAATTTAAAAAAACTTAAACAAGTTATGAATAAAATAAAGGACATGGGTTCAAGAATTGTGTTTTTACAAGAAACTCATCTGATAGAGGAGGATGTTAAAAGAATTAGGAGTAGATGGCAGGGAAGTGTATTCACCTCTTCATTTTCATCCCGAGCCAGGGGAGTTATGACTCTCATACATAAATCAGTTCCTTTTCAAGTGAAAAATGTAATTGGAGACAAATTTGGAAGATATGTAATCATTCAAGGTTCTTTGCTATTAGAAAATATAAATCTTGTGAACTTATATGGTCCCAGTACAGATGATCAGAAGTTCTTTGCTAATTTATTTCTCATCTTATCATCACTTACAGGGCAACATATAATAGCAGGGGATTTTAATTGTACATTGAATCCAGGTGTGGATAGATCAACAGGACTGGATTGTACGCACATTGGATGTAGGATGACTATTAATCATTTTATGAAAGAATTGAGATTGTTAGATATATGGAGAGAAATGAAACCACAAGTTAAAGCCTATTCTTGTTATTCCAGTACCTACAAGACATTCTCACGTATTGATTATTTTTTGATTTCCACAGAATTAAGGTCCAAGATTCAAAACTGCTTTTATGATAACATCGTGATCTCTGATCATGCACCCTGTTGTCTAATATATGTAGATAAAAAATTGACAAAGGAATCAGGTAGATGGCAATTTCAGCATAAATGGCTTCAGGATGAGGAATTTGTCAAGTATATAGAAAAACAGATAGACGAGTTCTTTGACATCAATACTACACAAACATCAGCATGTGTAAAGTGGGAGGCTTTCAAAGCTTTTATTAGGGGACATATTATTAGTTATACAGGATCAAAATCTAAGAAGACTCGAGAGGAGAGAGCTAAATTGGAACATAAAATAAAAAATCTTCAGGAAAAAGTGTATGCAGGAAGTGACCCAAGGTTGGAGAATGAATTACTGATTTTGAGAGCTGAATACGACAAAAAATCAGCGAATAGAGCTGCCTCGAGTCTTCTAAGATTGAAACAATCTTTTTATGAACAAGGTGAAAAATCAGGAAAATTATTAGCATGGCAGATTAAACAATTGGAAATTAAAACACCAATTACCAGTATTATAAGTAATGGACAGGTAGTTATAGATCCTTTAGAAATTAATAGAGCCTTTAGAGATTACTATGAAAAATTATATGATACCAAAAATGAACCTGATTTAACAAAACTAAATGGGTTTTTGAACGAACTATCTATACCGTGTATTCCAAATGAAAACAGGGAGATATTGGAGTCTACAATTAGTCAAGAAGAAGTTGGGCTAGCCATTGATAATATGAAATCAGGAAAAAGTGCAGGACCAGATGGTCTTCCAGTTGACCTTTATAAAAAATTTAAGAATAAATTAATAAAACCTTTTTTGGAAATGGTTTTAGAAGCATTTCAAAATAATAATTTACCATCATACATAAATAATGCCTTAATTATACTGCTGCCAAAACCAGGTAAGCCCTCTAATAAATGTGAAAATATGAGACCAATAAGCCTATTAAACGCCGACCTTAAGATAATCTGTAAAATTTTAGCAAGACGAATACAAGAAATTTTACCAAATATTATTAATCGAGATCAGAATGGCTTTATAAAGGGTAGACAAGGCTTCCATAATGTAAGAAGACTATTTAATATTATTTATTTTAATAAAGAAGCACCGGATACAGCTCTCCTATCATTGGACGCCGAAAAGGCCTTTGATAGAGTTGAATGGCCCTTTCTTTTTGAAGTCCTACAAAGGTTTGGACTTGGAAATAATTTCATAAAATGGGTTCAAATAATATACAATAATGCTACAGCAGAAATCCTAACAAATAACAATATTTCAAAACCAATAAAAATCAATAGAGGATGTCGACAAGGCTGTCCACTTTCACCTTTACTGTTTACTATGGCAATTGAACCTTTAGCGATAGCGATACGTTTACATTCACAAATATATGGAATTAAAGTTGGACCAACAGAACATAAAATCTCCCTGTACGCCGATGATATAATTTTGTTTATGTCGAATCTAAAAAAATCAATTCCAACCTTGTTGAATTTAATAAAGAATTTTGGGGAAATATCAGGATATAAAATAAATAAAACTAAATCTTCAATATTAATGCTAAATGAGACCCAGAGAAATTACCCAGCCCCTGAGGTAAATCAATTCAATGTTGTAAATCAGTTTAAATATTTAGGAATCCAAATTATGCCTAAGCTAGAATCAGTCGCCAGTGTCAACTATGAAGCCTTAATGTCAGATATCAGTGAGTTAACTCAGAGATGGATGTCACTACCAATGTCGATGATCGGGAGAATCAATATACTTAAAAGTAATATTTTACCTAAAATACTTTATTTATTTCAATACATTCCCTTATCACCACCTTTAGATCTATTCTCAAGAATAAAAAAAAAGTTAGTGGAATTTATATGGAACAACAGGAGGGCTAGATTACGTTTGTCTTTATTATATTTACCATTTGATCGTGGAGGTCTGAAATGTCCAAATTTTATGTTGTATTATTGGTCGGCACAACTGAGGTCTATGACATATTATTTTTCATCAAATGATCTCCCTCACTGGACTGAAATGGAATCATACAATTTACCTTTACCTCTTCCCATATTCATATACTCAGATTCGGCAAAAAAATTACAAAAACAAGTTAAAAATCCATTTGTAAAGCATATGATCAAAATATGGTGTGAAGCTAAAAACTATTTAAAAGAACCACAGTTATTGTCACAATTTAGTCCAATATGGGGTAATCAATATTTTAAACCAGGGAGAGCGGACGCTGTATTTAAAGTATGGAATTTAAAAGGGATACAAAAGATTCAGGATTTATATTTGCCATGTGCAGACAACATAATGTCTTTTGAAGAGCTGAGGATCAAATTTAATCTCAATAGAACACATTTTTTTAAATATCTTCAACTTAGAAACTTTATTCGATCAAATCAAAATAAAGCTCTCACTCGACCTATTTATTCATCCTTGGAAAAAATGATGATGAAAGATAGTAAAAGAAAGGGTATTATTTCAGAGTTTTATAACTCATTGACACTATCTTCAAGTGAAAATTCACTGAAAAGATTAAACTACTGGAAAGAAGATCTGCAAATTGAAATTTCAGAGGAACAATGGGAATTGGCTTGTACAGAAGCTCAAACCAAATCAATAAATGCACGCCTTAAATTGATACATTTCAAATGGTTAATGCGGATGTATGTTACACCGGAGGAGTTAAATAGATATAACAAAAATATACCAGATACATGCACAAAATGCATGGAAAGTAAAGGAACCCTATTTCATTGTTTATGGGAATGTAGATTAATAAGAATGTTTTGGGAAGAGGTGAGGGTAACAATTGAAAAAATAATCTCAAAACAAATCATATTGAATCCTAAACTGTTTTTGTTGGGTCTGTACCCAGAAAAGCATCATTTTAATAAAAGTGAAAGAACATTCATAGACCTCAGTTTGCTTAATGCCAAAAAATGTATTGCACTATTATGGAAAAAGACTCATAGACCAGATGTGACTCAGTGGTTAAGACAGATGTTAACAAACCTTCCATTAGAAAGAATAACATATATACTAAAATCAAAGGAAATTGTGTTTGAGAATATATGGAGACCTTTTATTGATTATGTAAAAAATTTAAACATAACTCTTGAAGAAGAAGGTGAATGATGTGTGTGGACCTTGTAAATTCCAAACTGGTGAACATAATATGTATACTTATGTATTGGATTGTCTAGACTAAACAGAGGAGCATTGTTGAAGACTTGATTTTGTTGGTGGTTGTTGGTGTTTTTAGTGCATTTTTTTTTTTTTTGTAGTACTTTAGTGTTAGTGTTTGATTGTTTGTATCATGTTTGTTAAAAAAAAAAAAAGGTTCAATAAAGATATTGTGGAAAAAAAAAAGATTTAGAACCCAAATAAAAAACCTACAAAAATAAGTAAATATAAAATGAAATTGACATTATCTTCAAGTGAAAACTCACAGAAAAGACTGAATTATTGGAAAGAAGACCTGCAAACTGAAATCTCAGAGGAACAATGGGAATTGGCTTGTACAGAAGCTCAAACCAAATCAATAAATGTACGTCTTAAATTGATACATTTTAAATGGTTAATGCGGATGTATGTTCCACACAGTGGAATTAAATAGATATAACAAAAACATACCAGATACATGCACAAAATGTATGGAAAGTAAAGGAACCTTATTTCATTGTTTATGGGAATGTAGGAAAATTAGAATGTTTTGGGAAGAGGTGAGGGGAACAATTGAAAAAATAATTTCAAAACAAATCATATTGAATCCTAAATTGTTTTTGTTGGGTCTGCATCCAGAAAAGCACAACTTTAATAAAAGTGAAAGAGCATTCATAGACCTCAGTTTGCTTAACGCCAAAAAATGTATTGCACTATTGTGGAAAAAGACTCATAGACCAGATGTGACTCAGTGGTTAAGACAGATGTTAACAAACCTTCCACTAGAAAGAATAACATACATACTGAAATCAAAGGAAACTGTGTTTGAGAATATATGGAGACCTTTTATTGATTATGTAAAGAATTTAAACATAACTTTTGAAGAAGAAGGTGAATGATGTGTGTGGACCTTGTAAATTCCAAACTGGTGAATGTATAATATGTATACTTATGTAATGGATTACCAAGACTAAACAGAGGAGCATTGTTGAAGACCTGTTCCTGTTAGTGGTTGTTGGTGTGTTTTAGTACATTTTTTTTTATTACTTTAGTGTTAGTGTTTGATTGTTTTTGTTATGTTTGTAAAAAAGGTTCAATAAAAATATTGTGGAAAAAAAAAAGAAAAAAAAAATAAGGATATACACCACAAAATAATGAGCCTCGTGGGGCAAAACACAAATAAGGGCAAAGACACAACACTTACATATTGTAACGTCAGGGCCATGTTAAGGGGGGCAGGGATTTCCCAGCATGCTTTGCCAGCTGAAAACGTTACTGTGTGTGTTATTACTGAGTTATTATACTGCTGTGTCATTATAACTGCGTTATAATGACCCAGCAGTGTTTATAGGCAGGATTAGGGCAAGATGTATCATGTGTTGTATAACCATGATTGAAACGGAGGTCTTTTCAGGTCTTTTCAGGGCAGGACGGGCTGGCGATTCCAGGGCGATCAGGAGCAGCGATCGACCGGGAGGTGACCATCCCATCCATCCGGCAGAGGGCCAAGATTTCCCGCTACAATAACGAGAACCTGTTGGATGACCACCTGGCCCAGGTCGAGTTGGCTGCCGTGCTGAACGACTGGTCACCGGAGGAAACCGCCGTGCTGACAGCGAGGGGGAGGAGGAGGAGTTACGGCAGACCACGGCGGCGCGTCCACGGAGGAGACGGCCGCGGCGACGCGAGGAAGGGTGCTTCCGCTGGGGAGAGCCAGGGCACATCGTACGGTACTGCCCCGCGCCCACCCCGCGAGAAACTGGCCCCTCGCCGACGATTAAATTAGAGCGAGGTGGCATGGAAGGGGAAAGGCCGCCTCCCGCAGATGCTTCCCCGGCAGTGACGTCACAGAGGCCCTCGGCGCACAGCAGCAGCGGAGCAAGCAGGACAGATCCGGTCTTTTCCCGGGCTCGGCAGGGGCTGGATGCTTGGACGCGGGCCAGTGGCCGCCTGGGAGGTCCTGGCAGCGGTGGGAGTCGTGACTCCCGCTGCCAGGGGAGGGACTGTGTGTAGTCCTACTGAAGCTGTTGGATGTGCTGGTTGTCGGCATTGAAGCCGCCCCCAACACCTGGACTGATTCGTGTTGGACTTCTGGGTTGGACTTTGATTTTTCTGGGGACAGAAACCAGTCCGGGGGAGGGGGGGGGGGGTGTAACGTCGGGGCCATGTTAAGGGGGGCAGGGATTTCCCAGCATGCTTTGCCAGCTGAAAACGTTACAGTGTGTGTGTTATTACTGAGTTATTATACTGCTGTGTCATTATAACTGCGTTATAATGATCCAGCAGTGTTTATAGGCAGGATTAGGGCAAGATGTATCATGTGTTGTATAACCATGATTGAAACGGAGGTCTGGGAGAATGATCTCCCCTCCTGTCTGTGCTCAGGGGTGTTGGGGTTGGGTGTGTGTGAATAAAGCCTGTTCGTCACAACTATCTGCTCCTCTTCTTTGTGTGAACCTCGCCTATGTCACAATATGATTAGCGAGGACAGAACCAAACACTGAAAAGACCTGGCTTTGGGCGTAGGGAAACCAGACTGGAAAAGGCGAAGGTCGCAGCCCCGAGCAAACAGAGCTGCTCCCTTAAATAGGGCTGACAGATTAATCAGCTGATAAGAATGTCATCAGCTGATTGGAATCCAGCTGTCCTGCGGAGCTCGGTTCTGACAACCGGAAGCCCCGCCGAGACGCTGTCACAATAAAAGCCTGGGGGCCAAGTGGTGCACCTGAGGAGAGAATGGGGAGCTACCGGACAACCCGAGTGCAGACAGAGTCAGCACACGGACCATGACAGTTGCCCCTGTTCACTAGGCGGATTCTAGATGCAGTGTAACATCAAGCCCCCCCACCTAGAAGGTCAACAGGACCACCCCAGGGAGGGAGGAGGGGGAAAGGCCAGGAGGGCCAGAGTCAAACCTCATCATAGAGGGAGACGAAATAAAGGAAAAACAGGCTACAATAATCAGAACAGAGTAAGGACAACAGGGGCCAAAAAAAAAAAAAAAAACAGGCACACCCCCTGCACCCAAGGAAAACCTATGGGGACAAGACACAAAAAAACTCAGTGACTACAGACAGAACACCATAATCAGTCCAAAAGAGTCACAGGAAAAAAAAAGAAAAACATCTTCAAAACCCACAGAGAAAAGAGGGAACTCAAATACATGCACAAAGATGCAGCGTATCCCCATAACACCAGGGAGGAGGGGAAAAAAAAACCTCATGCTACAGAGCAGCGATCAATACAATTCAAAGTAGTCCAGGTAACGGGCAGCCAACAAAGAAACAACCCTCAGACTACAGAGGAGAGAGGACAAAAAAAAAACATGCGCTAAGGAGCGGCGAAATACATAGTTCAATAACAAACACCAGCGCATCTCTAAAATTACAGAAGAGCAGACAAAAAAACCCCCCAAAACACAGGGATGACAGCAGGCAGAGCACAATAGCATGAAAGCAAATAGTTCAGGGCGTCTTCCTGCGTCTAGCGTCCAAACCACTGGCAGGGAAAAAAGGAAAAGTTCAGGCGGCCTACCCCAGTCCCAGGCCAGGAAAAACAGTACCTCTGGCAGCCGGACCAGATCGCCGAACAGAGAGTTAAGTGTGTCAGGTGGCCGACCCAGAACACCAAACGGGTGAAGCAATTTTCCAGGCGGCCGACCCGCATCATTCAGCCACCAGGACCGCAGGGGAGAACTCGGAGACGGCTTCCCTGTTGAGAGGAATAGCGAGGGAGAGCCAAGCCAATAACGGGAAATCCCAGCGGCCCCAGATGGAAGGGAAAAGGGAACGAGAAAAGGGAAAGGGACCAGTCCGGCGTCAAGCAGCGAAGGATCTGCAGCTCCTTCTCCAAACCCCATACGGACTGGCGCTGCACTTCTGTTAGGTCCCAAGCGGGACTGTGCAGCACCCACGACGGACCCCGATTGGGCCGGAACCACACCCATGACGGACCCCGACTGGGTCAGAGCTGCACCCACGACGGACCCCGACTGGGCCGGAACCACTCCCGTGATGGGCCCCGACTGGGTCAGTGTTGCACCCGCGACGGACCCCGACTGGGCCGGAACCACACCCGCGACGGACCCCGACTGGGTCAGAGCTGCACCCACGACGGACCCCAACTGGGCTGGCACAGCACCAGGGACGGCCTCCAAACCCGAATCCAGAACCTCCAATACAGCGACCGGAAAAGAATCCGCACGGTGACCCTGGGAGAAGGCTCAGGAGAAGAAAGAGAACCGGGATCAGGATCACCGGCAGCGACAGAGCCAAGCGAGACAAGCTCGGATGCAGCGGACGGCTGCACCTGGCTCGTCTCCCTGAGAGACAGGCAAAAATGCTCCAGAATTGATAGGAGAAAGACAAAATAGAGCACTTGCCTGATCTCGAGTTCTGTCGCCATCCAGGACTTCGACAATCCGGGTTCAGAAGGAAGAAGGTCGTCTTCTGGTTCCCACTCGGCTACGGCAGGCTCTGCAACCGGCATGATGGTGTCCACAGTCCGGGGATTCCCTGACGCTGAAGTCCACACTGAGGGCCTGCACGGTGTGGTGGCAGGGGATCCGTGACCTGCCGGGTTGGACTGTCCCTCCGTGGAGACCCGGGGACGCTTACTCGTCGGTGCAGGCTCCAAATTGCAGTCCACCCTCCTCCTTTGCCCATGATGTGGCTGCGGGGCCGGAACCAGGTACTCCAGGGCCACAGGCTCCTTCCTCATCTGACGGCGTAGCCTGATGGCGTAGACCTGACACCGAAGAGCACTTGGGAAAAGGAGACACAAAGGAAGCAGGTTCATAATTAGTCACTGCAGCAGGTGGAGGGAGCTCAGGGGACTGTGAGCCCCGAACTCCACCCCCAGGGGTCAGACAAGGCAATTCACCCAGTGAAGGAAAAGAATGAAAATGCATTTGCCTGTTCTGCTGAGGGCCGGTGGAAACTGCTGCAGTGGGCTTGGTTCTTCCCTTCCCCCGCTGGATGGTAATGGAGGCCCCTCCGGGAAGACGAGGAGGAGCCGTACGCACAGGATCGATGACGGGCATCGACGGAGCAGGGCCCGTGGAGCTCCCAATAGCTGGGGAGAGCGTCAAGGAGTAGGGAGTGACAGCCGAGACGATCCAGGAACGAGGAGCTGATGGAACAGCAGGGACAGATGACCTGGAGGCGGTGGCTGCAGTCTTTCCCTTCCTACGTGACGCAGGAGCATCAGCTGGCTGGGAGATAGAGTCTTTCCAGTGAACCGGTACTGGATCCAGACGGGGTTCTCACTGAGGATACGCCGGGGGAATCCCGGCTGACGTCTCTCTCTGCAGGGGATGACCCCTGGGTGGTGCGAACTCCTGGACTGGACAAGGGACAGGAGTGGGATCCTGAGAAGAGGAGCGAGGATGTCCCTTCTTTGGCTTCCTGCTGGAGTTTCCCTTCAGCCCACAGAGCTTCTCCCGGTGAGCAGAGATGTCCGCCATCCTTGCCTTGATCTCAGGGTGGTCGGCGTAGCAAGGATGGCGGTTAATAGTTGCCTCAGCGAGGTCCAGGTACCAGCACGAGCCGCTGGGGACGGGATGACTACGAGCGTTGGAGAGGATCCCATCGACCTCAATGAGAACCATGACTAGCTCGTAGCCTAAACACATGGCATAGCCCTTAGGTGGTGATGCCATCTCCCAGCACGCTGGTACACAGAAAAGTGAAAAATCAAGCCCAAAACAAACTCACGGTAACCGGCGTCTCCTTTTGGCTGTGACCTACTGTTATGGTGCGGTCCTGACGGATCGCTAATGAAACACTGTAGGCAGCCGATGAATTTGCACATTTATTAAATAAGGATATACACTACAAAATAATGAGCCTTGTGGGGCAAAACACAAATAAGGGCAAAGACACAACACTCACATATGATTAGCGAGAACGGAACCAAACGCTGAAAAGACCTGGCTTTGGGCGTAGGGAAACCAGACTGGAAAAGGCAAAGGTCGCAGCCCCGAGTAAACAGAGCTGCTCCCTTAAATAGGGCTGACAGATTAATCAGCTGATGAGAATGTCATCAGCTGATTGGAATCCAGCCGTCCTGTGGAGTTCGGCTCTGACAGCCGGAAGCCCCGCCGAGACACTGTCACAATAAAAGCCTGGGGGCCAAGTGGTGCGCCTGAGGAGAGAATGGGGAACTACCGGACAACCCGAGTGCAGACAGAGTCAGCACACGGACCATGACACCTTTTTCCTCAAAAAATGTGTGACTTTTCTTATAAATTTGCAACTTTCTCAAAAATTTGGAATTTTTTTCCTAGTAAATTTGCAACATTTTGACTTCCGGTTATGGCGGCCACGTGAGGGGGACACGTCTCGCTCTGCTCTGCACCTGGAGACGAAAAAACGGCAAATAACTCTCTCATTTGGGACAGAACCTATCCCAGCGTTTGGACGAGGATATGTCGGTGAAGCCTAAGGCTGGAAAACCAGGTAGAGGAAAAAGCGAGCCGCCGAAACAGTCTAAATTAACGGACTTTCACGTCTGTGACGCAGCAGATAAAGAAGCTCCATATATGGCGGAGGAAGCGAGCAGCGGTGCGGTGAATGTGGGAAACGGCACAGGTGCGGTGCTTAACGCCATTAGTTCAATGAGAGCGGACTTTTCCGCTAAGTTTGATGGGATTATGGCAGCGTTGGAAGGAATGAGAAAAGAATTGGGTGACTGTGTAGAACGAATGGCACAGGTAGAGCTTCGTGTCGCTAGTGCTGAAGATGACGTCACCTGTCTTCAATTAAAGGTGCGCACTTTGGAAAAAAAAAATAAAAGTCTGGAAAATAATGTCTTGGACTTGGAATCCCGGTCGAGACGGAACAACTTGAGGCTGGTGGGTCTACCGGAGGAATCCGAAAGTCGGGACACATGTTCCTTTTTGGAAAAGTGGATTCCGGAGGCGCTGGGCAGCGCGGAGCTGCAATCAGCAGTCGTTCTGGAAAGTGCATATCGTATCGGCCCACGGAGAGATAAGGGACCACTGAGGACGATTATTATGAAGTTTATCAGCAACAGAGACAGGATGAAGATCTTCAACGCTGCGCGAGCTAAAGGCCAGATTAAACACCAGGACCAGCAGGTGCGGTTCTACCCAGATTTGGCCACAGGAATCCAACAATTGAGGAAGCAGTTTGATTCCGTACGTAAAGAGCTGCACAACCTTGGGATTCGTCATGGTGTAATTTATCCTGCGAGACTGTTGACCACGTATGAGGGCAGAACCCACATCTTCAAGACCCCAGAGGAGGCGCAGGAGTTCATCAAGAAGATCCAAGAAGAGACTGGTGGGAGCTAAGCATGAACAAAATATAAGGTAGAATATTTAAGCATTTGCACAGGCATCTGACTGACTTGAAGCAAATAGCAAGTTTACAAAATATAGATTGTATTATATATTAAAAAAAAAATAATTAAAAAAAAAACTATGATGTACAAAGCTGCTAAAAATTTTGGAGTTAAGTTGGAAAACTACAGAAGAGAGTTAATGAGTTATGTCATTAAAAGTAGCAGAGTTAGGGTGATTGGGAGGATGAAGAAGGAGTGGCTTAGGCTGATCCTCGTGGGTGTGGAACGGTCGATGGCTATATCGGGAGACGGAATTTTTTTTTTGATTTTGGGGGGATTACCACAAATGTGGGAAGGGGGAATTTGTTTGTGTGTAGTTTGTAGGATGAATGTTCAACCACTCATGTTTTTGCTTCTCTGTATGAGCATGTTTATACTGCAAGGTAATCCTAAACTCCCTATTGATCATAAACCAAAGCATTAATCTTAATTTAACTTCATGGAATTGCAGAGGTCTACAAAAATTAAAAAAACTTAAACAAGTTATGAATAAAATAAAAGATATGGGTTCAAAAATTGTGTTTTTACAAGAAACTCATCTAATAGAGGAGGATGTAAAAAGAATTAGGAGTAGATGGCAAGGAAGTGTTTTCACCTCATCATTTTCATCCCGAGCCAGGGGAGTTATGACTCTCATACATAAATCAGTCCCATTTCAAGTGAAAAAATGTAATTGGAGACAAATTTAGAAGATATTTAATCATTCAAGGATCTTTGTTATTAGAAAATATAAATTTGGTAAACCTATATGGTCCCAATATAGATGATCAAAAGTTCTTTGCTAATTTATTTCTTATCTTATCATCACTTACAGGGCAACATATAATAGCAGGGGATTTTAATTGTACATTGAATCCTGGTATAGATAGATCAACAGGACTGGACTGTACGCACAATGGATGTAGGATGACCATTATTCATTTTATGAAAGAATTGAGATTGCTAGATATATGGAGAGAAATGAATCCACAAGTTAAAGCCTACTCTTGTTATTCCAATACCTACAAGACTTTCTCACGTATTGATTATTTTTTGATCTCCGTAGAATTAAGGTCCAAGATTCAAAACTGCTTTTATGACAACATCGTGATCTCTGATCATGCACCCTGCTGTCTAATATATGTAGATAAGAAATTGACAAAGGAACCAGGTAGATGGCAATTTCAGCATAAATGGCTTCAGGATGAGGAATTTGTTAAGTACATAGAAAAACAGATAGATGAGTTCTTTGATATCAATACTACACAAACATCAGCATGTGTAAAGTGGGAGGCTTTCAAAGCTTTTATTAGGGGACATATTATTAGTTATACAGGTTCAAAATCTAAGAAGACTCGAGAGGAGAGAGTTCAATTGGAACATAAAATAAAAATTCTTCAAGAAAAAGTATATGCAGGAAGTGATCCAAGGTTGGAGAACGAATTACTGATTTTGAGAGCTGAATATGACAAAAAATCAGCGAATAGAGCTGCCTCGAGTCTTCTAAGATTGAAACAATTTTTTTTATGAACAAGGTGAAAAATCAGGAAAATTATTGGCATGGCAGATTAAACAATTAGAATTTAAAACACCAATTACCAATATTATAAGTAACGGACAGTTAGTTATAGATCCTTTAGAAATTAATAGAGCCTTTAGAGATTACTATGAAAAATTATATGATACCAAAAATGAATCTGACTTAACAAAACTAAATGGGTTTTTGAACGAACTATCTATACCGTGTATTTCAAATGAAAACAGGGAGATACTGGAGTCTAAAATTAGTCAAGAAGAAGTTGGGCTAGCCATTGATAATATGAAATCAGGAAAAAGTGCAGGACCAGATGGTCTTCCAGTTGACCTTTATAAAAAATTTAAGAATAAATTAATAAAGCCTTTTTTGGAAATGGTTTTAGAAGCATTTCAAAATAGTAATTTACCATCATACATGAATAATGCCTTAATTATACTGTTGCCAAAACCAGGTAAACCCTCTAATAAATGTGAAAATATGAGACCAATAAGCCTATTAAATGCCGACCTTAAGATAATTTGTAAAATTTTAGCAAGACGAATACAAGAAATTTTACCAAACATTATTAATCGAGATCAGAATGGCTTTATAAAGGGAAGACAAGGCTTCCATAATGTAAGAAGACTATTTAATATTATTTATTCTAATAAAGAAGCACCGGATACAGCTCTCCTATCACTGGACGCCGAAAAGGCCTTTGATAGAGTCGAATGGCCCTTTCTTTTTGAAGTCTTACAAAGGTTTGGACTTGGAAATAATTTCATAAAATGGGTTCAGATAATATATAATAATGCTACAGCAGAAATCCTAACAAATAACAATATTTCAAAATCAATAAAAATCAATAGAGGATGTTGACAAGGCTGTCCACTTTCACCTTTACTGTTTACTATGGCAATTGAACCTTTAGCGATGGCGATACGTCTACAGTCACAAATATATGGAATTAAAGTTGGACCAACAGAACATAAAATCTCCCTGTATGCCGATGACATAATTTTGTTTATGTCAAATCTTAAAAAATCAATTCCGACCTTGTTGAATTTAATAAAGAATTTTGGGGAAATATCAGGATATAAAATAAATAAAACTAAATCTTCAATATTAATGCTAAATGAGACCCAGAGAAATTACCCAGCCCCTGAGGTAAATCAATTCAATGTTGTAAATCAGTTTAAATATTTAGGAATCCAAATTGTGCCTAAGCTAGAATCAGTCGCCAGTGTCAATTATGAAGCCTTAATGACAGATATCAATGAGTTAACTCAGAGATGGATGTCACTACCAATGTCGATGATCGGGAGAATCAATATACTTAAAAGTAATATCTTACCTAAAATACTTTATTTATTTCAATACATTCCCTTACCACCACCTTTAGATTTATTCTCAAGAATTAAAAAAAAAGTTAGTGGAATTTATATGGAACAACAGGAGGGCTAGATTACGTTTGTCTTTATTATATTTACCATTTGATCGTGGAGGTCTGAAATGTCCAAATTTTATGTTGTATTATTGGTCGGCACAACTGAGGTCTATGACATATTATTTTTCATCAAATGATCTCCCTCACTGGACTGAAATGGAATCATACAATTTGCCTTTACCTCTTCCCATATTCATATATTCAGACTCGGCAAAAAAATTACAGAAACAAGTTAAAAACCCATTTGTAAAACATATGATTAAAATATGGTGTGAAACTAAAAAATATTTAAAAGAACCACACTTACTGTCACAATTTAGTCCAATATGGGGTAATCAATATTTTAAACCAGGGAGAGCGGATGGTGTGTTTAAAGTATGGAGTTTAAAAGGGATCCAAAAAATTCAAGATTTATATTTGTCATGTTCAGATAACATAATGTCTTTTGAAGAGCTGAGGATCAAATTTAATCTTAATAGAACACATTTTTTTAAATATCTTCAACTTAGGAACTTTATTCGATCAAACCAAAATAATGCTCTCACTCGACCTATTTATTCATCCTTGGAAAAAATGTTGATGAAAGATAGTAAAAGAAAGGGTATTATTTCAGAGTTTTATAACTCATTGACACTATCCTCAAGTGAAAACTCACAGAAAAGATTAAACTACTGGAAAGAAGATCTGCAAACTGAAATTTCAGAGGAACAATGGGAATTGGCTTGTACAGAAGCTCAAACCAAATCAATAAATGTACGTCTTAAATTGATACATTTTAAATGGTTAATGCGGATGTATGTTACACCAGTGGAGTTAAATAGATATAACAAAAATATACCAGATACATGCACAAAATGCATGGAAAGTAAAGGAACCCTATTTCATTGTTTATGGGAATGTAGAATAATTAGAATGTTTTGGGAAGAGGTGAGGGTAACAATTGAAAAAATAATTTCAAAACAAATCATATTGAATCCTAAACTGTTTTTGTTGGGTCTGTACCCAAAAAAGCATAACTTTAATAAAAGTGAAAGAACATTCATAGACCTCAGTTTGCTTAATGCCAAAAAATGTATTGCATTACTGTGGAAAAAGACTCATAGCCCAGATGTGACTCAGTGGTTAAGACAGATGTTAACAAACCTTCCATTAGAAAGAAAAACATATATACTGAAATCAAAGGAATGTGTGTTTGAGAATATATGGAGACCTTTTATTGATTATGTAAAAAATTTAAACATAACTCTTGAAGAAGAAGGTGAATGATGTGTGTGGACCTTGTAAATTCCACACTGGTGAACATAATATGTATACTTATGTATTGGATTGTCTAGACTAAACAGAGGAGCATTGTTGAAGACTTGATTTTGTTGGTGGTTGTAGGTGTTTTTAGTGCATTTTTTTTTTTGTAGTACTTTAGTGTTAGTGTTTGATTGTTTGTGTTATGTTTGTTTAAAAAAAAAGGTTCAATAAAGATATTGTGGGAAAAAAAATTTGCAACATTTTTTTCTTTCCTGTAAATTTGCAACACTCATCTGGATGCAGATGAAATTCTTATTCTGTATCATTAAATGTGATATGTGACTTTTAAAATTGGCATGTTTTAGCTTTGCACCTTTATTCTTGCACATTTGTATCTTACTTACATTTATACATTTGTAGTTCATGCTAAATTGGTGAACACCCCCCATTCAACTTGTTAAAAATAATAAATCACCTGCTGGTTGTCTTCATGTTTAAAATAAATTGCTGTAACTAGTGCATACCAGTAGAAAGCAAGTATTCCTGTCTGAAACAGGTAGCCCAATCAGGCTTTATAGGCCACAATGTAGGCTGTGTTTGAAAGTGGAATACAGAGCTGCAGCCTATACAGGTACATCTCAAAAAATTAGAATATCATGAAAAAGTTCAGTATTTTTTGTCACTCATCTCAGAAAGTGAAACCCATATATATTGTATAGATTCATTACACAGAGACTGATATATTTCAAGTATTGATTTATTTTAATTTTGATGATTATGGTTTACAGCCCATGAAAACCCCAAATTCAGTTTCTCAAAAAATTAGAATATTACATAAAATTAATTTTCAAAAATAGTTTTTTAATAGAAATGTTGGCCAACTGCGAAGTATGTCCATGTACACACTCAATGCTTGGTCGGGGCTCCTTTTGGATTAATTACTGTATCAATGTGGCGTGGCATGGTGGTGATCAGCCTGTGTTACTGCTGAGGTGTTATGAAGGTCCAGGTTGCTTGATAGTGACCTTCAGCTTGTCTGCATTGTTGGGTCTGGTGTCTCTCATCTTCCTCTTGACAGTATCCATAGATTCTCTATGGGGTTTAGGTCAGGAGTTTGCTGGCCAATCAAACACAGTGATGCCATGATCATTAAACCAGGTTTTGATACTTGTTGCAGTGTGGGGGGGTGCCAAGTCCTGCTGGAAAATGAAATCAGCTTCTCCATAATGCTTGTCAGCAGAGGGAAGCATGAAGTGCTCTAAAATTTCCTGGTAGACGACTGCACTGACTTTGGTCTTGATAAAACACAGTGGACAAACACCAGCTGATGACATGGTTCCTCAAATCATCACTGACTGTGGAAACTTCACACTAAACCTCAAGCAACTTAGATTCTGTGCCTCTCCACTCTTTCTCCAGACTCTGGGACTTTGATTTCCAAATGAAAAGCAAGATTTACTTTTATCTGAACAGAGGTCATCTGCTGGTGTTTGTCCACTGTGTTTTATCAAGACCAAAGTCAGCACAGTCGTCTACCAGGAAATTTTAGAGCACTTCATGCTTCCCTCTGCTGACAAGCTTTATGGAGAAGCTGATTTCATTTTCCAGCAGGATTTGCCCCCCCCCCCCCCACACACACACACACTGCTAAAAGTATCAAAACCTGGTTTAATGACCATGGCATCACTGTGTTTGATTGGCCAGCAAACTCCTGACCTAAACCCCTCAGAGAATCTATGGATATTGTCAAGAGGAAGATGAGAGACACCAGACCCAACAATGCAGATGAGCTGAAGGTCACTATCAAAGCAACCTGGACCTTCATAACACCTCAGCAGTAACACAGGCTGGTCACCTCCATGCCACGCCACATTGATACAGTAATTAATCCAAAAGGAGCCCCGACCAAGTATTGAGTGGTACATGGACAAACTTCTCAGTTGGCCAACATTTCTATTAAAAAACTATTTTTGAAAATTAATTTTATGTAATATTCTAATTTTTTGAGAAACTGAATTTGGGGTTTTCATGGGCTGTAAACCATAATCATCAAAATTAAAATAAATAAACACTTGAAATATATCATTCTCTATGTAATGACCCTATATAATATATGGGTTTCACTTTCTGAGATGAGTGAAAAAAAATATTGAACTTTTTCATGATATTCTAATTTTTTGAGATGTACCTGCATGTAGGCAATCACACATGCTAGACTTTGACAAATATACAGTAAAAGGGACTGAACACTAAGATTTATTTGATTATGTGAATATTAATTACAGAATTATTGAAAATGAATGGGACATCCAATATTAGCGACTGTTTAAGAACCACTTGTTTATTTGTTTGTCACATCACTTATTTGTGTGATCTTTTATGAGTTATATTCATAATAGTGTATCTTGCACTTTGGGGAATGGGAGTTGTTCAGTCACCATTATAATTTAATATATATGTGTAGTTTATAGTCTATCGTCAATAAACTCATGCAGTACTATTACAGGACACGTTTACAAATATTTGAGACCCATTGTAGTGCATCCTTTCATATTTTAGCAATATTATAAGTACAAAACACCCAACATTATTATACACAGCAGAATGACCCTTTTGGCTGCAACTATTGCATCAGTGTTGCCCATTTGTCTGTAAATACTTAAATAAAAATTATTTATTTCATCATTTGTGCATTATTGTGTCTTGTTGTCATTTAGACAAAACGTGCATATGTGTCTGCATATGATATGCAGTTGATCTGGCCATTCTGCTCCACAGTCATGGTGGTATTATTATTAAGTTTTTAATTTTTAGATACTCACGTGGGTGGGGGGACTCGTGGTCCTGCAAAGGACCAGTGAAGCAGCAGTCGTGACTGCTGTCTACCACTGACCGGGCAGGCTGGGCGTGCCTCCCCATGAACGATCGTGGAGCGCCTGGTCGGACACCAGTGTTGGAGAAGCAGCAGCTGAACCAGTGGATTGCAGTCCTTCACAGGGAGCCAAGCCCAGCCTGCCCGGTTAAAAGGAGTCTCGGCTACTGCTTTACCCGTGGTTCCGCAATGGACAGCACTGGCACACGGGTAAAGCAGCAGCTGAGACTCCCGTTACCAGGCAGGCTGGGCTTGGCTTCCTGTGAAGGACTGTGATCCACTGGTTCAGCTGCACCCCCCCCCCCCCCCACACACACACACACACAAGCACACCTGCGCACCTCATGTTCTCCATGCTGAATTATCCATTAGACCTATGCAGTCATGGCAACTTTATGGTATAATTTTTTAAGCATTAAATCTTAAGTATTATCTTTTTCTAGTCAAATTTGTCACTTTTCACATCTTTGTTTTGCTTACGGAGCATTGTGGTTATTTATACCTTAATGCCGCATATTATCCAATCAGTACAGAGTCAATCTGAAACCAAACCCCGCCCACACTTCTAGAAGCCTGGGCATGAGACAGAGTTGTGGCTAAATGTTTATTGATAAAAATTACATATTTTTGCTGAGTGACTCCATAGTCAGGGATGCACACCTTCATAACCTCAGCAAAGCACGTATAAAATCTTTGGCCATTCTGACATACGGTTCAAAAGATATGCGTGGAACAGACACACAGATAGAGACACACACACACAGATATGCTGCATTTATAGATAGATATCTAAGACCAGTTTTTCTTTGTTCTTCCTTTCTTTCTTTATTTTTAAATCACAAAAATACAAAAGAGAACATCCATCCATCCATCCATCTTCTACCGCTTTTCCGGAGGTCCGGGTCGCGGAGGCAGCAGTTCAAGCAGAGAAGCCCAGACTTCCCTCTCCCCAGCCACCTGCTCCAGCTCTTCAGAGGGGATACCAAGGCGTTCCCAGACCAGCTGGGAGACATAGTCTCTCCACCGAGTCCTGGGTCTGCCCCGGGGTCTCCTCCCAGTGGGACGTGCCTGAAACACCTCAAGTGGGAGGCGTCCAGGAGGCATCCTAATCAGATGCCCATACCACCTCAACTGACTCCTTTCAATGTGGAGGAGCAGCGGTTCTACTCTGAGCCTCTCCCGGATGACTGAGCTCCTCACCCTATCTCTGAGGGTGAGTCCAGCAATCCTACGGAGAAAGCTCATTTCAGCCGCTTGTATCCGCGATCTCGTTCTTTCGGTCATTACCCAAAGCTCGTGACCATAGGTGAGAGTAGGAACGTAGATTGACTGGTAAATCGACAGCTTTGCCTTAGAACTAAGCTCCCTCTTCACCACAACAGACCGGTACAACGTCCGCATCACTGCAGATGCTGCTCCAATCCGTCTGTCGATCTCTCGCTCCATTTTCCCCTCACTCGTGAACAAGACCCCAAGATACTTAAACTCCTCCACTTGGGGCAGGAGCCTGTCCCCAACCCGGAGAGGACAATCCACCTTTTTCCGGCTGAGGACCATGGACTCGGACTTGGAGGTGCTGATTCTCATCCCAGCCGCTTCACACTCAGCGGCAAACCGTCCCAGCAAGAGCTGTAGGTCATTGCTGGATGAAGCCAACAGGACAACATCATCTGCAAACAACAGAGATGAGATCCTGTGGTCACCAAGCATGACACCCTCCATTCCCTGGCTGCGCCTAGAAATCCTGTCCATAAAAATTATGAACAGGACCGGTGACAAAGGGCAGCCCTGGCGGAGTCCAACTCTCACTGGGAATGACTCCGACCGAGTGTTGGCAATGCGAACTAAACTCTCACAACGGTCGTACAGAGACCGAATAGCTCGTAACAACAAGCCCGATACCCCATACTCCCGAAGCACCCCCCACAAAAATCCACGAGGGACGCGGTCAAATGCCTTCTCCAAGTCCACAAAACACATGTAAACTGGTTGGGCAAACTCCCACGAACCCTCAAGAATTCTCGAGAGGGTAAAGAGCTGGTCCGATGTGCCACGGCCAGGACGAAAACCACATTGCTCCTCCTGAATCCGAGGTTCGACCAACGGCCGGACTCTCCTCTCCAGTACCTTGGCATAGACCTTCCCAGGGAGGCTGAGGAGTGTGATCCCTCTAAAGTTGGAGCACACCCTCCGGTCCCCTATTTTGAAGAGAGGAACCACCACCCCGGTTTGCCATGCCAAAGGCACTGCCCCCGACCTCCACGCAATGTTGCAGAGGCGTGTCAACCATGACAACCCAACAACATCCAGGGCCTTGAGGTACTCGGGGCGAATCTCGTCCACCCCCGGGGCCCGGCCACCAAGGAGATTTTTAACCACCTTGGCGACCTCAGCCCCTGTGATAGGCGAGTCATCCCCCTCGTCCCCAAACCCTGCTTCCTCTGTGGAAGGCGTATCAGTGGGATTGAGGAGATCCTCGAAGTATTCCTTCCACCGCCCGACGATATCCCCAGTTGAAGTCAACAGTGTCCCATCCGCACCATACACAGTGTGGACGGGGAGCTGCTTTCCCCTCCTGAGCCGCCGAACAGTTTGCCAGAATCTCTTTGAAGCCGACCGAAAGTCTTGTTCCATGGCCTCACCGAACTCCTCCCATACCCGGGTTTTTGCTTCAGCAACCACCCGAGCTGCACTCCGCTTAGCCTGCCGGTACACCTCAGCTGCTTCGGGAGTCCCACAAGCCAACCAAGCTTGATAGGACTCCTTCTTCAGCTTAATGGCCCCCCTCACCACTGGTGTCCACCACTTGGTTCGGGGGTTGCCACCACGAGATGCACCGACCACCTTGCGGCCGCAGCTCTGGGCTGCCGCTTCAACAACAGAGGTGGAGAACATGGCCCATTCAGACTCCATGTCTCCAGACTCCCTCGGAATGTGGTTGAAGTTCTTCCGGAGGTGGGAGTTGAAGACCTCCCGGACAGGGGCCTCAGCCAGACGCTCCCAGCACACCCTCACTATACGTTTGGGTCTACCAGGTCTGAATGGCTTCCTCCCCTGCCATCGGATCCAACTCACCACCAGGTGGTGATCAGTTGACAGCTCTGCACCTCTCTTTACTCGGGTGTCCAAGACATACGGTCGCAGGTCTGATGATACGATAACAAAATCGATCATCGACCTGCGGCCTAGGGTGTCCTGGTGCCAGGTGCACATATGGACACCCTTATGCTTGAACATGGTGTTCGTTATAGACAGACTGTGGTTAGCACAGAAGTCCAATAACTGAACACCACTCGGGTTCAGATCGGGCAGGCCGTTCCTCCCAATCACCCCCCTCCAGGTTTCACTGTCGTTGCCCACGTGCGCATTGAAGTCCCCCAGTAGGACAATGGAGTCTCCAGGAGGAGCACCCTCCAGCACCCCAGTCACAGACTCCAAAAAGGGTGGGTACTCTGAAACATCATTTGGTGCATAGGCACAAATGATGGTCAGGACCCGTTTCCCAACCCGAAGGCGCAGGGAAGCAACCCTTTCGTCCACCGGGGAAAACTCCAATATAGAGGCAGCAAGGTGGGGCGATACAAGAATACCTACCCCTGCTCGTCGCCTCTCGCCTGGGGCAACTCCAGAAAAGGCCAAGCTCCAGCCCCTCTCCAGGAGACTGGTTCCGGAACCGGAGCTGTGTGTTGAGGTGAGGCCGACTATATCTAGCCGGTATCGCTCAATCTCGTACACCAGCTCAGGTTCCTTCCCCACCAGAGAGGTGACATTCCACGTACCAAAAGCCAGTTTAGAAAGCTTGGGATCAGTCCGCCAAGGTCTCCGCCTTTGACTGCCACCTAATCCACATAGCACCGGACTTCCATGATCCCTCCTGCAGGTAGTGAACCTACTGGAGGGCGGACCCATGTAACTCCTTCGGGCTGAGCCCGGCCGGGTCCCATGGGTGGAAACCCGGCCACCAGACGCTAGCCTTCGAGCCCCTCCCCCAGGCCTGGCTCCAGGGTGGGGCCCCGGTAACCCCATACCGGGCGGGGTACACTGAATCCTTGATATACAATTTATCATGAGAGTCTGTTGGATCGTTCTTCGTCTGGCCCTTCGCCCAGGACCAGTTTGTCTTGGGAGACCCTATCAGAGGCAAATTGCCCCGGACAACATAGCTCCTGGGATCACTGGGGCACGCAAACCCCCCCACCACGATAAGGTGACGATCCATGAGGGGGCAAAAGAGAACAAACAGGTAAAAAAAATAAATAAATAAAAACCTCCACACATCATCAGACGGTCAAAGTTCTGAGATAAATCAGCTCAAAGTTCCATCAGACCGCTGTGTTGTGTAGTGTGTGTGTGCTGCCGTACCCGCCCCTGGTGTGACGTCAGGTGGGCACGCCCACTGTATAAATAGTTCTGTATTCTATAATATAATAAAGTGGTGGTTGGTGGTTCCCCGCATGACAAGACTCCACCTCCTTCCTTCATACATAACACGCTGGATGCTGATGATTCTTTATCCGTGTGTAATCCATCTGAGGCTCTGTTTGCTCCTGCTCTTGTCTGTATAAATGTGCTGACTTTACATGCCTTAGGTAGCTCACTCACAGCGCGCTCAGAGCGCACACGCAGCACACAGTGCTGCAGCGTATCTCATGATGGAGGAATAAAAACTCTTAAACCTTCAGCATCGCTGTGTCCGCCTGCGCTTTATTTTATGCCTCCACAAAACAAGAAAAAAATAGAAGAAAAGTGCAAAAATGACAAAATAATAATTTTCCCATTTTCAGTTTAGCAGGAAAAAGCTGTGTGATAAGATGATGTCATGATGTGAAAATGATGTTATTATAATAAAGACATTTCATAAGAGTTATTATATCGTTATTATTATTAGGAGTTTGTGGTATATATGACTCTTATATCCCATATCTACATATGTTAGAACAAGTGGAAATGTTTTGTGACAGCATATGTAAGGAGCTTCACACCTAGTAAGGACAGAGCATTCCCCATGCCGGGTTAAAGACAATGGACCTCCCAAGACGCGGCAGTGGAGATGGACTCGACACCTTTACCCCTAAAGCGAGAGGGGGAGTTTCCCATCACCTCCCAAGACAGGGAGAGGGGATGGCAGGACAATGGGGGTTAAGATAACGGGGAAATGTTACCTTTTTCAATGAGTGGACTCTGACGTCAGCTGTTTCAATGAGTGGTCCTATGTGTGCTTGTATTTAACCAGCGAGCGAAGCAGAGATCGCTCTCTTGCCTTCTGCTAAGCTCTGCACCTGATGAGATTTGATAGAGGAGCTATTCATTAAAAACCCTGTTTTTAATTCAAAGCCGCCTCGTTATTTCAGCTCCACTACACTGGTGACCCTAACACGAGAATATGGACCGGAGGCGCTCTTCAAGCTGCTCATCCATGGTGGCTCTGGCACACGCCAGCGACGACGCAGACGAGGGAACAAGCAGACAGCTGTTCCCCACGGCAGAGGGCACTGAGAGAGCTCAGCCGAGCTCCAGCACCGCCGTGAGAGCCGTAGAAACGCACTCTCACCTGGCGAACACGACAATGATGGTGTGCACGAACGCCGTCGCTGTCAAGCTGCCAGACTTCTGGAGAGAAGACCCTGCATCTTGGTTCCAGCAAGCCGAAGCCCAGTTTATACTGGCGGGCATCACAGCAGACGATATTAAGTTTTACCATATCGTCTCCAAACTCGACTCCGCCACTTCGAAGTGTGTGCGGAGCTTGGTCCGGCGACCACCAGCCCGGGACAAATATGAGACACTCAAGGCGACCATCGTGGCGAATTATGTCCCATCAGTGGAGGAAAGAGCCGAGAGGATCCTGGCGGTCTACGGCCACAGAGGGAGCAATCCGAGGACCCTCATGGAGGATTTGCTACAACTCAAGGAGGAGGATAATAATAATTTCCTTTTCCAATTCATTTTCCTCAGCACGCTACCACCGCATTTGAGAGGGACACTCGCCAGTATGAAGTGCAATAATCATCAGGATTTCCGCACACTGGCCAACGAGGCTTACCGGCTCATCAACGCCTGCAGAGAACGGACACCCACAGCGGCATCCGCAGATCTGAAAGCTGACACCCCGAGCCTTGGAGAGACTCAACCCACGGTGACAGCGGCGCGGCCCAAGCGCAACGAGCAGAACGACGTCTGCTATTATCACCACCGCTTCGCAGAGAAAGCCCGCAAATGCGTTCCCCCCTGCAAGTTTACGATGTCGTGGAAACGCCAAAGCCGAGGGCCATTAACAGCAGCGGTTCTCGGCGAGAAGAATAAGCTGTTATACGTGACGGATGGATACACAGGCAAGCAGTTCCTCATCGACATGGGAGCTCAGCTGAGTTTCGTCATGCCCTCCCACGCAGATCGAACCATGGGCACCCGGGGCAACGGAGCAGTGGCAGCCAACGGCTCTGACATCGACACGTTCGGGGAAAAGAGCCTGCACCTCCTCATCCACGGCCGCAGCTACAGATGGACATTTGTTGTAGCAGCGGTGAGCTTTAACTTGTTAGGCGCAGATTTTCTGTGTGCACATGGGTTATTAGTGGATCTTGCAAATAGGCGCCTGGTTAATGCACTATCTTTTGCTTCTATTCCATGTTCAGCTCGAGTTTCCCCACCACCTGTGCAGGCCAACGTCACCACAGCGGGAGGTAAGTTTGAATAACTCCTCACCCAATTTCCAGCACTCACAACCCCCAAATTCTCAGCCACTGTAGCCAAACACGGGGTTAAACACTTCATTCCAACAACGGGACCTCCCGTTTTTGCCAAAGCTCGCCGCTTAGACGCGGCCAAGCTCAACATAGCAAGGGACGAATTTGCAGCTCTTGAAAAATTAGGCATTTGCCGACGTTCAAAGAGCCCTTGGGCTTCACCACTTCACATGGTCCCGAAATCCGACGGTTCTTGGAGACCGTGCGGAGATTACCGCAGGCTAAACAACGCTACAGCGCATGACCGCTACCCCATTCCTCACATTCAGGATTTTTCATTACATTTAGCAGGTGCGCACATTTTTTCAAAAATAGACTTAATCCGCGGTTATCACCAAGTCCCAGTCCGAGCTGAAGATATTCCTAAAAAAGCGGTTATAACCCCTTTCGGCCTTTTTGAATTCCTAAGAATGCCATTCGGCCTCAAAGGCGCGGCTCAAACTTTTCAACGGATGATGGACGCAGTCCTACGCGACCTACCCTTTGTTTTTGTCTACCTCGATGACATGCTGGTAGCCAGCTCATCCGAGGAAGAACACGAACAGCACCTCACTACCGTTTTTCAGAGGCTGGAAGAGCACGGACTTATAATCAATCCAGCCAAATGCAAATTCGGCGTATCACAAATTGATTTTTTGGGACATAGGGTCTCCCCGGCAGGGGCAATTCCGCTTCCAGACAAAGTTTGTGCGATAGAAAGTTTTCCACGGCCTCAAACGGTTAAGTCGCTACAGGAATTTTTGGGGATGGTTAATTTTTACAACCGTTTCCTCCCCCACGCAGCTCAGCTCATGCAACCCCTATATGACGCGCTCAGAAAAAAGAAAGCTTCCAACACGGTCGAATGGACCCCGGAGCGCGAACGCGCTTTCGCGGAAGTAAAAAGCGCCCTAGCTAACGCCACAATGTTAGTCCACCCAGATCCCTCAGCCCGCATTGCTCTAACCACAGATGCTTCAGACCTGGCTATAGGGGCAGTTGTAGAACAACTTGTCAGTGGGGTCTGGCAACCTTTAGCATTCTTTAGCAAATCGCTAAACCCAACTGAACGCAAATACAGCACTTTTGACAGAGAGCTGCTGGCGCTTCATTTGTCCATCTGCCACTTCCAGTTTTGGTTAGAAGGGCGGAGTTTCACAGCTTTTGTGGACCATAAGCCGCTCACTTTTGCTATGGCTAAAATTTCAGAACCATGGTCAGGCAGACAACAAAGACAGCTAGCTGCGATTTCAGAGTTCACCACAGACATTCGACACGTAGCAGGCAAACTTAACGTAGTAGCTGACTGTCTCTCTCGCGCTGTGACACCGCCAGAGCACGAGGAGACAGATTACACCGCCTCAGCAGCGGAACTCTTCACTAACGCACACACATACGCAGCACCTATCCAGGATGGGATAGATTATGCAGCCATGGCGGAGGAACAAAGCAGTGATGCAGACGTGCGCGCGCTCCTGTCCGGACCAACAGGGTTAAGGCTGGAGAAAAAAAACTTGCGCGACGGCGTGCCTCCCCTAATATGCGACGTTTCAACTGGCCGACCTCGCCCGTTAGTACCAACTGCTTGGCGCCGCCGTATTTTCGACGCAATTCACGCCCTCGCGCACCCAGGTGTGCGCGCCTCAGTCAAAATGGTTGCTGAAAAGTTTGTGTGGTCAGGCCTGCGCAAAAACGTGAGAGAATGGGCAAAAACTTGCATTCCTTGTCAACGCGCCAAAATACACAGACACACAAAGGCCCCTCTGGAGCCTTTTCCAATTCCTGCTAGAAGATTCGACCACATTCATGTTGACCTCGTGGGGCCTCTACCTTTCTCCCAAGGTTTCACACACCTGTTAACAATGATAGACCGCACCACGCGCTGGCCAGAGGCAGTCCCTCTAGCGTCAACCACAGCGGAGGAGGTCGCTCGCGTTTTTCTAGCAAACTGGGTGGCACGTTTCGGTATTCCATCAGACATCACGTCAGACAGAGGGCCTCAGTTTATCTCAGAGCTCTGGTCAGCCATGTCTAACAGTTTAGGGGCAACAATTCATCGCACCACCGCTTATCACCCTCAGGCTAATGGGTTATGCGAGCGTTTTCACAGGTCCTTAAAGGCTGCCCTCAGGGCCTCACTAACGGACACAAATTGGGTTAATAAACTCCCCTGGGTTTTATTGGGGTTGCGTGCAGCACCTAAAGAGGATTTAGACGCTTCTCCTGCAGAATTAGTTTTTGCCCAGCCTATCAGACTCCCAGGAGAATTTTTACCAGAGAACCCAGAACCAGGACACTTTCCCGTCCCAAGGTTTTTAGGCAGCAGCGGACCGGTTTCCCTCCACGGTCCAGCTCATCACTCTTTTCCACGAGTTTTTCTTCCTCAAACTTTGAAAAACGCTGAGTTCGTTTTTGTTAAGCATGAAGCTATTAAACCAACGTTACGCCCAGTTTATGATGGCCCATTCAGAGTGCTGGAAAATGGTGACAAACACTTTGTGCTTGATTATGGGGACAGAAAGGAAGTGGTCAGTGTCGACAGACTCAAACCTGCCTTCTTGCTGAGAGACGAGCCTACACAGGTGGCACGAGCGCCTCGGCGTGGTAGACCCCCCAGAGGAAAAGTCTCAGCCCCCAGGCAGGGAACAAATAATCTCTTTCCTTCCCACAATGCAGATTCACCACGAGAAGGTCCCAGCGGGACACCTAAGCCAACCTACAGCAGTTTTGGGAGAAGGATAAAGCCCAAACAGCACAAGGACTGATACCAACCACCCCGCAATTATTCACTAATTGTGCTGCAACAGTTTAAGGCTACTTATGATTTCACTATGCTGTTATGTTTACCATTGAACTTTCTTAGGGGCATGGCTGCTAGAAAACTTCTCCGGTAGCAACAGTTGTAACACGTAGTATTTCATAGTTGTTTATCTTAGACTGTAATTCTTTCTGTGTCCTTTCCTAGTGTTTGGGGGGCCTGTGGTATATATGACTCTTATATCCCATATCTACATATGTTAGAACAAGTGGAAATGTTTTGTGACAGCATATGTAAGGAGCTTCACACCTAGAAAGGACAGAGCATTCCCCACGCCGGGTTAAAGACAATGGACCTCCCAAGACGCGGCAGTGGAGATGGACTCGACACCTTTACCCCTAAAGCGAGAGGGGGAGTTTCCTATCACCTCCCAAGACAGGGAGAGGGGATGGCAGGACAATGGGGGTTAAGATAACGGGGAGATGTTACCTTTTTCAATGAGTGGCTCTTACGTCAGCTTTTTCAATGAGTGGTCCTATGTGTGCTTGTATTTAACCAGCGAGCGAAGCAGAGATCTCTCTCTTGCCTTCTGCCAAGCTCTACACCTGATGAGATTTGATAGAGGAGCTATTCATTAAAAACCCTGTTTTTAATACAAAACCGCCTCGTTATTTCAGCTCCACTACAAGTTTATCTTTTGTTCTTATTAAAGACAAGAATAGAAAGAAGATGTATTTACCTTCTTAACATGTTTCGACTGTACACTGCAGCCTTCAGAAGAGTCAGCTGATTGCTGCCAGGTGACATTTATCAGCTGATTTTCGTAGGCGGGGCCAGCTCAGCAGGACGAAGGCTGCAGTGTACAGTCGAAACATGTTAAGAAGGTAAATACATCTCCTTTCTATTCTTGTCTTTAATAAGAACAAAAGATAAATAATTAAAAGAAGACAAAATGAACCTACTTGAGCTATTGTTAGGAGTGTTTAAGCCAGTCAGAATGAGTCAGAGTGAGACCTCTGTGAAACTGCAGGATTGTGACGGTCTCGTGTTTCCGGGTTGTCCGGACAGACTGTGACGTTTCATGTCGCAGATTGTCTTTGTCCTCGTCTCGTCCTTGAAACTCCAGCTCTAATCCTGAGTTCTTCTGATTTCAGGATCTTCTCATTCTCTGATCAGCAGCAAGTCATCTTTGTTTTTGAGTCAACACAGAAGAAATCAGAGAAAATCACCACATTAGTGCTACTTTTCACAGCGCTGCATGTTTACAGAGGAAATAATACTGTTTAACTTGGACATTTGGAGCTTTACTGGTTTGACTTCTGAAGAGTCATGCTGCTGTTTTGACTCAAATAATTACTTGATTCATGTTACATAATCTGACAACCAAAGTCCAGAGGGAAGATCAAAGGTCGAACTGTTCTTGTGAAACACTGGAGCATCAGGTAATCACATGTAGGTGGTCCCCAGGAATCCACACAGACAGCAGAAGTCATCAGTAATTCCTTAGCTGATCCCAGGTGATCAGTGATGGTGCTGCAGCTTCCTGCAGAGCTCTGGTTGCACATCTGTGACTTCCTGTCCTGGAGAGACAAGCTGAGCATGCGCCTCACCTGCTCCCACTTCAAACACCTACTGGACATGTCCCAGTCGCTGTGGGAGGGCTTCAGCGTCGTACTGCAGGACATCTCACGCTACAACCGTCCATTCTGGCGCAGCCTTGCTCAGCGACACGTGGGCAGCGTGTCTCTGCGCTCGGGTAAGAGGAAGCATCTCAGGGAACTGCTCACCTGGCTTCCCGCTCTTCATGCCCTGAGACTGGACAATTGGAGAGAAGGGAGCATCCCTGAGTTGAAGCTGTTCCGTCAGCTGCAGCGTCTGTCCTTCACTTCCTGTAATGTTCCTCTGAAGACCCTGGACTTCCTGCCGCCCCTGGGTCACGTGCTGACAAAGCTCAGCATCTGTAATGTGAAGTTCTCCTGCCCCGCCACTCACTTGCTGGCCTCGCTGAGCGAGCTGAGCCTCCTCACCTCCCTACAGCTGCATCATGATGGAAGCGTGGGGGTGCTGCCGCTCCGCCGCATACTCGGTCACCTGAAGCGGCTCACGCACCTGTCCTGGACCATGATCACCTACAGAAATCTGCCACATGACTTCTTTAGCCCCACCCATCTCCCAGGTAAATGCACCCTTTGGTAGGCCTGCTGCAGGAGTAGAAACAGGAGAACCCAGGTGTGTTTGTTCTCCTGCAGGTGATGGCGCCCTGCAACTGTTGGACCTGCAGCTGCTGAATTATGATGCCACGGTGACGCAGGAAGCTCTGCAGCCGCTGTCCCGCCTCCGCAGTCTGTCCGTCTTTCACCTGTACTCCGTACCTGGACTCATCTGTCACCTCCAGACCTGGCTGAAGTCCCTGCAGCAGCTCAGCAACCTCAGCATCTATGGTGAGTCTGGATGTTCCTGTGACGTTCTTCATGTCTGCTCTGCATTTTCAGTGTCTGTTTGCTTCAGATATAGGGAGAGCTGAGTGTAGATTTGGAGTTTTGAGATGAATCATCTAAGATTCTGAATCGATCCACAAATGGGAAGAATGGATCTTTAGCTGTTCATGTCAGAGCTGAACGGGAAGTGTACCTGTGGTGGGTCTCTGCTGGTTAGACAGAACATTCCTGTCAACTGTTGCTCCTCCATCACATTTGTTTTATTAATGAAACTAAAACAGCATTCATACAAACACTAGAAAGAACAAAGTAGTGAGTGAGGAGAAAAAAGTCCTGGACAGAAAAATAAGACCTGACGAGGCCTAATGATCATTTTATCATCACATCAGGTGATCAGGTGACTGTCTGTAATGCTTAAAGATAAGCGAGAAAATGGTCCAATCACGGCTCTCCAGCTTCAGTCCAACATGGTGATGATGGAAAAGACCAGAAACATGAAATCTGACATTTACTGATTCAAATCTGAACTAGAGGTCAGAGAAAATGACTGATCTGGGCGATGGTTTCAGTAGGCCTTTAACCTGTGATGGTCTGGGTTTTAGGTCAAACTACAGAACTGTCTCAGAACAGTTTATTCGCTTTGGTCGTGAGAGTGATTCCTCTGTTCTCAGCAAACTGAACCATCACAATGAAGCAGAGAAACTGGCTGAGCTGAAACAGAATCAGGCTGTAGATCTTTGACTGGAGCTCCTCCACCCTGGTGTCTTTTTTTTCTCTCAGGGTTTAGTTTCAGGTCTATACATACTCCACTGGAACAGAGAAATTTGTTCTCTCTCCCAGGGCTGCAAGAACAAAAATGACATTACTCTGTTCTTAAAGCCCTGGTTTGGGAATTCTTGCAACTTATTCTTGACACATCATCATGGCAGAACTTTTTTCTTGTGTGGTGTCCAGCAGCTATTGTGTGATTGGTCAGAAATTTTAATTTCCCTGGAGTTCTTCACGTGAGTTCCTTGTGAAGTATGGAATGTCCTGGCCAGAAGGAACTTTGTTCTTGTTCTTGACACCTCAAGAAAAAGAACAAATTTCTGTTCTTGCGGAGTACATACAGGCCTTTCAGGAAAGTTGAGCAGCAGCAGATCTCTGCTCCTCATTTTCTGAAATGGCTCATTATTGACCACATCTTAATGGGTTTTTAATCACCAACGAGACCTTCCTCTGCCTATCCAACAGGAGGCCATCCCCTGGCAGTGTATGCAGACCTGCTGCCATCCTCCCTACTTAGCCTCACTCTCTGCGTGGACATGCAGCCTGAAGACCTGCAGGTGGCCTCGGTCCGAGTGCCTCACCTGGAACACTTGACCCTGGAGCCATGGAGTTCATCCTCCACCATGGTCGGGGTTCTCCCGCAGCTGTTCCCTCACCTGAAGACCCTGAGGATCAGGTAAAAGTGTAAATGGTGTGAGTAGAAGCAGACGATCATTCAGGTCAGTCACTGGATTGGTGAGGAAGTATGTGCAGGATGAGGTAGCATGCTTCTCTGAAGTGCAGGGGAATCGACTGTAGGCTGTGTTATCCAAGTTTACACTCCAGTGTAGTGAAGCTTTAGGATAAAAACTCTTCATCCTTGTTGTTCTTCACGCACTGATGGATCTGCGACTGTCTCCTGAACAAAGATGGAGCTGACGGTGTGCTGAGCTTTCCTGAACAAGTCTGTTGTGTTTCAGACACCATCACGTGTCGGATGAGGACTTCCTGTGTCTGCAGCAGCTGCAGCATCTTCACACACTGGAGGTTGTGGACTCGTACCATAGACCCGACCCAAAGGACCCCAGCCTGGTCATCTTTGAGCCCAGTCCTCGTCTGCTGCGGCTGATCTCTGACCTCCAGAAACTGACCAATCACAGGGTCAGAGTCATCACCAGCTCACAGCGAGACCCACTCAGCTGCCACTGTGTGTGACCAATACAGACATTTCCTGCTGTCTCAGATTAAGAAGTTTTTTGATGAAACATAAAGAAGGAAAACATTTTTGGAACCAAATCCAGTTGAAGAGTATTTATTGGGAAACTGAAAGGCATACAGACCCCAACAGCACACGTGTTGAGCCAATGCCGGCAAGTTTACGTTGGGAATACATCTTATAGAGGTTGTTTGCTCATCTAGCCAATGAGCAAACAACCTTTATAAGCTGTATTCCTGATGCAAGCTTTGTAAATTGGGCAGACATATGTGTGCTGTTGGAGACCCTGCAACTGTCACCTCCCTCCTCTTTGCATTACCACGGTAACCATGGAGACGTACTGATACTACAGTGGATAATTTATGTAAATATTCAAATATTAGTGGAAATATAATTTATTACTATCATTTGATATAAACAATAACCAACATTAGCTTAGCCTGTTAATAATATTACCAACAATAGTTTGTTTTACTCATATTTGAGGTGCAATGGCTTATCAGTCGATCAGTCAGAGCGGCCTCACTTGAGCTGCATGCCTAGCAGTCCAGTCTTCACGGTCTAGCATACAGGCAGCAAGCTCGCCAGTGTTGGGCACCCCAGTGTCTCCCTTCAGAGTGTCCACGAAGGATGTTAACGGCCGTCCTGGGCTGCGAAAGCCATGCATCAATTCTCAGAGTACCAGGTGGCCTGCTGGGAGCTCTTGGTGATGGTAACAGTGCCCCGCAAGGCCAAGTCTTCGCCAAGCCACATTGTCTGATATTTTGGGAAGGTGCCCATGGAGATCTTCATTGGAGCTGTGGTTTTGCCAGTTTACATTAGGGACGGTGCACAGCATCTGGGTGTAGGAGCCGTCCAATGACCTCTGAATTGAAATGTTTAATGACCAGCACTCTGTAGTGATGCCAAGCGCAGGTCTGTACCGTGCTCGGGTTGTTTGGTTATTTTCCTTTTTCTGTTCATGTATTTAGCCCTGATTTCCTGTCTTTATTGTGTGTGCTTTTATTTTGACAGTGCCATGACAGGACTTCCGCCTGTCGAGTCTGTTCACGGCCTGTCACAGTTGTTTGTGTTTGATTAATTACTTTGACTCCACACCTGTTTGTTGGTTGAGTTTTAGTTCACTATTTAAGTTTGCTGGCGAGGTTCTTTCCTCACTGCGACCTCGCCCTACCCAGGCTGGAATCCCCTACCCTGATTCCAGTCTTTCCTCAGCTTTGGACTTTGGTTCTCGTGATTTTGTAAGTTACCTTTCATGGTTTTTGCAGTATTTGTATTTCTCTTGTTATCACCCATTGAGGTCTTGTTTATAGCTCTTTGTATTCTGCCCCTGGTGGCAAGTTCTTTTGTTCTTTATTATTTAATAAATAAGCAAACTCACTGCAGGCAATTAGTGCCTTATTCCTTCCCTGAAAGGGGCATTTATGACAGTAGGTCACAGCCCGCTGGTACCAGCGGCAATTAGTTTGTCTTTCTTTGCTCAATTTTTTCCCTTTTCGAGTGCCTGCGTTTTTTGGGGTTATGGCATCGTTTGGGTGAGGTTACCCAATGAGCCTGGGGTTTGAGCTCTACCAAGCTCTTGTGGAAATAGATGACCTCCTGGCCCTAGCTTGTCAATATTCAACCCCTAAAGATGCTTTGTGGTACCTGGACTTCGCCGAGGCGGCTGTGCTGCCTCATCCTCGCCTTTCTGAGTATGCCGAGGGAAGGGAGAGGATATCCCAGTTATCGGCGCTTCAGCAGAGGAACCGTGAGTTGGAGAAGAACTCGACCAGGAAGCCTAGATCGGGGCCGACGGTGAAGCACTCCTGGGCCTTGGTTCCATCAGCTCCTCGTCAGGTTCCTGCTACAGCTCCAGCTCCTGCACCTCCGACTCCAGGATGCTGTTTCCCAGCGCGCCGTAGGAGGAGGGCAGCTGGGGTTGCCAGCGAGGATGAACAGTGGGCAGCTGAATTCATCAGGGGCCATATTGCTGAAGCTCTTGCCTCCCACGGCCCGAATAAGATTCTGAAGAGCATGGTGGCAGCAGTCGGGATTGTGGAGGCACATCCCAGTTTAGGTAATTATCCTGAATTTGCTGAGCTGCAGTCACCCGTCTCTGCTCTCCTGCAATGGTTTCCGGGGCTGGCGATAGGCTCATCTCCAGCCCGAAGACAATGACGCCCGACGCAGAACTCTTTTCCTTCCCGTGACACGGCTGTCCCGGGACGGATGGAGGAGAACCACCGGGTGAATACGCCGTGAAGTTCCTGTTATTATCCAGCCACGGGCTGCCAGAAGAATTCCTCCATCTCCCAGCCAGCAGTTTTTTCTCTGCCATGTCAGGGAGGATTTTTTTTTTTTGTTACTTATTTGTACCCGTAGGTAGATTTGGTCTGCAGTCTGGTGACAAGCCACCGGCTGCCGGTCGCTGCGTGCGCGAGCGCCCTAAACCTACATGTTTTTGGTATGCGGGAGGAAACCGGAGAAATCCCAGAGTAAACCCACGCAACACGGGGAGAACATGCAAACTCCACACAGCTCACTGTTGGTCGGGGGCTGGGATCGAACCCACGATCTCATGATCCCCGCGATCCCCCGGCCGAGGGTAAACTGTGCTGCCACAGTGCTAAACCACTGCGCCACCTGCAGCTTTAGCCCCCAGGTTTTCCTCGTCAGCTGTTTCGCCAGCTCCTTTTTCCTGGGTCGTCGCAGCTGTTTACCCCTTCTCTACGGCGCTTTCTTCGGCTACTGAGAGCCCAGCTGTTTCTTCTCCAGCTCCGCCCGTCACCGTATCTGCAGGAGCGGTTCCTCCATGTTTTCTAGAGGGGCCCACGATCCCCGCTACTACGGGAGAGGGAAGAATTGGGCCTGCTCCAGCAGGACCCATCGGACCCCAGGAGAACAGACAAGTGTTTTTTCATTCTAGATCACAATCTGATGAATTACCTTGTCTGATTCCTGGGGGTGAGACTCAGTTTATGCAGTCCACTGAGCTCTCACCACCTGCTGCAGCCACAAAAACATTACTAGCTACCTCTGTGTCTCCTCCTTTACTCCCCGAGTGTCCGCCGGTTCCAGGACCTAGCCGCTGGACGGAGGAGGAGCCTGCAGGCCTGGAAAGCCTGGTTCCAGCTCTGCAGCCGCGGTATGGATAGAGGAGGAGGGTTGTCTGCTATTTTGAGACTGAGCCGACGATGATGCAGTATTTGTATTTCTCTTGTTATCACCCTTTGAGGTCTTGTTTATAGCTTTTTGTATTCTGCCCTACGTGGCAAGTTCTTTATTATTTAATAAATAAGCAAACTCACTGCAGGCAATTGGTGCCTTATTCCTGCCCTGAAAGGGACATTCATGACACACTCACTTCCGTATAGCAGTATGGATTCCACTGTTGCACAGAAGAATTTAACTTTTAGCTCTCTTGACATGTTTGAGCGCCATATAGCTCACATGTCATTGAGAGCACCCCTCCCGAGTGCTTTGCGCATGCTCGTAGAGGTTGTATTAAATGTACTAAATGTAACAACTTTGCACAATAGGGATCATCCCCTCCAATACACAACTAAGACAATAACAGTTATTATTGAGGGTGGCAACAACACTGTTGATTCAATGCAAAATATACTGTCTGGGTACATATTTATATTCTGCCAGGTAATTTAACAAACTGTAATGCTGTTGATACCATCTAGCTGCAGTGCTCCTGCACTGTGTATACTGTAACTGTGTACATATGTATATTTATTTACTGCTTTGGCTAACCAGTTCTTATCTTATTATCTTGTTTACTATTGCGCTGAGTGCTGCTATCCCTTTACTGCTGCAGTCCTGGAATTTCCCCATTGTGGGACTAATAAAGGCTTATCTTATCTTATATCATGACTAGTAGATCCTATCCAGGAGCCAAGGTACTTGAAGTTGTTGCCTACTTCCAGAGGGTTGCCGGTACTCGTCAACAGTGGAGATATAGAGTTAGAAGCATCCCCGGGCATCATCACTTTGGTCTTCTGGTTGTTAATGGTGAGACCGATCCGAGAGCATTCCAACTCTACAAGCGACAAAAATGTCTGTGCCTGTAAGATGTTGTCTGACAGCAAAACAATGTCATCTGCATAATCCAGATCTGCTGTTGCTTTCGTCGGTATTCTTCGGGATCTACGAGGTGTTAACATTAGACTCAGCTCTGCTTCTCTCCCATCAGTGGCTTTCTGCAGGGCATAGACTAGGATGATAACAAACAGGAAAAGGGCCAAAGTATCACCCTTGAGTACTCCTGAAGTGATCTCAAATTCATCCGACTTGCAATGGCTTATGGGTAATCTTTGTGTCAACTTCTGGTGAAGTGATGTATGGTTGTTCACTTATTCCCTACTCAGTTTTCAGCTCCCCTTGAACTGAAATACTCTTCGCTCCCTTCAGTTTGGAATCTCTTAATATGGCAGAATACCCTATGCAGTCCACTTTGGAGTGCACTACTTGGCAATGGGAACGCACTGAGGGTTTTCAAACAGGGTTCTCATCTCTGCAACGATTATGTACTGAAGCGCACTCCTTGAACAAACGTCAGTAAAACACAGACCGCAAGAGTGACAGATATAATTTTTGCATTAGCAATGCAAGGCTTTAAGCTACACCACAATGGGATTTTTGTGTTCCTAAACATATTGTGATCACATTGAGAAGTTAAAAACCAAGAACATTTTTGAATCAGACCTCGTCATGCCAATACAAAAGTATACAAGATTTGGTCATTTTTTTGTTGACTTCTGGGCTTCAGGAGAAAAAATATTGACAACTTCTGGCTTAGAGGATGACGTTGTGTGGGGAAAAAAAATTAAGACTACCACGAAGCGAAAACTGTGACCACAATCACAGTTTATTCAGAAAAATTTTCTGACTTCGTTCTACTCTAATAGTGATGTCACACGCTCTGAGCTCTGAACATTCAGCCCCATTCAAGTTCAAGATTCAAAATTCTTTGTTATTCAATATGTTTACATGACGAACAAAATTATGATCCACACAGTCAATAGTAAAGCAAGTAAAAGAATAATAAATAATACTATAGAGGTAATAAAAGACTATAGGTAGAATAAAATAATAACAAAAAGTGAAAGGCATTTAAAAAATTACTGCACATTATACTGTTATGATATTGCACTGGACTATTGCACATACTTACAGCTTGACATATGTAAACAGATATATATACAAAATACGCAGCTAGGACAATTGTCCTAGTTGTGACCAGAATTGAACAGTCTCACAGTGTCAGGGTAACAGCTCCTACTGAGCCTGGTGGTCCTCGCTCTGATGCTACACAATCTCCTGCCCGATGGGAGATGGACAAACAGGCAGTGAGCAAGGTGGGTGCGGTCTTTTATAATGTAAGAGGTCCGTCTTCTGCTCCTGCTGCAGTAGATGTCACTCACTGTGGGCAGTTTGCTGCTAGTGATCTTCTGTGCAGGCTTCACCACCCTCTGCAGGGCTTTTCTGTCTGCAACTGAACAATTACTGTACCACACAGTAATACAGGAGGTGAGGACACTCTCCATTGCTCCCCGGTAGAAGGCTGTCAGGACTGACCTGTTTAGCTCTATCTGCTTCAGTCTGTGGAGAAGATAGAGGCGTTGGTGAGCCTTCTTCACCAGGCAGGATGTGTTTTCCATCCAAGTGAGGCAGTCTGTGATGTGGACCCCAAGGTATTTGTAACTAGAGACCACTTCAACAACTGCTCTACTGATGTAGAGGGTAGATGGATTGATTCTCTTTGTCCTGTAGTCCACAATCATTTCCTTAGCTTTCTGCACATTAATGCAGAGGTTGTTGCTCCTGCACCAGCCTTCCAGATGTGTCACCTCCTGTCAATATTTGGTCTCATCGTCACGGTTGATGAGTCCTGCCACCACTGTGTCATCCGTGAACTTGACAATATGACAGCTCAAATGTGTGGCAGAGCAGTTATATATCAGTAGCGAAAACAGAAGGGGACTTAGAACACATCCCTGGGGACAGCCGGTGTTAAGGGTGATTGTGGAGGACGTGAGGTTGTGGATTCTGACTGACTGAGGTCTGTTAGTGAGAAAGTCTAATACCCAGTTGCAAACGGATGGGCTCAGGCCCAGTGTAACCAGTTTGTTAATTAGAGTCTGTGAAATCTTTAACGCTAAGGAAAAGTAAAAAAGAGGCAGCCTAACACATGAATCCTTGTTCTCCAAGTGAGTAAGGGCCCGGTGGATGACAGAGGAAATGGCGTCGGCGGTGGAGCGGTTTTCTCTGTAAGCGTACTGATGAGGGTCCACAGTCAAGTCAATGTTATCCTTGATGTGAGCCATCACCAGTCGCTCAAAGCACTTCATGACTATTGGAGTGAGAGCCACTGCCCAGTAATCATTCAGGCCTGAAACCGTTGAGGATTTTGAGATGGGGATGATAGTGGCCGTCTTAAAACACATCGGCATTCTCCCTTGGGAGAGGGACGTATTGAAGATGTCCGTCATCACCTCTGATAGCTGGTGTGCATAGTCATGCAGGACTGGCCCAGAATATTGTCAGGTCCAGCAGCTTTGCGGGTGTTGACTCCCTGCAGTACCCTCCTGACGTCTGCACTGGTCATGTTGAAAGGCTGCTCGTCGGGTGGGAGGGTGAGGCAGGTGCAGGGAGTAGTATTTGTGGCTTCAAAGCGAGCAAAGAAACTATTAAGGGCATCAGGAAGAGAAGGGTCACGGGGGCACTCTTCTCCTTTGCTGTTATAATTTGTAATGTTCTTAATGCCTCTCCACATACTGCGGGGGTCTCTTGAGAAGAAGTGACCCTCGATTTTTTTTTGAACATATGAGGCTTTTTCTTTCCTGATGCCTGCTGTCAAATTTCCTCTTGCTTCCCTGAGCGCCTGCTCATCACCAGGCCTAAACACTTTGTCTCGGGTCCTCAGGAGAGAGTGAACCTTGGCATTCATCCATGGCTTCTGATTAGCCCGGACAGTGACTGTCCGTGTGGTCGTGACATCCTCCATGCACTTCCTTATGTATTCGGTGACTGAATGTAGCATACTCCTCCAAATCCACTTCTCCCTCATAAGTGGCTGTCTCTCTGAAAATCTGCCAGCCTGTATATTCAAAACAGTCCTGCAGCACACATTCAGCATCATCTGGCCACACAGTGATGGTTTTCCGGGCTGGCTTGTTAATTTTCAGTCATGGTTGGTGGGCAGGAACCAACAGGACCACGATGTGGTCAGAGAGGCCAACATAGGGCGAGGAACGGGTTTGTATGACTTTGTATGTTTGTGTACACTCTGTCGCGTGTATTACTGCCATAAATTGGAATGGTGACATGCTGATGGAAACTGGGCAGAATGTCTGTCAGATTGGCATGGTTAAGTCACCCACAGTAATATAAAATACCTCTCTCTGAGTGCTTGTTTTGAAGGGAGCTGATGAAGCCGCTTAGCTCCGTTAGCACCATGTTTGCATTAGCGCTTGGTGAAATATAAACAGTGACTATATACACTGTTGTGAATTCACGGAGTATGTAATGTGGTCGGTGTGATGTCTATATATGGAGCCAAGGATGAGGCCAGGTGTCGAACTGAACACACATTTATTAAGGAGGCAATACACAGCACACGTGCAGCCGTCAGGCAGAAGAGGTGGCAAAGAGACCGCCCCTCCTGCCCGCTCCCCCCTTATAGCCGCGGGTGGTGACGAAACCAGAAGGTGGAGCCGCCACCCGTACCTCACAAATAAAATCCTAAACTATAACACATCCCCCCCCCTCCCTTCACAAAAGCCAAAAACACACACACAATTCGGACCCATCCCGATTTAGAACCAGAGTCACGCACTAAAAGTAATTAAACAATACAACACAAATGGCCTAACACAGTCACTCCAAAACAACTAAAACAAAATACCGCCATTTTTCCTAATCTAAACATGACATCAAATTAATCCCCATTAACTTATACAAACAGCAAACACATGCATAACATTTAAACCATATACCGACAGTTTATGACACACACATAACCGATTCAAACGCATGTACAACAGTTAACCTATATACAAACGGCTGGAGAACACAAGTCCATGTGCCCCCTGGACCGCCCTGTCATCAGTCCCCCTCTGAAGGCAGCTAGGTCGCTTCAGCACCGGTGCGCCTCCTCTTCATCACCGTGAGCCGCTCCGCTCGTCCAGGCCCATGTCCCTCAGTTCCCTCTTGGGCATGCCACAGCTCGTTCAGGTGCCCCCATGAACCATCTAACAGCTGGAAATGAGCATCCTCCCATCTGGCCATGACATGTGACTGTCCCTGGCGCTCCTCCGACCGCCGACCAGCCCGTACCTACTCTGGTCGCCTCTCCTCCCGAATCCAGTCCTTGACCCCCAGAGGGGTCCCGCTCAGCCTGCAGGGTCTCTGCTTGGCACATTGTTCTACCGTGCCTGACGGTCTGGCCCAACCTCTTTTAACTTTGCTACCACCATCACCGTTGTGGCCCTCTGTTCACCGGCCCACTTCAGCTGAGATCTGGGAACGGGTGGAACCAGCCTCTCGACGTCGCCTGTCGTCACAGGCATCCAGCTGTGCCACCCAGTACCCTCGTCCAGGACGACTTGAGCTCTGGCACAGGGACCCTCCTGTGATGACCCTGAAAGATATTGGTCTTGCTCCCTCTACAGGGTGCCAGGCAGTTCCTCATCCCACACTGCGCCATCTACCACTCTCGGGATCGGACGGTCCCACATCTCGGCCGATTTGCATCGAGCCGTCAGTTCCAACATTCCCACCATGGCCAGCTGTCCTCCTCCACAGCCACAAAGTGGCACTGGGTCACTCTCAATCCTGAAGTGCAGGGAAAAACATCTCACAGTCGTCCAATCCAGCACAGAGCCCACCGCTCCTGTGTCAGTCCATAAAAGCAAATCCTGTCCTTCGCTCTTAAGGCTGCATCTCTGGCTGTAAGCAGCGAGCGCACCTCTGCAGTCATCCAGGGCTTATGGTTGCCCCACACAGTGATGGTCTTCACTGTAGTGACATCCTCTGTGCACTTCGCGATGTAGCTGGTGACCGTTTCAGCATACTCCTCCACATCTGTCTTGTCTTCCTGGGAGGCTGCTATTTTGAAGACCTCCCAGTCTGTGTGCAGAAAAGTCTTTCAGTGCAGAGGTTGCACTCTCTGGCCAAATCCTGATTTGTTTCACTACTGGCCTGCTGCGCTTCAGTAAGGGTTTGTAGGCAGGCACCAGCATCACGGATATGTGGTCAGAAAGGCCGAGGTGGGGGTGGGGCATTCACACATATGCAACACATATGCATCTGTGTTTGTGTACACTAAGTCCAACATATTCTCTCCTCTGATCTTAAAGTCTACACATTGTTTAAACTTGGGGAGCACAGTCTTTAAGGTGGTGTGGTTAAAATCCCCCGCAACCACCACAAAACTGTCCGGGTGTGAAGTTTGGATTTCGCTAATAGCATCGTGAAGTTCCCCGAGTGCCTTCTTAGCATTAGCGTTAGCATTAGCGCTCGGCGCTATGTAAACAGCAGCTACAAACACGTTGCTGAATTCCCTTGGCAGATAATATGGCCGACAATTTACAATAAGGAACTCTGCCAACGGAGAGCAGTGTTTAGATACTAACGTGGTGTTAACGCACCAGTTCTTGTTAACATAGATGCATAGCCCACCCCCACAGCTCTTACCGGAGCTCGCTGTTTCTCTGTCTGCTTGGAACACCAACGTACCTTCTAGTTGAATGGCCTCGTCAGGGATGTTGCTGTGGAGCCATGTCTCCGTGAACGCAAGCGCACAGCAGTCCCTCCACTCTCTCCGGGTTTCTCTCAGCAGACGCAGCTCGTCCAGCTTGTTGTCGAGGGAGCGGACGTTAGAGAGAAGGAGCGACGGTACTGCTGGTCTGGAGGGGTTAGCCTTTAGCCTAGCATGAATCCCGACCCTTTTTCCACGTTTTTGCTTGCGTTCCCTCCGCTTGCGCTTCCTCCTCTCCCGGGTAGCTTCCAGCAAGGACTTCGCCAGAATTCCATGCTGGCATAGAATGTCCAAGTCACAACCGAGCGCCACGATTCTTGCAGCGTGCAGTACCTTGATGTTTAATAAGGTCTCACGGTTGTAAGTTTTACAGAATGTACGTCTGGGATGATCAAAACTCTCACACTCACTGATGCCAAGAGGGGCTGCTGCGTCTAGGGCCACCGCCATCATAACGATGATGGACTGCACGTCGGTTCTGCAACTCACTGCACTTCCACCCCATCCAAGTCCACCATACAGTACGTGTGTCCATTGGTGTTCGGGGACACATCATGGACAACCGTGGGGGCGAGAGAGTCCTCTTTGTGCTACGAACTTCCTTGCTTGGATCTGTGGCATACCCTGGTGACAAATGGCCACACTTGCCGCAGCGTTTCGCTCCTGCCAAACAGTCTCTGGCCTTGAAACAGTGCTTTGTGGACCCACAACCCATACATTTGGGCTTTCCCGGGGCAGACCTCACATTCCCAGCGTTGGTGTCATCCACACCGTCCTCCATGTTTCCAACACTGACCAGATCCACTGCATGCACGGTCGGCGGTGATCCCAGATGTTGGTGTGACAAGCTCCTACTCAGCTCCCGTGACAGTTTATCTGCAATTTCCAGCAGTTGAGCTAACCCGATGGCTGTGGGCAGCGTCAGTTTGCCTGAAAACGTAAGCAGCTTCGACCTAATCGCAGCACAGTTGGTATGCTCCGCCAACTGGTCGCGAATCATCTCCTCTTCCAATGGTCTGAGCTGGCACCCACTGACCAACAGTCCCAACTCTGCCATGAATCACTGAACAGACTCGCCCAGGTGACAGTTGGCGCTGTCGAAACTGAATCTTGCAAACCATGACTTTTTCCCGGGCGCAAAAATAGCGCGCCATTAGCTCAACCACTTTGTCGAAACTATCACAGTCACCCAGTGTGCTCAGAACATGCTGTTCCTCCACTGCAAGATTGTGCACAAACAACTCACATGCCCTCAACTTGTCCAGCTTTCCAAGGTTCATGCCACCATGTACGTCCAGAAAGCGGCGTACCATCTCGGTCAGGGAACTGGTGGCTCGCCGGAGGGGACTCCAAAAATGGCCGAATTTCAAACCCACACGCTTCCATACCTTGTTTTAATCCACTTTTATCCTCGTTGCCAAATGTTATGTCTCTATATGGAGCCAAGGACGAGGCCGGGTGTCGAACTGAACACGTTTATTAAGGAGGCACTACACAGCACACACGCAGCCATCAGACAGCAGAGGTGGCAAAGAGACCGCCCCTCCTGCTCGCTGCCCTCTTATAGCCGCAGGTGGTGGCAGAACCAGAAGGTCGAGCCGCCATCTGTACCTCACAAATAAAAGCCTAAACTATAACACAACAGTCGGCATCTGATGGCTAAATATTCATCAGCCTCGGAGTAGTGATGTCCGAGTAGGGAACTGTTCGTGCACCAACCTTTGTTGACATAAACACACAGACCGCTTCCCTGAGTTTTCCCTGACAGATGATTGCGGTTTGCTCTGTTCAGCCCGCTTCCCCCTCTTCTGTTTTCGTGCACACTGTCTCCACTTGACTCTGTGCCGCTGTGATCCGCTACGCTAACCCGCTGTCCTCAGGAGCTGTAACCGGCCTAGCGCAGTTCTGAATGTGGGGTGAAGAGAACCGATGAACCCCGTAAAGCAGAGCTTTTTCAGTTGGGATGAGCTTTACTTACGCCTCTTCTGTCGAAGTGAAATGCACTCTTTATTATCAAGAGCTGTGGTAGCCGCTGCGCTCTCATGTGCTGCCAAGTGGCATCAGTAGTTATACAATTAGGCCCAAAAATATTTGGACAGTGACACAAGTTTTGTTATTTTAGCTGTTTATGAAAATATATTCAGGATACAATCATATAATCAATATGGGCTTAAAGTGCAGACTCTCAGCTGTAATTTGAGAGTATTCACATCCAAATTGGAGCAAGGGTTTAGGCATTACAGCTCTTTAATACGTAGCCGCCTCTTTTTCGAGGGACCAAAAGTAATTGGACAATTGACTCAGAAGGCTGCAAAAAAAAAATAACAAGGCTGCATGGGCTCTTCCCTCATTAACCTGTCATCAATTAAGCAGTTTAAAAGTCTGGAGTTGATTCCAGGTGTGGCGTTTGCATTTGGAAGCTGTTGCTGTGAACACACAACATGCAGTCAAAGGAGCTCTCAATGGAGGTGAAACAGACCATCCTGAGGCTGAAAAAAAGAAGAAATCCATCACATAGATAGCAGAAATGTTAGGAGTGGCCAAATCAACAGTTTTGTACATTCTGAGAAAAAAGAGTGCACTGGTGAGCTTGGGAACTCAAAAAGGCCTGGACGTCCACGGAAGACAACAGTGGTGGATGATCACAGAATCCTTTCCATGGTGAAGAACAACCCCTTCACAACATCCACTCAAGTGAAGAACACTCTCCAGGAAGTAGGTGTATCAGTATCTAAGTCTACCATAAAGAGAAGACTTCATGAGAGTAAATACAAAGGATTCACCCCAAGGTGCAAACCATGAATCAGCCTCAAAAATAGAAAGGCCAGAATTGACTTTGCCAAAAAACACCTGAAGAAGCCAGCCCAGTTCTGGAACAGCATTCTTTGGACAGATGAGACTAAGATCAACCTGTACCAGAATGATGGGAAGAAGAAAGTTTGGAGAAGAACTGGAACAGCTCATGATCCAAAGCACTACATCTTCTGTAAAACATGGTGGAGGCAGTGTGATGACATGGGCATGCATGGCTTCCAATGGCACTGGGTCACTTGTGTTTATTGATGATGTGGCAAAAGACAGAAGCAGCCGGATGAATTCTGAAGTGTATAGGGATATACTTTCTGCTCAGATTCAGCCAAATGCAGCAAAGTTGATTGGACGGCACTTCACCAATGATCCAAAACATACTGCAAAAGCAACCCAGGAGTTTTTTTAAAGCAATGAAGTGGAATATTCTGCAATGGCCGAGTCAATCACCAGATCTCAACCCAATCGAGCATGCATTTCACTTGCTCAAGACAAAACTTAAGGCAGAAAGACCCACAAGCAAGCAACAACTGAAGACAGCTGCAGTAAAGGCCTGGCAAAGCATCACAAAGGAGGAAACCCAGCGTTTGGCAATGTCCATGGGTTCCAGACTTCAGGCAGTCATTGCCTGCAAAGGATTCTCAACAAAATATTGAAAAGTAACATTTTACTTAGGGTTATGTTTATTTGTCCAACTACTTTTGAGCCCCTGAAATGAGGAGCGTTTGTATAGAAATAGCTACAATTCCTACATGTTTAATCATATATTTTTGTTCAACCCCTTGAATTAAACCTTAAAGTCTGCACTTCAATTCCGTTGTAGTTGTTTCATTTCAAATCCAATGTGGTAGCATGCAGAGCCCAAATCATGAAAATTGTGTCACTGTCCAAATATTCCTGGGCCTAACTGTAGGTGGATGATAGCTTCGGAGCTTGTCTGAAGCTTGACTCCAATGTTAATCACAGATTTTGGCTGAAAAACCTACCTGACTGTGAAAATTTCAAAAAATGTAAAATTTATCAAAAGCTGAATGGAAGATTAAAAGCTGAACATTTTGATACCAGAATGAAGTCTATAGCACATAAACTGCAGAACTAGCCAGAAAAAAGGGGATGGAAGAAGTTAACCCTAAAAAACAGAAATGGGAGGATAACAATAACAGCATTCACATAATTACCTCTGCCAAGGAGGTAATGTTTTTGCCGGCACTGGTTTGTTTTTGTCTGTCTGTTAGCAACATTACTGTAAAAGTTATGCACAGATTTTGATGAAATTTTCAGGAAAGGTGTGTAATGGCATGAGGAATGGATGATTAATTTTTTGTGATGATCTGAGAGTGCATACCTCCTCCAAGGGCTTTGTTTGTATTTGTGCAGCAGGATTCACAAAACGTTTGGATGGATTTGGATGAAATTTTCATCAGAGGTGGTCCTTGGGCTAGAGAGGAAGCCATTACATTTTGGTGATGATCTGAGAATGCTTACCTCCACCAAAGCGCTTATCTTCTCAGTGTGTTAGCATCAATACTCCAAAACTAATGGACAGACTGATGCAATTTTCACCAAAAGTGGCTCTAGGTCTACACACAAACCCATTACATTTTGGAGGTGATCCATGAGGGACGGAAGGAACCTTGGTGGAAGTATGCGCTATGTGCTTTTCTAGTTAATTATCAAAAGGTGGAAACCAGGCCAGCCAATGATATTTAAACAATGAAGGGAAAGTGTTAGAAATCTGAGGATGGAAGGGGGCTTCTGAAGTCATTCTATTTCCATTTAGTGTTTTTGTCATTTTGCTGTTGTTTTTTGTGAGGTAATCATTCATGTTCATAACTGAAGTAATCAAGAAATGTGTAACTGATGGTACATAAGCATAATGTGAAAGCCACTGAATGTTAAAAAATACACTTCACCGTCAGTCTCCATGTGGACAACATGGGGGGGGGGGGGGGTTGTATTTTAACCCCAACAGCACACATACATCTGCCCTATGTACAAAGTTTACATTGGGAATATACACTATTACACTACTCACAAAAAGTTAGGGATATTCGGCTTTCGGGTGAAATTTCAGGATGCACCTAAAATGCACTATAACCTTTACAGGTGAACTTAATTTGACCTTCTCTAACCTTTTGAATGCACATGTCCAACTGTTCAATGTTTCAGTACTTTTTGCGTAACTTGCTGTTCTCTAACAAGGTGCTTGATGGCAAAATTCACAACAGGTGCTTGATCTATGAATCAACCAATAAGTTTTCTGATTCAATTAGAACTGGTATTTAAACAGTCCTCTGCATCATGCTGTTCACATTTTGATATCATGAGACCAAGACGACACCTCACAATTGATCAACAGTACCTCGCCATTGCGAGGCTTCAAACAGGGTGTTCTCAGAGGAAAGTGGCCACTGAGCTTAGAGTGTCGCAGAGTGTCATCAGTAGGTTGCAACAGAGATACAGAGAGACTGGAAGAGTCACAGAAAGTCATAGAAGTGGACGTCCTTTGGTCACACCCCATGCTGATGAGCGCTTCATTGTGAACAGTGCCCTGTGGAACCGGATGATGAATGCCACTCAACTCCAGGCACATTTAAGAGAGGTGAGAGGCACCCAAGTTCAGGTTCAGGTTCAGGTTACTTTATTTGTACCCGTAGGTAGATTTGTTTTGCAGTCAGGTGACATCCTTTTAGACACATATTTACAAACCACAATTACATTCAACATGAACACAAACACAGGCACACATGAAGCTGACTATAAACTATACTCAAGGCTCCACCAATCAGGACATAAGACAAAGCAATAAGAGAAAAAAGAGATAAGAGAGAAGGGTCATATTAAAAAGTTAAAAACTAAGTCAAAGAGATTAAAAAAAAACTCAATAAAAGTCTAAAGCCCAATAAAAGATTTGGAACCCAAATAAAAAAACCTACAAAAATTAATAAATAGATAACTAAATTATGTGCAATATATTGCTACATCTTGTTCAACTCTTTGACAGCAGCAGGAACAAAGCTGTTTTTGTAGCGCTGGGTTTTACATTTTGGGACAACAAACCTCTGTCTGGAGGGAAGAAGCTGAAAGTGGCAGTGCAAAGGGTGAGAGTCATTATTTAGAATGGAGGTAGCAATCCTCTGTACCTGGTGTACAGGGATGTCAGGCTCAGCTGTGGCTCACCAAGCAAATGACTGGACCATCTAACTACCTGGTCCAAGGATTTCCTCTGTTTCAGTTTTATCTGACCAAACCATGACACTAAAGGAAAGGATAAAACAGAGTCAATAAAAGCCTAATAAAACATTGTCATTATGGTTCGGTCAATTTGGAAGTGTGCAAGTTTCCTTAAACAATGCAAATGTTGCTGACCCTTTTTGCACACCTTTTCACAGTTCTCTTCAAAGTTTAAATTACTATCAATAATCGTCCCAAGATATCTGTAAGACTGCACACATTCAATGGTCTGGCCTTTTAGTACAGTGACTTTGTGCCTGGGAGTTTTCCTCCTAAAGCCAATAATCATATCTTTAGTTTTTGTCGTATTCAGCTGCAGGTAAGAATCCTCACACCAGCGAACAAAATCATTAATTACTGGGCCGTGGCCACTCTCACCATCCTGAAGGAGACTGACGACAACTGAATCATCAGCATACTTTATAATGTGTCTGTTGTCATGTCTGCTCTGACACATGTTTGTGTACAGGATGAAGAGTAGTGGTGACAACACACACCCCTGAAGAGAGCCAGTAGAAGAACACTTTTGGTCAGACAATGTACCATTGACCCTTACTCTCTGTGTCCTGTTGGTTAAAAAATCCAGAATCCAACCCACCAGATTATTACTCAAGTCAAATTGTTGCAGGAGCCTTTCAACTAAAATATGAGGTTGGATTGTATTAAAAGCAGAAGAAAAGTCCACAAATAAAAGCCTGGCGTGTGTCCCATTAAAATCCAGATGTTTAAAAAGCATGTTAAACAGAGTGACAGTGGCATCCTCCACTCCTCTATGAGGCCTATAGGCAAACTGCAAAGGATCCAATGCATGCTCAGTCTGCTTTAGGACCTCAAATCTGACCAGTTTTTCAAAAATTTTCATTAAAATTGAAGTCAAAGCAACTGGTCTAAAATCATTTACCATTTTAGGACAGCTGGATTTTGGAACAGGGACAACCACAGCATCTTTCCAGACCTTCGGCACATGTTGTGTCTGTAAGGACTTATTTACTTACTTTAGTGTCATGTCAGACCATTCAAAACCATTTATATCAGTGTGGTCTGCGTGTTAGACAACCTGCAAGGATACTTGACCACACCATCAGGCACAGGCATTATCGTTTGCATGAGCCAGGGAGCATTTATGTTGGACAAGGGACCAGTGGGCTTCAGTGCTGTTCTCTGATGAAAGTCGATTCACGGGAGCAGAAATGATGACCGCCAACGATGTTGAAGACGTCAAGGAGAGCGCTATGCATCAGTCACTGTTGTCACCATGTTACAGTCTGGGCAGGTGTGTCTGGTCAATACAGAACTGCCCTACACCTTGTGAATGGTTCAGTGACAAGTAAATACTACCTTAATAACACCATTAATCCAGTCATTGTGCCCCTGCATGAACAACGCAGGCTTAATTTCATCTTCATGGCAGACCATTCTCCAGCTCATCGAGGTCACATCATTAGAGAACGGCTGCTGGAGGCTGGGGTACCTCCAATGGAGTGGTCTGCACTTTCTCCAGACCTGAATCCCATAGAAAACCTATGGGATCAGCTGACTCGCCATGTAGAGACGCGTAACCCTGCACTCCACAACGTCAGTGACCCGAGGGCCACACTTCAAGAAGAGTGGAGTGCCATGCCTCAGCAGACAAGCTGATTTGTGAACAGCATGGGACGTCGTTGTCAAGCTGTAATTGATGCTCAAGGGCACATGACAAGTTATTGACAGACACTGACATTTTTAGTTGTGGTATACCCACCACTGTTGTTGGCTTTTGTTTCAATAAATTGTTTGAGATGAAGAAATCACCATTGCATGCTTCTACTTAAATGCCCTACTTTCTTGATATTATATCACTGTAGCCTGAACGTTTTATATTTTCTATAAATTTTACCCAAAAGCCAAATATCCCTAGCTTTTTGTGAGTAGTGTATCTTATAGAGGTTGTTTGCACATTGGCAAAACCTTGCTAACATTGGCCCAATGCATGCGTGCTGTAGGGGCAAGACTCAACATGTAAGTCCATAAACTGTGGACATTATTAAACCCAAACCACCACAGCAGTGATGGCCAGGCTGGTGAGAGTCTGAAAAACCAACATCAGCTTCCAGACCAAGTTCCAGCTGTACAAATGGTTGGTCATCTCTGTAGGTGCGAGACTTGGACCCTCCTGGCTGAGTCAGAAGGATCTAGGCATCTGAGAACCAACCTCTGGATCCACTACTCGGAGCACAGAGCGGACATTTATATGAGGAGCGAGCTCCAAAGTCTCATAAGCCCACAGAAACCTGTCATTGTTACCGTCAGATGGGACAGAATGGCATGGTTTGGACATGTCACTCTGCAGGACTGCCTCGGAGGACAGACGCAGGCTCGGGACATTGACTGTAGTGATATTTAATAAAATATAGTGTAATAAGGTACAGGGATTATTTATTTTATTTAATAGTGGGTGTGCGAGGGGACAGAGTTAAACCGTCACCTCTACACTCGCTAAATAAAATAGGAAAGCACTCGTGAAAAGGGGGCACCAGTTCTAAAAGAACAACTTGTATTATTAACTTAATTTCAATTAATTTCTGTACCTCCAATTACTTAATGGATCAGTCTCAAAATTCAAGGGAGTTCTTTTCCTGCCGTGATCTAGGAAACATATATGCAAAAGGAAAACGCTTCAACTTCTCTCATTCATCCTTTTATTAAACTCATTCAGGTTACATGATATGGTATTCAAATGAATTGATGGATAAACAGGTTCAAATGATAAATAGGTGTCTAATATCACATCAACTGTTAGTGGATTCCTGAACATAAAATCTAGCGTTAAACCTTTGTGGAACCAAGGAGAAACCAGACTTTATGTTTCAACGGTAATGGAAGGCGGAAATGTCTAACAAAAACAGAACGCAATTTTATGGGGGAAATTCATAAGCTGATTATCTAAAAATGAACTTCTGAATTAATCTACAAAAATGAAAGGAGGTTACTTAAAAATGAATAAGAATCTTCCTTCAATTTATAGATTTGTCCAATGGCTGAGAGACTAATTGTACCATGAAATACTGGTTATGTTCAATTCTAATTGAGATTTTCAGGACATCACGTTTAAACCCAGCAGATAGGAACAATGGGAGTCTCACTTACGAACAGCTGTAGGTCCACGTGTTCAGCGGGTCGGTGCCGGCTGGGTTTTAAGGTCAGGACACCGGAAGAAAGCAACTGCTGCTATGCTTCCTCACAACTGTAAGAAGTGCAGACCCAGCCTGGGGGCTCTCATACGGACAGCGAACAGCAGCAGACGGCTATCTTGGAGCGGCATGAAGTGTCCTTTTGGCAACCAGCCCAAATTGATGATGTCTCTGGCCGCGGAATAAACCAAAAAAACTGAAGGAGGACATCTCAGTCAGGCGTGGATAAGGCTGAAAAGAAGTCCAAAACACAATCTCTGTTCACTTAAAATAAGAAAATTTAAGGTCCACTTTAACAGCATGAAAAGTCAGGAAAAAAAAATCTAAGAAAAACATTCAACTAGGATAAGAATGGCTTCTGAGGTGAAGAAAAAAAAGGATTTTGAGAGTTTGACTCTCTTTAGGTGAGCTCATAAGAAGAGGATGATTTCTCCTCAGTTCAACCAGAAAAACAAGAAATTTAACGCAGGATTTGACAAACTTCACACACAAAAAGGTTTCTTAAAATTCACAGAACAGTTTGCCAAAAACATGACTGTGAGAGTGAATGGTTGTCTGTCTCTCTGTGTTGGCCCTGCGATGGACTGGCGATCTGGCCAGGGTGTACCCTGCCTCTCGCCCAAAGATGCTGGGATAGGCTCCAGCCCCCCTCGTGACCCGAAAAAGATTAAGCGGAAGAAGATGAATGAATGAATGAATGAATGAATGAATTTAGACAAAAACTGCAAGGAACTTTAAAGAAGTGAAAACAAAAACTTTTCTCTTAGATCTAGATCTCTATTCTTCTTTCTTTGCTTTATTCTGTCTTTTTAATCTTCTTTTCATCTTCTATTCTTTTACTCTTCTATTCTTCTGTAATTTTTTATTCTTCTGCTCTTATGATCTTCTGATCTGCAGGGCAGTTCTCGCGCATTTTAATTGAAGCGTGCTGTAGGGTCATAAAACCGGGGCCGGTCGCAGGACAAGCCAACCAGCTTTCATAAAGAGGAGTTTGAATGGGCTTTGTCCAATGAGGAAACATCTCTTTGTTTGGGAACAGCCAATCAAATGAAAAGGGCATTATCCTGTGAAAGGCAGAGGGGAATGGTTTATCAGGAATGATAGCTTACGGGGTTTGATACTCACTCAGTTCTTATGAAATTATGTTCTCAATATAAAATCTAACTAAATTAAGTGACTCAGCTAATATTCAGTGATCATGCATTTATACCATTACTAATAATATTAACATTCATTTGAATAACACTCATTAAAATAAACATTTGTGGAGTGTGTAAATGAAGAGGCATATTCATTTCAGACGATTTATTACACACTCACATCTCACAGGCAAAGAACAGACTGACTGGTCACATCAAGCATTCCTCTCTCTATATCAAGTCACACTTCACAAGGTTCAAGGCACTTCCTTATACACAGCATGACATCTACACTACACTTCATTCAACCCCCTCTCACCCACTTGGGCATTGTTCTCCCATGTGTATTCATTGTCTCTGTCTAAGGTGTGAAATAACCTGAGGCCCACACCGCCCCCCCCAGCATCTTAGATAGAACAATAGAACATCAGTCCACATGCTGTTTCGGCTTCAATCTCTTCCCATATCTGCTGTAACTGGGGTTTACCGCCTCCGTGGCGCTGCTGTGCTGGTGGGAGGCTGCTGAGAGTGTGTCCGACTGCGGGTGAGCCGTGGAGGGGGGGGGGGATTCACTCTGTCCGTGTGGCTGCTCTGATGAATCGTTCCCCTGGGGAGGTCTCCATGGGGGTCTTCCACGCCGAGGGGCCCTCGCCAACAGCACTTGCTCATCCACCACTACAAAGGCGGGTTTGTGTCTGTCTATGCCAATTCTCTCCTGTCTACCCCCCAAGTCTAGCACAAAATGCTTATCCCCTGTTTCCAACACTCTGAACGGTCCATCATAGGGTGGGCACAATGGAGGGCGGTGGGCGTTGTGTCTGACGAACACGAACTCCGCGTTCTTCAAAGTTTTAGGCATGAAGGCACGTGGAAAACTGTGGTGGGCAGGGCCTGGCAGCGTGCCTCTGTTTGCGCTACGCTGCAAAAGCTGAGACGGGGAGCTGCCCGGTGCGGGATTGTCCAGTAGAAATTCCCCGGGCAGCCGTAAGGGCTGTGCAAAAACGAGCTCTGCCGGGGAAGCTTCCAAATCCTTTTTTGGCGTGGAGCGCAACCCCAATAAAACCCACGGCAGCCTGTCTTACCCAGTTTGCATCCGTCAGTGAAGCCCTGAGTGCTGCTTTCAGTGACCTATGAAAACGCTTGCATAAACCATTGGCCTGTGGGTTGTACGCGGTTGTGCGATGAATTGCAGCGCCCAGGCTGCGGGCCATCGCGGACAAGAGGTCGGAAACAAATTGCGGGCCCCTGTCGGACGTAATGTCCGACGGGACTCCAAAACGCGCCACCCATGTTGTTAAAAAAGCGCGTGCTACGTCCGCGGACGTGGTTGCCGCCAGTGGGACTGCTTCGGGCCAGCGCGTGGTGCGGTCCACCACTGTCAGGAGGTGCGTGCACCCCTGTGATGGCGGGAGGGGGCCCACGAGGTCCACATGCACATGGTCGAACCTCTTAGCCGGTACCGGAAACGGCTCCAAGGGAGCCTTCGTGTGCCTGTGTACCTTGGCTCGTTGGCACGCCACGCAGGCTGCAGCCCACTCTTTTACTTGTTTGCGTAGGCTCGGCCACACAAACTTCTCTCCCACCATTTTGACAGACGCGCGCACTCCTGGGTGCGCCAGAGTGTGAACTGACTCAAACATGCAGCGGCGCCACGTGACCGGGACTACTGGACGCAGGCGTCCCGTGGAGACATCGCAGATTGGGGGGGCCGCCATCTTGCAGCACCCTGCTCTCCAGCCTTAACCCTGTTGGTCCAGACTGGAGCGCGTGCACGTCTGCATCGCTAATCTGCTCCGCGGCCATGGCTGTGTAATCTATCCCCACGTAGACTGGGGCCACCACGGCGCGCGAGAGGCAGTCCGCCACCACATTCAGTTTACCCCACACATGCTGAATATCGGTAGTAAACTCTGAGATCGCGGCCAGCTGTCTCTGCTGCCAGCCCGACCACGGTTCTAAAACCTTGGCCATCGCGAACGTTAGTGGCTTGTGGTCTACGAACGCGGTGAAGCTGCGCCCTTCCAGCCAGAACTGGAAGTGGCGTATGGCCAGGTGAAGAGCCAGCAACTCTCTGTCGAACGCGCTGTATTTACATTCGCTGTCGCACAAAGTCCTGCTGAAAAATGCGAGCGGCTGCCAAGCCCCGGCGACGCGCTGCTCCACGACCGTCCCTATGGCCACGTCTGAAGCGTCGGTGGTGAGCGCTATCCGGGCCGTCGGGTCCGGATGTGCCAGCAGTGCGGCATTTGCCAGGGCTGCTTTAACTTCCGAGAACGCCCGCTCTCGCTCCGGGGTCCATTCGACTCCATCCACGGGTTTCTGTCTCTTGAGCGTGGCGTACAATGGTTGCATGAGCTGCGCCGCGTGGGGAAGGAAACGGTTATAAAAATTCACCATCCCCAAAAATTCCTGCAGCACCTTGACCGTCTGAGGCCGGGGAAAATCTGCCACAGCGCGCACTTTGTCGGGCAACGGGATCGCTCCTTCCTGAGAGACGCGGTGCCCCAAAAAATCAATCTCCGTCACGCCGAACTGGCATTTCGCCGGGTTGATTATCAACCTGTGCTCCTCCATCCTCCAGAAAATTGTCCTGAGATGGGTTTCGTGTTCGTCTTTGGACGTACTGGCTACCAGGATATCGTCCAGGTAGACGAACACGAACGGGAGGTCACGCAGCACTGCATCCATCATGCGCTGGAACGTCTGTGCTGCGCCTTTTAACCCGAATGACATGCGCAGGAACTCGAATAAACTGAACGGAGTTATTACCGCTGTTTTGGGTACATCCTCTGCGCGCACTGGGACCTGGTGGTAACCGCGGACTAGGTCTATTTTAGAAAAAATGCGCACTCCGGCGAGGTGAACGGAAAAATCCTGTATGTGGGGAATTGGGTAGCGGTCGTGTGCTGTGGCATTGTTCAACCTGCGGAAATCACCACACGGTCGCCACGATCCCTCAGCCTTAGGGACCATGTGTAGCGGGGATGCCCATAGGCTGTTTGATCGCCTGATGATGCCCAACCTTTCCAGATTGGCGAACTCCTCGCGCGCTATGGCCAGTTTAGCTGCGTCCAAGCGCCGAGGTCTTGCAAAAACGGGTGGCCCGGTGGTGGTGATAAAGTGCTCCACCCCGTGTTTAGCGATGGCCGCCGAAAACGTCGGGACCGTGAGTGCTGGGAACTGAGTGAGCAGTGCGTGGAACTTACCGCCTGGAGTTGTGAAGCTGGCTTGTGCTGTTGGCCAGTCCCTCGAGCTATACAGGGGAGAGATTCAAAGGACAATGCATTAACCAGGCGCCTGTTAGCAACATCCACAAGTAAACCATGTGCACACAGAAAATCAGCACCCAGGAGCAGGCAACACAGTGCTGCTATGATAAAAGTCCACTCATACGAGCGGCCATGTAGAGATAAGGTCAGTGTTCTCTCACCGAACGTCTTAATCTCCAAGCCGTTTACTGCCACCATTCTGGGGCTGCTAGGTCCTGCCAGCCGGTCAGTGTAGGACAGCAGGATGACGCTCTTCTGGGCTCCGGTGTCGACGAGGAAGCGTCTCCCCAAGTGCGAGGCTGTCACGTAGAGCAGCTTGTTCTCTTCACCGGCGGTCGCAGCTGCTACCGACTGCCGGCCTTGGCATTTCCCGAGCGCTTGAAGTGGCACGGTGGCGCGCATCTGTGCGCGTTCCCTCCGAAGCGGCGGTGGTAGAAGCAGAGCGTGTCTTTCTGGCGCTCCTTGGCCCCTGTTGCCGCTACCGTTGGTGGCTCCTCGCCTCCCCCGGTTGTCTCGCTGGGCTCCGCTGCCGCTGCGTTGACTGTGATCACCCTGGTGGTGAGGATGATCCGGTCTGCCTCCTGGGCTAGCGCACGGTAGTCTCGCGTGGCCAGCAACGGCGAATTGTCCAGAACCGCTCTTGCTTCTGTTGGCAGGTTCCGGAGGAAAAGGTGGGCAAACAGAAAGTGCCCATCGCCCGTGCCCATCAATGCCAGCATCTTCTCCATCAGGTCTACGGCCGACCCATCTCCTAACTCGGTCCGTGCCAGGAGCCTCTCCGCTCTCTCACATTCCGAGAGCGTGTATCGCCGGATGAGCGCAGCCTTGAGCGCCTCATATTTGCTGCTGGCTGGTGGCTGATCAAGCAGGCTCGCTACCTGCTGGGCTGTGCGGGAGTCCAGTGCTGCTACCACATGGTAGAACTTGGTGTCGTCTGCTATTACTCCCCAGAGGGCGAACTGGGCCTCGGTGTGGTGGAACCAAGAGCGCGGGTTGTGCTGCCAGAAATCCGGTAGCTTGACTAAAACTGCACACGTGTTGCTGGGGGTTCCAGTCCTGGCTGTCTGCGGGTTGGCTTCAGCATCTCTGGGGCTTCCCGACCGGGCCGGCTCCGGGGTTCTTGCCTCGTGTTCCATAATACATCTCGGGTCACCAGTGTGGAGAGTGTAAATGAAGAGGCTTATTCATTTCAGACGATTTATTACACACTCACATCTCACAGGCAAAGAACAGACTGACTGGTCGCATCAAGCATTCCTCTCTCTATATCAAGTCACACTTCACAAGGTTCAAGGCACTTCCTCATACACAGCATGACATCTACACTACACTTCATTCAACCCTCTCTCACCCACTTTGTAATGTTCTCCTGGAACATGTAATGACGAGGCGCACACACCGGGTGTCAGTTAGGACTTTTTACTTGTCACTTCAACAGCAACTCACAACTAACCACACAGTGGCACATGTACAGTACATCTCCTTTTATAGTCAGGTCATGGCCGGGGTCATACTGCCCTCTAGTGGTGACTCCATATGAACTTCACATATCAATACATCTCCCTTTTTTTTTTTTAAGTAAGGTCATGTCCAACTATAAACTTTTTCTCAAATTTCTATATACAAAATAAACTCCATTTCTATTTACATTTTTGTCAACCTTGTACACTGAATCACAAGTTCAAATTTTTCTCTGTTTACAATTCAACATCAACACATTTTTTTCTCTGTTTACAATTCAACATCAACACATTTTTTTTTTTTTTTCAGTACTCCTTACATTTCCTCAATCAATCTTTTCGGTTTCACAATTTGCCTTTGTGATCTTCTGATTTGTGTCACCTCAGTCTGTTCGTTATTGTCTGTCTCTAAGTTTTGGTTCTCAGCCATTTCTGGTTGTTCGGTTTGGCTGTAAATTAGCATGTCGCTTATTTCACTGTCTGTGACTCTCATTTTTGTCTGAGGCACTTTCAGTAAGTGACGTCGGTTTTGCCTCATTGTTTTCCCATGCTCTGTGATGACTTCATATGATCTGGGAGTTGTTTCTTTAACCACTTTTGCCAGCGGTCCCCATTCTCCATCACATCTCACTCGCACTATGTCCTCATGTGCAAGTGGTCTCAGAGGTCGTGCTGTTCTGTTGTACAGTTCAGTTTGCCTCTCATCACGCCTCACATCTCTCTTTTCCATCACCTGAGATGCTGATGGAAGTCGCGTTCTGAGTTTTCTGTTCATGAGCATTTCTGCTGGGGACAGTCCATTCTCCAGTGGTGATGCTCGGTAATTCAGGATCGCCAGATGTGGGTCTTCTGCATTGTCTGCAGCCTTTTTCAGTATGCGCTTCACAATTTGCACCCCTTTCTCTGCTAACCCATTTGACTGTGGGTACAGAGGGCTTGAGGTCACGTGCTTGAACCCATATGTGTCTGCAAAGTCTTTGAAGCACTGACTCGTGAATTGTGGTCCGTTATCACTTACAACAGTCATTGGAATTCCATGGCGTGCGAACATTGTCTTTGTATGTGCAATCACCTTTTCTGCTGTTGTGTCACTCAACCCTGCAAACTCTGGGTAGGTGGAATGATAGTCCATGATTAACAGTCCTTGCCCTTAAGCTGAAATAGATCCATGCCCACTTTTCTCCATGGCCCTTGAGGCTTCTCATGGGGCCTCATAGGCTCCTTTGGCTGTTGATACCTGTGGCGCTGGCAAATGTCACAGCGCTGCACATATGCCTCAATGTCCTTGTGCATGTTGGGCCAATACAAAACATCACGTGCACGTCTTTTGCACTTTTCAATACCCAAATGCCCTTCATGCACTAATTTAACCATTTCTGATCTCATGGAGGTAGGTATGACTATCCTTGTACCTTTTAACAGAACCCCATCTAACACAGACAGTTCACCTTTAAAGTGTTGGTAAGGCTTGTCAATCATAACCTGTCCTGGCTGATGTATCTGTTCCATTACTCTTTTTAGTTTCTCATCTTTTTGTGTTTCTTTCACTATCTTCGTCCATTTTGCATCTGACACTGGCATGTGTGCCTTAATAGAGTCTACATGTATTTGCACAGCTTCCTCTGTTGTGCTGCTGGTGTTGCTCAAGCTAGCCCTACTCAGCGCATCGGCTACAATTAGTTGCTTGCCTGGTGTAAACTCAAATTTCAAGTCATATTTCTGTAATCTTAACATTAGACGCTGGATGCGCGGTGGTGCGTCACCCAGTGGCTTCTGTGAGATAGCAATCAGTGGTTTGTGGTCTGTTTCTAGTATTACTGACCGTCCATACACATATTCATGAAACTTCTCACATCCAAACACTGCACCTAGAGTCTCTTTCTCTATTTGCGCGTAATTTTTTTCTGCGCTTGTCATGGTGCGCGATGCGTATGCGACTGGATACCACTCTGTGTCATGTTTTTGCAATAGCACAGCTCCTAGGCCGGCTTTGGACGCATCTGTGGACACTTTTAGCAGTTTGTCCTGATCATAGAATTTTAACACTGGCTCCTGTATTAGACTGCTTTTGAGCCACTCCCATTCTCTGGCATGCTCTGCCATCCACTGCCACATTGTATTGGTCTCTAACAAGCTTCTAAGAGCTATTGTGTTAGCTGATAAATTTGGGATAAATTTCCCCATGTAATTGACTAGCCCTAGGGCTCTTTGCAAGTCATTTTTGTTCTGCGGTACTGGCAGCTCTGCTATGGCCCGCACTTTTTCCGGATCTGGTTGCACGCCTGCCCCAGATAATTTCTCTCCCAGGTATGTAATCTCCCGTACCCCGAATTGGCACTTACTCTTATTCAGTTTCATACCTGACTTTTGCACCTGTGTGAGAACTCTTGCCAACCTTTCGTCGTGCTCCTCTTTTGTTTTTCCCCAGACTACCACGTCATCAAGAAAAACTCCCACCCCTTCTATTCCGTCAAACAATTGCTGCACAGTTCTATGGAAAATTTCAGGGGCTGAGCTAATCCCGAACGGCATTCGTAGAAAGCAATGCCTTCCGAATGGCGTATTAAATGTGCACAATTTAGCGCTTTCCTCATCTAGCACTATTTGGTAAAACCCAGATTTGGCATCTAATTTTGTGAAGTAATTTGCTCCACTCATTGTGCTGGTTATGTCAGATTTTGTTGGTAGCCTGTAATGCTCCCGCTGTATTACTTTATTTAGATCTTTTGGATCTATGCACAATCTCAAATCTCCATTTGGCTTCTCCACTATAACTAGTGAGTTAACCCATTCAGTTGGTTCTTCTATTTTTCTGACCACTCCGTCTGCTATCAGTGAGTCTAGTGTTTCTCTCAGCCTCTTTTTAAGAGCTATTGGCACTTTTCTTGCTGCATGTATGACTGGCTCTGCATTCTCTTTCAGCCTAATTTTTTGTTTGCCTGGTAGGCGGCCTATTCCTTTGAACACCTCTTTGTATTCTTTCACCCAGTCAGTGTGTTTGTGCTTACTTGTTGTAGCCTCTGTATTTTCTCGTGTTGTCACTTTGTCTGTATCAATGACATTCACCCTTTTGATCAGACCTAGCTGATCGCATGTTTTTAAACCCAAAATTGCTTGTCTATTTCCATCAACAAGTACAAACAACGCATTCACTGTTTTACCTTTGTTTGACAGTGTAACCCTGCACATTCCTTTAGTGGGTATTGGCTTATCGTCATATGTTCTCAGATTAATCTTTTTATCTCTTATTTTCGGTTTGTTTTTCAGTCTTTTAAATTCTTTCATTGGCAGGATGTTTACCTGCGCACCTGTGTCGAGCTTCAGTGACATGTCCGTGCCATTCATCTCCAGGCACACTATCCATTCGTCAGCGCTCGTCTCTCCCTCGATGGCGTCCACGTAAAACTGATCCTCCTCGCTGTCGCTCTTTTTCTCCACGAGTTGCACCCTCCTCTTTGAGAAGCAGGTCTTTGCGAAGTGATTTTTTCCGCCACACTTGCGACATTCCTTCCCGAATGCTGGACACTGTTTCAGCGCGTGTTGCCTTCCACACCGCTCACAGTTCCCGCGCGCGCGCTCTGGGTTTGCCTCCCTTTTTCTTGCCTGCAACGTTCCTTTCGGCTTCGCGCGCTGCACTGCACCGACCTCAGCAGTCTCTTTTTCCTTGCTGCTAAAAGTCTTTAATTGTGCCTTTATACTCTCAGACGCTTGGCAAATCAGTATCGCTTTCTCCAGCGTTAAGTTAGTCTCTTTCAGTAATTGCATCCGCAATTTGTTGTCTTGGACCCCTATTACAATTTGGTCCCGTATCATTGACTCATTCAATGTTCCAAAGTTGCATGACTGACATTTCAACCGTAGGTCTGTGACATACAGCTCGATGGACTCTGACTCTTTCTGAAGTCTTTTTCTGAACACATACCTCTCGTACGTTTCATTCTTTCTCGGTGTGCAATAATCGTCAAATTTCTTCATCACGGCGTCGAAGTTGCCTTTTTCTTCTTCCGTGAAGATGAATGTGTTAAACACATTTAGCGCCGCTCGCCCTGCTACTGTTAGCAGTAATGCTATTTTCCTCTCCTCGTCACGGAGACCGATAGCAAGCGAATAAAGTTCAAAACTCTGTTTGAATGCTTTCCAGTTCTCGTTGACGTTACCGGTCAACTTTAACTCGTCCGGCTGTCGAAGAGCGTTCATCTTCGCCGTCGGTTCGTAGTTTTATATCCTGGTATCATGTAATTTACTCCTGGTACCATGTAATGTTCTCCTGGAACATGTAATGACGAGGCGCACACACCGGGTGTCAGTTAGGACTTTTTACTTGTCACTTCAACAGCAACTCACAACTAACCACACAGTGGCACATGTACATCTCCTTTTATAGTCAGGTCATGGCCGGGGTCATACTGCCCTCTAGTGGTGACTCCATATGAACTTCACATATCAATACACACTTGGGCATTGTTCTCCCATGTGTATTCATTGTCTCTGTCTAAGGTGTGAAATAACCTGAGGCCCACACCTTCCTAATACATGTTTTTTTTTTCCACAATATCTTTATTGAACCTTTTTTTTTTTAAACAAACATGACACAAACAATCAAACACTAACATTAAAGTACTACAAAAAAAAAAAATGCACTAAAAACACCAACAACCACCAACAAAATCAAGTCTTCAACAATGCTCCTCTGTTTAGTCTAGACAATCCATTACATAAGTATACATATTATGTTCACCAGTTTGGAATTTACAAGGTCCACACACATCATTCACCTTCTTCTTCAAGAGTTATGTTTAAATTTTTTACATGATCAATAAAAGGTCTCCATATATTCTCAAACACAATTTCCTTTGATTTCAGTATATATGTTATTCTTTCTAATGGAAGGTTTGTTAACATCTGTCTTAACCACTGAGTCACATCTGGTCTATGAGTCTTTTTCCACAGTAGTGCAATACATTTTTTGGCATTAAGCAAACTGAGGTCTATGAATGTTCTTTCACTTTTATTAAAGTTATGCTTTTCTGGGTACAGACCCAACAAAAACAGTTTAGGATTCAAAATGATTTGTTTTGAGATTATTTTTTCAATTGTTATCCTCACCTCTTCCCAAAACATTCTTATTATTCTACATTCCCATACACAATGAAATAGGGTTCCTTTACTTTCCATGCATTTTGTGCATGTATCTGGTATATTTTTGTTATATCTATTTAACTCCTCCAGTGTAACATACATCCGCATTAACCATTTGAAATGTATCAATTTAAGACGTACATTTATTGATTTGGTTTGGGCTTCTGTACAAGCCAATTCCCATTGTTCCTCTGAAATTTCAATTTGCAGATCTTCTTTCCAGTAGTTTAATCTTTTCTGTGAATTTTCACTTGAAGATAGTGTCAATGAGTTATAAAACTCTGAAATAATACCCTTTCTTTTACTATCTTTCATCAACATTTTTTCCAAGGATGAATAAATAGGTCGAGTGAGAGCTTTATTTTGATTTGATCGAATAAAGTTTCTAAGTTGAAGATATTTAAAAAAATGTGTTCTATTAAGATTAAATTTGACCCTCAGCTCTTCAAAAGACATTATGTTATCTGCACATGGCAAATATAAATCTTGAATCTTTTGAATCCCTTTTAAATTCCATACTTTAAATACAGCGTCCGCTCTTCCTGGTTTAAAATATTGATTACCCCATATTGGGCTAAATGGTGACAATAACTGTGGTTCTTTTAAATAATTTTTAGCTTCACACTGAGGCGGCATGAAAAAATAAGCAGCAGTGCTGTGGTTTTAAGCAGGTTTTATTATATCATGTCGCCTTCATGGGATCCCCTCTCCGGTGCATAGTGGAGCAGCCCGGAGCGAGATCCCTAAGCTCTCAGAGAAGGAGAGGAGGACACGTGTGTGTCTACCAGTTGCAGGATCAGAGTGAGAGAAGAAGAAAGAGATTGCGTTACAGAGTTGCACCTTAAATACTTGATCATAACAATACATCAAAAAGACATACCCCACAGTCTAGAATGATCAAAGGGACAACAGAACAGGCAGGAGGTATTTGCATTTGTAAGCCATACATCACAATGGGCAGATTAGCTAGACCTCGCTCTAAGTGCAAGACAAAGAGGCTAACAAGCACATCTACATATTGATCTGAGTCTCTAGGTCACAGTAAGGACAGGACGCATGAGTACAAAGGATGAAAGGCATCGATTAACATCACATAGGTGAGACAGAAGAAACTCGTCTACCTGTAGACATTAATACACCAAAGCACATCTAAGATGCTCAGAAAAAGCATAGTAAGGACAAGCCATATGCACACTATACAGAATGGCGCATTACATCACAACACATGCATGTTTGCATCACAAATACATGAATGGCACATTGCTTCTCAGTAATGCAGCAGAAAAACAGAAAAGAGGGCTGAGTGTCCTTAGTCTGTTGTGGGGTTAAAACGAACCGCCACACACGCTCCCCCCCAGAGGACGCGGCAGGGGGTCGCGACCTCGATAATCCATCTGTGTGAGCGAGCTGTGGGAGAAGCTCGCTGCAGGCGGAGGGGGAGGGAGGGGAGGGGTAGTAAGTGCCGGCAGGAGCTGTGAAATCGTCCTGAGCCGTGCAAAAATTGCTTGTGGGTCCGCAATGTCGAAGGGCTGGTCCCGTTGAACGTGCAGCGGTCCACAAGAAGAAAAATTAGTCTCTGACTCCTCTTGTGGCCATGAAGAAAAGCAGGAGCGGCTGTAAGAGAAAAAGTAAACAAAGCATAGGGACTGTTGGCTTTGGGTGCTGAAGCAACCCCAAAGCTCCTGGGAACAGCTGACGGCTGAAATCCCGTTGTGCCGTGGCTAAGACCATTAAAAAATCCAGTGGCGAGCTGCGTGCTTGCTTCAGGTGAACGAGCAACCCTGAAGGTTCTGTGGGCAGCGGTGGAGGACGATGGCGGTCTGTGGCGTGGCTGAGACTGTTAACAAATCCTTCCAGTATGCTGCATGCATGCCTCAGGTGAGCGAGCAGCCCTGAAAGGCAGCGGCGAAGGAGGAAGGCAGTCTGTGGAGCCATTACTTGTCCCATGCGTGATGCGCCGTCCTTGTAACTCCCCGATGCGTGCGCGGGGGTTCAGTGCGTGGGTGGGCCGCTGGAGTGGTGAGTCAGGGTGCAGAAACTTGGTGGAGAACGGCGCAGACGGCGCCGGTAAAATCCAGGTTGAGCTGTGGCTGTAGATTGGCCATGGTGCGTTGGAGCGGTGAGAGGAAATAGACGATCTTTAGTCCCTCAGGCCCGTGCAGAGGCGTTGGAGCGGCGGGAGGGAATAGACGATCTTTTGTTCCTCAGGCTCATGCAGCTGCGTTGGGGCGGTGTGAGGAAGTAGACGATCTCCGTCCCTCGGGTTCGTGGAGGCGCGTTGGAGCGGTGCGAGGCAATAGACGATCTTTGTGCCCCGGGCTCATGCAGCTGCTTTGGAGCGGTGAGAGGGAGGAGACGATCGTTGTCGCTTGTGCGGCCATGGTGCGTTCAGTTCCACGCGCTGCGCTCCCCGTCGGCCCTGGAGGTTGCCGTCTGGGGAGAGGACGAGGTGCGTGCGCTCTCTGTGAGAGCGGCCGGTCCAGCGTGGTTGTGCAGATCTCAGGCGAGGGTCGCGCCATGACGTTTTCTGCAGTTTACCCGGTCGTGGGTGATGTCCGGAGAACGGCTCGCCTGTGTTGGCTCCGCGTCGAAGTCTCCCTGAAGCCGCAGGGAGGGGGAACCAGTAGGCCGCTGCGACGGAGCATTCATGCCCGGGTGTTGCGTTCGCTGGCCGCTCGTTTTTTTCAGCGTCGGTTCGCCAGCGTGGCCATCCAAAACAGAAGGCTGCGTTGCACAAACGTGTGCGTCTTCAAGGGGCCACCAACGCAGCTGTGTGGTTGTCCAGCTCGGAAGGTTGCTTTCGCACAAAACGTGTGCGTGTTCGAGGGGTCACCAGTGAGGCGGCATGAAAAAATAAGCAGCAGTGCTGTGGTTTTAAGCAGGTTTTATTATATCATGTCGCCTTCACGGGATCCCCTCTCGGTGCATAGTGGAGCAGCCCGGAGCGGGATCCCTAAGCTCTCAGAGAAGGAGAGGAGGACACGTGTGTGTCTACCAGTTGCAGGATCAGAGTGAGAGAAGAAGAGAGAGATTGCGTTACAGAGTTGCACCTTAAATACTTGATCATAACAATACATCAAAAAGACATACCCCACAGTCTAGAATGATCAAAGGGACAACAGAACAGGCAGGAGGTATTTGCATTTGTAAGCCATACATCACAATGGGCAGATTAGCTAGACCTCGCTCTAAGTGCAAGACAAAGAGGCTAACAAGCACATCTACATATTGATCTGAGTCTCTAGGTCACAGTAAGGACAGGATGCATGAGTACAAAGGATGAAAGGCATCGATTAACATCACATAGGTGAGACAGAAGAAACTCGTCTACCTGTAGACATTAATACACCAAAGCACATCTAAGATGCTCAGAAAAAGCATAGTAAGGACAAGCCATATGCACACTATACAGAATGGCGCATTACATCACAACACATGCATGTTTGCATCACAAATACATGAATGGCACATTGCTTCTCAGTAATGCAGCAGAAAAACAGAAAAGAGGGCTGAGTGTCCTTAGTCTGTTGTGGGGTTAAAACGAACCGCCACAACACCATATTTTGATCATATGCTTTACAAATGGATTTTTAACTTGTTTTTGTAATTTTTTTGCCGAATCTGAGTATATGAATATGGGAAGAGGTAAAGGTAAATTGTATGATTCCATTTCAGTCCAGTGAGGGAGATCATTTAATGAAAAATAATATGTCATAGACCTCAGTTGTGCCGACCAATAATACAACATAAAATTTGGACATTTCAGACCTCCACGATCAAATGGTAAATATAATAAAGACAGACGTAATCTAGCCCTCCTGTTGTTCCATATAAATTCCACTAACTTTTTTTTAATTCTTGAGAATAAATCTAAAGGTGGTGGTAAGGGAATGTATTGAAATAAATAAAGTATTTTAGGTAAAATATTACTTTTAAGTATATTGATTCTCCCGATCATCGACATTGGTAGTGACATCCATCTCTGAATTGACTCATTGATATCTGTCATTAAGGCTTCATAGTTGACACTGGCGACTGATTCCAGCCTAGGCACAATTTGGATTCCTAAATATTTAAACTGATTTACAACGTTGAATTGATTTACCTCAGGGTCTGGGTAATTTCTCTGGGTCTCATTTAGCATTAATATTGAAGATTTAGTTTTATTTGTTTTATATCCTGATATTTCCCCAAAATTCTTTATTAAATTCAACAAGGTCGGAATTGATTTTTTTAGATTCGACATAAACAAAATTATGTCATCGGCGTACAGGGAGATTTTATGTTCTGTTGGTCCAACTTTAATTCCATATATTTGTGAATGTAAACGTATCGCCATCGCTAAAGGTTCAATTGCCATAGTAAACAGTAAAGGTGAAAGTGGACAGCCTTGTCGACATCCTCTATTGATTTTTATTGATTTTGAAATATTGTTATTTGTTAGGATTTCTGCTGTAGCATTATTGTATATTATCTGAACCCATTTTATGAAATTATTTCCAAGTCCAAACCTTTGTAAGACTTCAAAAAGAAAGGGCCATTCGACTCTATCAAAGGCCTTTTCGGCGTCCAGTGATAGGAGAGCTGTATCCGGTGCTTCTTTATTAAAATAAATAATATTAAATAGTCTTCTTACATTATGGAAGCCTTGTCTTCCCTTTATAAAGCCATTCTGATCTCGATTAATAATATTTGGTAAAATTTCTTGTATTCGTCTTGCTAAAATTTTACAGATTATCTTAAGGTCGGCATTTAATAGGCTTATTGGTCTCATATTTTCACATTTATTAGAGGGCTTACCTGGTTTTGGCAACAATATAATTAAGGCATTATTCATGTATGATGGTAAATTATTATTTTGAAATGCTTCCAAAACCATTTCCAAAAAAGGTTTTATTAATTTATTCTTAAATTTTTTATAAAGGTCAACTGGAAGACCATCTGGTCCTGCACTTTTTCCTGATTTCATATTATCAATGGCTAGCCCAGCTTCTTCTTGACTAATTTTAGACTCCAATATCTCCCTGTTTTCATTTGGAATACACGGTATAGATAGTTCGTTCAAAAACCCATTTAGTTTTGTTAAATCAGATTCATTTTTGGTATCATATAATTTTTCATAGTAATCTCTAAAGGCTCTGTTAATTTCTAAAGGATCTATAACTACCTGTCTGTTACTTATAATACTGGTAATTGGTGTTTTAATTTCTAATTGTTTAATCTGCCATGCCAATAATTTTCCTGATTTTTCACCTTGTTCATGAAAAGATTGTTTCAATCTTAGAAGACTCGAGGCAGCTCTATTCGCTGATTTTTTGTCGTATTCAGCTCTCAAAATCAGTAATTCATTCTCCAACCTTGGATCACTTCCTGCATACACTTTTTCCTGAAGATTTTTTATTTTATGTTCCAATTGGGCTCTCTCCTCTCGAGTCTTCTTAGATTTTGAACCTGTATAACTAATAATATGTCCCCTAATAAAAGCTTTGAAAGCCTCCCACTTTACACATGCTGATGTTTGTGTAGTATTGATATCAAAGAACTCATCTATCTGTTTTTCTATGTACTTGACAAATTCCTCATCCTGAAGCCATTTATGCTGAAATTGCCATCTACCTGATTCCTTTGTCAATTTCTTATCTACATATACTATACAGCAGGGTGCATGATCAGAGATCACGATATTATCATAAAAGCAGTTTTGAATCTTGGACCTTAATTCTGTGGAAATCAAAAAATAATCAATACGTGAGAATGTGTTGTAGGTACTGGAATAACAAGAGTAGGCTTTGACTTGTGGTTTCATTTCTCTCCATATATCTAACAATCTCAATTCTTTCATAAAATGATTAATGGTCATCCTACATCCATTGTGCGTACAGTCCAGTCCTGTTGATCTATCTATACCGGGATTCAATGTACAATTAAAATCCCCTGCTATTATATGTTGCCCTGTAAGTGATGATAAGAAATAAATTAGCAAAGAACTTTTGATCATCTATATTGGGACCATATAGGTTCACCAAATTTATATTTTCTAATAGCAAAGATCCTTGAATGATTACATATCTTCCAAATTTGTCTCCAATTACATTTTTCACTTGAAAAGGGACTGATTTATGTATGAGAGTCATAACTCCCCTGGCTCGGGATGAAAATGATGAAGTGAAAACACTTCCTTGCCATCTACTCCTAATTCTTTTTACATCCTCCTCTATTAGATGAGTTTCTTGTAAAAACACAATTTTTGAACCCATGTCTTTTATTTTATTCATAACTTGTTTAAGTTTTTTTAAATTTTGTAGACCTCTGCAATTCCATGAAGTTAAATTAAGATTAACGCTTTGGTTTATGATCAATAGGGAGTTTGGGATTACCTTGCAGTGTAAACATGCTCATACAGAGAAGCAAAAAAATGAGTGGTTGAACATTCATCCTACAAACTACACACAAACAAATTCCCCCTTCCCACACTTGTGGCAAACCCCCCAAAATCAAAAAAAAAAATTCCGTCTCCCGATATAGCCATCGACTGCTCCACACCCACGAGGATCAGCCTAAGCCACTCCTTCTTCATCCTCCCAATCACCCTAACTCTACTGCTTTTAATGACGTAACATTAACTCTCCTCTGTAGTTTTCCAACTTAACTCCAAAATTTGTAGCAACTTTGTACATCATAGTTTTTTTTTTTTGGTTTTTTTTTTTTAATTATATAATGCAATCTATATTTTGTAAACTTGCTATTTGCTTCAAGTCAGTCAGATGCCTGTGCAAATGCTTAATTATTCTACCTTATATTTTGTTCATGCTTAGCTCCCACCAGTCTCTTCTTCTTGGATCTTCTTGATAAACTCCTGCGCCTCCTCTGGGGTCTTGAAGATGTGGGTTCTGCCCCCATACGTGGTCAGCAGTCTCGCAGGATAGATTACACCATGACGAATCCCAAGGTTGCGCAGCTCCTTACGTACGGGATCATACTGCTTCCTCAATTGTTGGATTCCTGTGCCCAATCTGGGTAGAACCGCACCTGCTGATCCTGGTGTTTAATCTCTCCTTTAGCTCGTGCTGCGTTGAAGATCTTCATCCTGTCTCTGTTGCTGACAAACTTCATAATTAAGGTCCTCGGTGGTCCCTTATCTCTCCGTGGGCCAATACGATGCGCGCCCTCCAAAACCACTGCCGGCCGCAGCTCCGCACTGCCCAGCGCCTCCGGAATCCACTTTTCCAGAAAGGAACACGGGTCCCGACCTTCGGATTCTTCCGGTAGACCCACTAGCCTCAAGTTGTTCTGTCTCGACCGGGATTCCAAATCCAGAATGTTTTCTTCCAGACATTTATTTTTTTTTTCCAAAGTGCGCACCTTTAATTGGAGACAGTTAACTTCATCTTCAGCACTGGAAATACGAAGCTCCATCTGCGCCATTCGTTCCACACAGTCACCCAATTCCTTTCTCATTCCTTCCAACGCTGCCATAATCCCATCAAATCTAGAGGAAAAGTCCGCTCTCATTGAACTCATAGCCGTCAACAACGCACCTGTGTCACTTCCTGCAGCTCCCGCGCCATTGTTAGCTTCCTTCGCCATATTTGGTGCTTTCTCTGCTGCGTCACAGACCTGAAAGTCCGTTAATTTGGACTGTTTCTGCGGCTCGCTTTTTCCTCTACTTGATTTTCCAGCCTTATGCTTCACCGACATATCCTCACTCAAACGCTGGGATACGTTCTGTCCCAAATGAGAGAGTTATTTGCCGATTTTTTTACTCCAGAAGCAGAGCAGAGTGAGACGTGTCCTTCTTACGTGGCAGCCATAACCGGAAGTCCTTCCTAATACATGTTCCTAATACATGCACTTCACATTTAAATCAAGGATAAATGAATTACTGCAAACCCTGGTCGTTGATCAAAAGGATGATTTTCAGTGTCCTCAGGTCCTGGGGAGATGATAGCTTGAAATTAGAAACTTAATGCTTAGTCAGATTACACAATGAAACATTCCGTAGATGTCCACTAGGAGGTACTATTGAGCTGTAGATAATTTCTTTAGGTCTCTGGGATCTGTAAAGGGGGAAGGAATGAAGCCATATAAAAGTTTATGACTTTTTAAAGAGCATTAGTTTCCTGTAGGGTGGCTGCTTATCAACATGAACTGTCCATGTTGGGGATCTGGATTTCACGAGTTTTATGGTCCACTTAAGCCTTTAAAAGCAACTTCTGATCCTTACCATCTCTGCAAGAGCGGAGTTGTTTACATTGGGGTCCTGGGAAAGGCACCCTTCTTGACCAGACCTTGAGTGAGAGTTGCTTTAAAATGAAGAAAAGTGAAATTCCTGTAGAATGAAGAAAAGTGATCTTCTGGATTGGTTTGAGGAGACGTTGATGCTACATATCCCCCCTTTGTTGCAATGGTGAGTGTCGGTCGGCGTTAGTACACATCCATGGCAGCTTCGTCTCCTTGGCAACACTTGACCTAAATACTGGGTTAAAGGTTTTGATGTCCATTCACACTAGCATGTAAACAGTATCTATTACTAAGTAGAAACATTTGACTTTGGTTTACTGGACAGACTTCCAGGTATTTCCAAAAATAATTTGAATATGGACAAATGTAGATTATAAAATTGATAAGAGTAGTAAGCTAAGGTACAGTGGGGAAAAAAGTATTTAGTCAGCCACCAACTGTGCAAGTTCTCCCACTTAAAAGATGAGAGAGGTCTCCAATTTTCATCATAGGTATACCTCAACTATGAGAGACAAAATGAGAAAAAAAAATCCAGAAAATCACATTGAAGGATTTTTAATGAATTAATTGGTAAATTCCTCGTTAAAATAAGTATTTGGTCACCTACAAACAAGCAAGATTTCTGGCTCTCACAGACCTGTAACTTCTTCTTTAAGAGGCTCCTCTGTCCACCACTCGTTACCTGTATTAATGGCACCTGTTTGAACTCTTTATCAGTATAAAAGACACCTGTCCACAACCTCAAACAGTCAGACTCCAAACTCCACTATGCCCAAGACCAAAGAGCTGTCAAAGGACACCAGTAACAAAATTGTAGACCTGCACCAGGCTGGGAAGACTGAATCTGCAATAGGTAAGCAGCTTGGTGTGAAGAAATCAACTGTGGGAGCAATTATTAGAAAATGGAAGACATACAAGACCACTGATAATCTCCCTCGATCTGGGGCTCCACGCAAGATCTCACCCCGTGGGGTCAAAATGATCACGAGAACGGTGAGCAAAAATCCCAGAACCACACGGGGGGACCTAGTGAATGACCTGCAGAGAGCTGGGACCAAAGTAACAAAGGCTACATCAGTAACACACTACGCCGCCAGGGACTCAAATCCTGCAGTGCCAGACGTGTCCCCCTGCTTAAGCCAGTACATGTCCAGGCCCATCTGAAGTTTGCTAGAGAGCATTTGGATGATCCAGAAGAGAGTTGGGAGAATGTCATATGGTCAGATGAAACCAAAATAGAACTTTTTGGTAAAAACTCAACTTGTCCTGTTTGGAGGAGAAAGAACACCATACCTACTGTGAAGCATGGGGGTGGAAACATCATGCTTTGGGGCTGTTTTTCTGCAAAGGGACCAGGACGACTGATCCGTGTAAAGGAAAGAATGAATGGGGCCATGTATCGTGAGATTTTGAGTGAAAACCTCCTTCCATCAACAAGGGCATTGAAGATGAAACATGGCTGGGTCTTTCAGCATGACAATGATCCCAAACACACCGCCTGGGCAACGAAGGAGTGGCTTCGTAAGAAGCATTTCAAGGTCCTGGAGTGGCCTAGCCAGTCTCCAGATCTCAACCCCAAAGAAAATCTTTGGAGGGAGTTGAAAGTCCGTGTTGCCCAGCGACAGCCCCAAAACATCACTGCTCTAGAGGAGATCTGCATGGAGGAATGGGCCAAAATACCAGCAACAGTGTGTGAAAACCTTGTGAAGACTTACAGAAAACGTTTGACCTCTGTCATTGCCAACAAAGGGTCTATTAACAAAGTATTGAGATGAACTTTTGTTATTGACCAAATACTTATTTTACCAAGGAATTTACCAATTAATTCATTAAAAATCCTTCAATGTGATTTTCTGGATTTTTTTTTCTCATTTTGTCTCTCATAGTTGAGGTATACCAATGATGAAAATTGGAGACCTCTCTCATCTTTTAAGTGGGAGAACTTGCACAATTGGTGGCTGACTAAATACTTTTTTGCCCCACTGTATATGTCTTGAAATGACTCAAAAATTCTGGTTACAAAAGTAGCCATGGACAAAATTGTTGGTACCCCTCTGTTAATGAAAGAAAAACCCACAATGGTCACAGAAATAACTTGAATCTGACAAAAGTGGTAATAAATAAAAATTCTATGAAAATTAACCAATGAAAATCAGACAATGCTTTTGAATTGTGGTTCAACAGAATTACTTTCAAAAACAAACTCATGAAACAGACGCCTGGACAAAAATGATGGTACCCCTAGAAAAGATTGAAAATAATGTGACCATAGGGACATGTTCAACCAAGATGTGTCCTCTAATTAACATCACAGGTGTCTACAAACTTGTAATCAGTCAGTCGGCCTATTTAAAGGGTGACAAGTAGTCACTGTGCTGTTTGGTGACATGGTGTGTACCACACTAAACATGGACCAGAGGAAGCAAAGGAGGGAATTGTCTCAGGAGATTAGAAAGAAAATTATAGACAAGCATGTTAAAGGTAAAGGATATAAGACCATCTCCAAGCAGCTTGATGTTCCTGTGACTACAGTTGCACAAATTATTCAGAAATTTAAGATCCACAGGACTGTAGCCAACCTCCCTGGACGTGGCCGCAGGAGGAGACGGATAATACGAATGGTAACAAAAGAGCCCAGAACAACCTCTAAACACATTCATGGTGAACTCCAAGGTCAAGGTACATCAGTGTCAGATTGCACCATCTGTCGCTGTTTGAGCCAAAGTGGACTTCATGGGAGACGACCAAGGAGGACACCACTGTTGAAAACAAATCATAAAAAAGCCAGACTGGAATTTGCCAAACTGCATGTTGACAAGCCACAAAGCTTCTGGGAGAATGTCCTATGGACAGACGAGACAAAACTGGAACTTTTTGACAAGGCACATCAGCTCTATGTTCACAGACGCAAAAATGAAGCATACCAAGAAAAGAACACTGTCCCTACTGTGAAACATGGAGGAGGTTCTGTTATGTTCTGGGGCTGCTTTGCTGCATCTGGCACAGGGTGTCTTGAATCTGTGCAGGGTACAATGAAATCTCAAGACTATCAAGGTATTCTAGAGAGAAATGTGCTGCCCAGTGTCAGACAGCTTGGTCTCAGTCGCAGGTCATGGGTCTTGCAACAGGATAATGACCCAAAACACACAGCTAAAAACACCCAAGAATGGCTAAGAGCCAAACATTGGACTATTCTAAAGTGGCCTTCTATGAGCCCTGATCTAAATCATATTGAACATCTGTGGAAGGAGCTGAAACATGCCATCTGGAGAAGGCACCCTTCAAATCTGAGACAACTGGAGCAGTTTGCTCATGAGGAGTGGGCCTAAATACCTGTTGAGAGGTGCAGAAGTCTCATTGACAGTTACAGAAATCGTTTGATTGCAGTGATTGCCTCAAAAGGTTATGCAACAAAATATTAAGTTAAGGGTACCATCATTTTTGTCCAGGCCTGTTTCATGAGTTTGTTTTTTAAATAATTCTGTTGAACCACAATTCAAAAGCATTGTCTGATTTTCATCGGTTAATTTTCATAGAATTTTTATTTATTACCACCTTTGTCAGATTCAAGTTATTTCTGTGACCATTGTGGGTTTTTCTTTCATTAACAGACGGGTACCAACAATTTTGTCCATGTGTGTACCTGAGGTAGGTGTTTTGGTTTACGATGAAACAGCTATTATAATTGTTCAAAAATAGTTTGAATTGGACACAAAAATCAAGAAGAAGTGCAAGGACTATATATAGATATATGTTTTTTATATAAGCATGCATATAAATTCACAATTCTAAGAGTAAAAATCAAAAACAAAGAATGCAAAACAACAAAAATTATTACTTATTTGAGGTAGATGTTTAGGTTAAGCAATATTGAGGTAACTCAGGGAGGTTCGAATTGAATTGGTTTAGCTGGACTAAACCATGGTTCCACAGAGGTCTGACTCAGAGGGTGTTTGAGACCTTTGTTCTGGAAGACTGAGCGAACATGGAAGGTCATCATTGTTCTTTGAGTGTCAACGAGGAGTAAATTTGTAACATCTGAAACAGGGGCAAGAAGAGGTGAAGGCAGGCTCATTGTTAAAGTGTTAGCTGAAAAGCTAATGTTTCTAGCTACCTTTTGAAGGAACATAGACATTAGGCGCGCGTGAGCATGGTCAACCTCTAACATGAAGAGCGACAAGTTCAAGACCTTGTTGAGTTTGAATGAGGCTGTTGTTGAGAATCTACCTAAGGATTGTTGACTTTTTGTCTTGGCTCTGTCCAGTTCTAACTGGGCAAAAGTAGGTGAGAATGCTAGGCAGAGGGCTAAACTGAAAAACAGGAGGGCCATCGTCCTGGCAAATGAATGGAAGTGAGTGATTTTAATTTTGAGCTTCTCGTTGGTTTTCTTTTTCTTGAGGTACCTGAGTGGTAGCTGAAAATTATTCTCAGAGGTGGAACAACTTTGTTAGAGACTGGGCTCTAGGCTTTTAGTGTTTTATCACCTTTAGTGGGGCTTTGTGGTTACTGACTGAAGCTAGTGATATTGGAGGTTTTGTGTGTACTATTTTTTTTTTAAGTTTTTGTAAAGGGTATACAGGTCAATACAGCATTGCATTGTTTACATTTTCATCACATGTTCCCTTATTTTTTGCTATTTGACAACATTGGAAGAATAATTATTACAACACCCCCCTTTTTTTTTTAAAGTGAAAGAAAAAGTGAAATTAAAGAGAATAAAAAAACAAACAAACAAAACAAAAGAGAAAAAACAAACAAACAAACAAACAGAAAAATAAAAATAAATAATTAAAAATAAAAGAGCATCTGAGTAGCCTTGGAACAAAGAGCAGAGCCATTATTGAAATGGTATTTGTCAAAGATTAGATCTAATGGAAGACACATATGCGATCCAGGGTTGCCAAAAGTTCAAGAACCCATCCATGTCCTGTCTCAGTGCGAATGTCAACTTTTCCATCGAGTAAATGTCTTGGATCACGTTAATCCAATCTTCAGGTGTAGGACAGTCCTTCAACATCCATTTTTTAGTTAGGGCTTTTTTACTTGCCAATATTAAAACAGTGAATAAGTATTTTTCTCCTCGTCTTTCCAGTGAGTCCGGTAGTAAACCCAAATACAAAGTTACAAAAGAAAAGGGAACTGTTATTTTGAATATTTTCCCCAATATTGTCTGTACATTGGTCCAATATTGGTGGATAACTGGGCATGACCAAAACACATGAAAATGATTTGCAGTCTCTTCACCACACAAGCGCCAACATTTCAACCCCTTATGGGTAAATTTGTTTTGTGCAGGTGTTCTGAAAAATCTTACCAAATTTTTCCATCCAAATTCTCTCCACTGCAGGGATGAGGTACTTTTCCATTGCTGTTTATTTAGCTTTTCCCATATTTCCAGTTGTAAATTGAAATTCCCCTCTTTTTCCCATCTCTCTTTTATGTATGATGTGTTGTCTCCTTTTAAGTCTTGAAGACCTTGGTATATTTTAGAGATGTATCTGATCCCTGGGATCCCTTTATATGCCATTAAGAAGACCTTCAGAACACCTGACTGGGCCCTTTCCAAATCCTCCTTTTTAAGTATATTGTTTATGTGGTGTCTAAGCTGAAAGAACCTGTAAAGGTCTTGATTTATTAGACCTTGTTTTTTCAAATCTTCAAAACTTCTTAAAATTTGCCCCTTAAAAAAATCGTAATATTTTATCAGCCCGTTCTCTTTCCACTTTTTAAATCTAGTGTCTGTTTTATTAGGAGTAAAGTCTTGATCATAGGCAATCCATTGCAGAAGTCGATAGGGCTCTTTAGTTTGATTCTCTCTGACTATCTTAAACCAAATTTTTAGCGGGGTCTCTATCCACGGGTTAGTGTTATTCAAAAGTTTAGGTAAGGTATTGTTCCCTATTATCGCCTGTAGGGGGATGTCACTTGTTATTTGGCATTCGATCTCCTTCCATTGTGCTGTGTAGACTGGGTTACATATCACTACTAAAGTTTTAATTTGTGCGGCTTTAAAATAGTCCCTGATATTTGGCAACGCAAGCCCACCTTTGTCTTTGTTTAGCTGTAAGGTTCTATATCTGATTCTAGGTCTCTTGCCCTGCCATATGAATCTTGAGATCCTTCTGTCCAGCTCCTGCCATGTTTTTTTGGGAGGTTCTACCGGTATTGTTTGGAAAAGGTATAGAAGACGTGGAAGTATATTCATTTTGACTGCTTCAATTCTTTGTGCAGTACCCAAGAATGGTATCATATTCCATCTTGCTAGGTCAGATTTTATTTTTGCCACCAGTGGATCATAGTTTAGTGTTATAATTTTGTTGAGTTGTTTCGGGATATTGACCCCCAGATATTTCATAGATTCCATCTCCCAGTTAGTTTTGAGTTTGCTTAGTGAATAATGAGTTGGGTCATAGTTGAATGTTAAAACTTGGGTTTTATGCATGTTTAATTTGTACCCCGATAAATCTCCATACTCTGAAAAAACTGAGATTAGTTCTGGTAAAGAGGTGTCCGGCTGCCCCAGGTATATTAAAATGTCATCAGCAAAGAGTGCTATTTTATGTTCCTTCTGACCAAGTGTAAAACCCTGAATTTTTTGATTCTGTCTTATCCATTGGCTCAGAGGTTCTATGAAGATTGCAAAGAGCAGTGGAGACAAGGGGCAGCCCTGACGACATCCTCTTTCCAGCTCAAAAGATGATGATAAATTACCGTTAATCCTTATTTTAGCTGTTGGTTTTTTATATAATGCCTGGATAGTTCTAATGAAGTTGTTATGAAAATTGAAACTGGATTTGTGCTGCCAAATGTGCTCAACAACACAAATTCCATACTTCCAACAGATACTTTTCACATCGATGAGGTAAATGAGAAGTTAATTGCTGGTATTGTTAAAACACTGTCAAACTCAAAAACTAATGATATCTACAATATGAGCACCTCCTTTCTCAAAATGCACAACAAAATATTAATCAAACCACTGACCCATCTCATTAATCTCTCCATTAGGTCTAGTACATTTCCATCTGGCTGGAAAAAAGCTGTCGTCATACCAGTTCATAAATCAGGCAGTAAAGACGATATATGCAATTACCGCCCAATCTCTATCTTACCAGTCCTATCTAAGGTTCTTGAAAAAGTTGTAGCTACACAGCTGATAGACTACTTACAAGACAGTCAACTTCTTCATCCACATCAATTTGGTTTTAGACCAGGATACTCAACAGAAACAGCAAATTGTTGCCTTATTGAAAACGTCAAACAGTCCTTGGACAGGGGTAATGTGGTAGGAGCTGTTTTTCTAGATCTCAAAAAGGCTTTCGATACTGTAAACCACAGTTTGCTTTTATCCAAAATGGTATCTTTTAACTTCTCCCCAAATACATTAGAATGGTTTGCATCTTATCTCCAGAATAGAGAACTGTGTGTAAAAGTTCACCAGGATAAATCCTCATTTTTAAACAACCGCATGGGTATCCCACAAGGGTCCATTCTTGGTCCTTTACTTTTCAGCATTTTTATTAATGACTTGCCGTTACACTGCTCAGCTGCAACATGCCAACTTTATGCAGATGATGCAGTTATTTACACAGCTGCCAAGACTCCAGCACAGGCTGCAGATGTACTGTCTACAAGTATGGTTGATGTCCAAGAGTGGCTCCTCAAGAACCATCTATTGCTGAACCTTCAGAAAACAGTCTCAATGTGCTTTTCAATCAAAAAATGTAACCTGCAACATTTTAAAGTTAATATACATGATCATGACATCAGTTTAGCTACAGAATTCAAATACCTTGGCATTGTACTAGATCCTCAACTCAAATTTAATCTTCATATAAAGAAAATTTCAAAAACAGTAAAAAAAAATCTGAACTGCTTTAAATTAATTAGATATTACATACCTTACGAAGCAGCTGCACTGTATATGCATTCTATGGTTTTTTCTCATATATCATACTGTTTGACAGTCTGGGCTCAAGCAGCCCCTTCCACAATAAGACATATAGGTTCATTATATAATCAAACCCTAAAAATCTTGGACAAAAAGCCCATTAGGTGGCATCACTGTAATGTTTTAAAAAAATACAACCTATTGAGTTTTGAGAGCTTCATTGACCTCTGTCTTCTGAAATTAACGTTCAAATGTTTCCATAAATCAGCACCCGAGCCACTTGCTGGTTTCGTCCAAAGACAGGACAGCAGCAGAGCCACCAGGAGTTCTGTTAACAATAACTGTAAAATATTCCACCGCAGAACCACATTTGGACAAACAGCTTTCTCTATAAAGGGCAGTCACATCTGGAACACAATGCCAAATGAAATTAAAATAATAACGGACTTTAAAACATTCACTAAAAATGTTAAAAACTGGCTGAAAAATAAACAAGAATGTACTCATGTATGAATTAATTGTCTGCAAAGTGAGAGTGAATGAAGGGAAGGAATAAATGTGTTTGTTTATAGTGAGTGACGGAGGGAGGAAGGCCTGAAATAGGCAAATGTGAGTTATGTTATATGTGTTAAATGTGAGTCAGGCTGTTATATTTGTGTATTTATAATATTTATAATATTTATGTTAAATGTGAGTCAGGCTGTTATATTTGTGTATTTATAATATTTATAATATTTATAATTGTGTATTTATAATTTTTCTGCATTGATGTATGTGGTTATTGTGTATATTTTTTTTTTTTCCCATCTTTACTTGATTCTTTTTTCTAAAGCCCATCCAGGGACAAGAGTTGCAAATTAGCTAATAGCTATACACTCTATGTGCAACACATCAGATTGATTGTCTTTGATTAATTGTCTATGTTTATTGCACTGTCCCTGTCAAATAAACTAATCTACTACTACTATAAGATTCTATATAGGAAAGACCAGTCAACCGAATCGAATGCTTTTTCAGCATCTAATCCCAATATGACTGCATTTAAGTTATATTTTTTTATATGATGAATTATGTGTAAAGTGTGTCTAATGTTGTCTTGTGTCTGTCTTTGTCTTATAAAACTGTTGTGTTGGGTTCTTTTATAAATAAAGACTGCTGCTTTGGGTGAACACGGAGCCTCTTTTATTGACTGGCTGCAACACATTAACACACGAACTCCGCCATATTAATCTCCATCATGCTGTACTCCTGACAACATCCGGTCTGTGTCGCCCCCTAGTGGCTCCACATATGTAATACTTAGATTACACCACATCCCCCTTACTGAAGCCAAGTTGACCCCTTTAGCTGAAAAACAAAATACATTTCCACATGAAATCATTCCTGCTCACCTTGGTCAACTAACTATGATGGGCGATCTAACTTTTTCTAACCCTTTTCTTTTTAAACACTTGTACCATGCGTGAGAACATTTTTATGCAGAAGCCTCTTATATCACATTTTTTTCAACATTTCAAGAACTCAAACTCTGCATCTCAGAAATAGCAATACATAATTTTTACAGATCCAGTCTTTGTGGTTTCTTCACTTCTCTGCCTGAGCTTGTTCTCATGATGGCAGGTGTGCATTCCTGAGTCTGAGTTTCTGTGGAGGTTTCCTCAGACTGGACGTCCTGTGGAGTCTCCATTTGGCTCTCTGGAGAAGGCATAGGCACTAAATGGCTGCGATTCCTCCTCAGTGTTCCTTGTGGTCCACTGATGACATAAGACCGTGGAGTTTTGTGGACAGATGTCACTGTGCCCTGTGCTTTTGCATCTGTAATCCAAACAGAGTTTCCGGGTAACAGTTTATCCAAATCTCTCGTTCTGTGTCTTTTGTTGAAACATTCTTGTTTGCCTCATCCGTCTCTCCTTTTCCACGTGACGAATTTGTTGCAGATTCGGCACGCATGTCTGCAAGGCCTCTGGAAGCATTGGCAGGGTGGTACGAAGCCTACGCCCCATGAGAAGCTGTGCTGGGCTGTAGCCATTTGCCAACGCTGTGGCTCTGTAGGCTAACAGTGCTCTGTATGGATCACTGGCTTTCTTGATAAGGTTTTTGACTGTTTGGACAGCTCTTTCTGCCTCACCGTTACTTTGGGGGTACCTGGGACTACTGGTCACGTGCTCAAAACAGTACTCCTTTGCAAAGTCTTCCATTTCCTGACTTGCGAACTGCGGGCCGTTATCCATGATCAGTATCTCCGGTATTCCGTGACGTGCAAACATTGATTTTAAATGCACAATGACATTGGCAGAGCGAGTTGGGCTGAGCTGGGCAATCTCTATATACCTAGAGAAGTAGTCCACTAATAACAGGTAGTTTTTGTCTTGTAGCGTGAACAAATCAGCTCCGAACTTCTGCCATGGCCTTTCTGGTAAATCTGTGGGCATTAAAGGCTCTCTCACATTAACTCTTTCCTGTATGCACTGTCTACATTTGAGTACAACTTCACTGATCTGGTTGCTTAAACCTGGCCACCATACAGCCTGACGGGCGCTCTCTCTGCATTTAACCACCCCCTGGTGGCCCTCATGTATCTTGTCCAAAACTGCATTTCTCATGTTAGCAGGGATAACTAACCTCGTGCCTCTCAGTAGTAGTCCGTTATGCACACTCAAAACGGCTCTCTCAGACCAGTAGTGCTTCACCGCTCCCTGTAGCTGGTTACGATCCGGCCAGCCTTCTGTGCAGTATTTCATGACTTGTGAACAGATGCTGTCGGACTGCAGTTGCTCTTGGAGATCTGCAAGATATTTGCTGCTTGTAGGGAGTCCCTCTAGCACAGAGTCAACATAAATATTAGTGTCCTCCATAAGATCTGTGTCTGTGTGAGTAACACTGTTTGTGAGCGGTAAGCGTGAGAGCGTGTCGGCAGTGGTGAGACTTTTGCCAGGGATGTGCTTTATAGTGTATGAGTACCTCATTAGGCGCATACGAAATCTCTGTATACGTGGTGGAAGCGCATCCAAAGCTTGTCCTCCCAGTAGACTCACTAGTGGCTTATGATCGGTTTCTAGTTCAAAGTACAGACCCAGGATAAAGTCACTGAATCTTTCGCAGGCCCACGTGAGAGCCAGCGCTTCTTTTTCCAGCTGGGCGTAGCGCTGCTCTGTAGGTGTCAATGATCGGGAAGCGTAAGCAACTGGTGACCACACATCTCTCTCCTTCTGTAGCATGACTGCCCCCAATCCGTATGAAGAGGCATCTGCAGATATTTTCTGTGGTTTGTTTGGGTCATAGAGCTGCAATACAGGAGCAGAGGACAGTTCTTGTTTGAGGTTACAAAACGCATTTTGTTGTTCATGCCCCCAGTACCACATGTTCTTTGTTGAAAGCAAGTCTCTCAATGGTTTGTCCTTTTCAGAAAGGTTCGGAATGAACTTCCCCAGCTGGTTCACCATTCCAAGAAAGCTCCTGAGCTCACTCACGTTGCTTGGCTCTTTCATGTCCTGAACAGCTTGGGTTTTGCCTGGATCTGGCCTCATTCCTTCTGCTGAAACAATAAACCCAAGAAATTTGACCTTTCTTTTGCCAAACTCACATTTTGACATATTCAACGTAACGCCGGCTTTCTCCGCGCGCTTCAAGACAGCGTGCAGTCTTGCGTCGTGCTGCTCCTTGGTGGATCCCCAGACCAGGATATCGTCCATGTGACAGACGACTCCGTCAAGACCCGCTGTAACCTCTGTCACCATCATGTTTTGAAAATGTTCAGGTGCACTGGAAATACCAAATGGCAAACGGTTAAAGTGGTATCTGCCAAATGGCGTAATGAATGTGGTGAGAAAGGCCGACTCTTTAGATAGTGGTATTTGCCCAAATCCCATATTTGCATCGAGTTTTGAAAAGTACTGAGCACCTGTGAGCATGCCTAGCGTTTGGTCCACAGACGGGAGGATGTATCTTTCGCGACACACTGACTCGTTTAAAGGTGTCATGTCCACACAGATACGCACCTTTTCTTTGTCCTTTTTGGGAGCTACAACCATGCCACAGCACCAATCTGTTGGCTGCTCCACGCGACTGATGACTCCCAACTTTTCTATCCTCTCGAGCTCTTCTTTCACTTTACCCATGAGCGGCAGTGGCACACGCCTTGGCACCTTGAGCGAAAAGGGCTTAGCATCAGGTTTCAGTTTAATTGTGTATGGCTTTTGGACAAGCCCAAGTCCATCGCATAACTTGGGGTACGCTTTTTTCACTGTCTCTTGGTCTATAGTGTCAATTCTGGCAATTAGTTTCAGTCTCACGGAAGCTGTTCTACTCAGTAGTGCCATGCGCAGATTTCTGACAATATAGATTTTCTCAGTAGCGCTCTTGTCACCGTATGTAATAGTCTCTGTCATAGACCCCAACACGGTTAGTGCAGTTCCACCCGGTCCGTAGAGTGGTTTTTGTGCCTTTTCCAACTGTTCATTTTTCTTCTTGAAGATTTCAAATGTTTGGTCAGAAACCGCTGTGACGTCCGCTCCGGAATCTAACTTAAAAGTCACTTTATTTCCTCTCACATTTATGTCTGCCAGCCATGGATCCTCTCCTAGATCCACTTCACCCAGAAAAAGTCTGTCTGCATTATCAGCGACCTCATTCACAGTTGGGTTGGACCTACAGACTCCACTATAGTGTCCACTTTTTTTACAGTTATGGCATTCCGCGTTTTTAGCTGGGCACTGTACTGCTGCATGTGCTGGTGCTTTGCCACACTTGGAACAAACTTTACTGTCTTGTTTTGTATGCTGAGGCCTTGAGGACTTAATCTGTTTTTATTCCTTGATTATGAACTTGTTTGGCTTGGCTTTTCTGATGTGTACCGCATCCACGGCTGTTCTGTTAACACTAGTTTCACCTCTTGGGTCAGTTTGTTGTCGTTTTATTTCTTCAGATTGTCTTGCCATTGTTATAGCTTTAGCTAGGGTAAGATCTTTGTCAAGCTGCATTCTTTCTGACAGCGACGAATCTTTTAGACCCACTACAAGCCTGTCTCTCAAGAGGTCATCATGACAGTTTTCTGCCAGTGCATAGAGTGCTGTTATGAACGAGTCTACTGGTTCTGCCGGCTGTTGCACTCGCTTGTTGAATTTTGCTCGTTCATAAATCATGTTCTTTCTGGGAACGAAATGTCTATCAAAGGCTGTTTTAACGGCATCGTACTGCTGGCGCTGCACACTCGTTAGCTCGAGCCCTCTTAGCACGTCGTCAGCCTCATCTCCCATGCAATAAACCAGCGTATTTACTTGGTTCGCCTCAGATGAGTTATTCAGGTTACTTGCCAGTCTAAAATGCTCAAAACGTCTTATCCACTTTTCCCACTCTTGGGGTTTCGCAAAGTCGAAGGGCTCCGGTGGTTTAATGGTGAAGGTTGCCGCTGGAGTAGCCGCCGCCATTACAGGATCAATTGGCGCAGCTGCAGCCCTTTGAACTTCGTCTGGCATAGCCGCTAGCCGGTTGCAAAGCTGACTTTTCTCACCTCAAAGCACACCAATTTCTGACACCATGTTGTGTTGGGCTCTTTTATAAATAAAGACTGCTGCTTTGGGTGAACACGGAGCCTCTTTTATTGACTGGCTGCAACACATTAACACACGAACTCCGCCATATTAATCTCCATCATGCTGTACTCCTGACAACATCCGGTCTGTGTCGCCCCCTAGTGGCTCCACATATGTAATACTTAGATTACACCACAAAAACCTGTTTGGTCTAAGTGAATTAAGTCTGTCAGTATATTTTCTAACCTTTTGGCAAGGATAGTGGTAAAAAGCTTATAGTCCTGATTTAATACACTGATTGGTCTGTAGTTGGAGCATTCTAGTTTATCCTTTTCAGGTTTAGGTATAACTGCAATGACCCCTTCTCTCCAGGAGGGGGGGATTTCCCCTGTGTGGAGGACATAGTTAAATGTTTTCAGGAGGAGAGGAGATAGTTGCTGTTTAAAGGTTTTGTACCACTCTGCTGTATAGCCATCTGCTCCTGGGGATTTGTTAGCTTTAAGTTTCATAATTGCTTTTTCCAATTCTTTAGGTTGTATTTCTGACAGTAGTGTTTTATTTTGAGACTCCGTAAGTTGGGGAAGGTTTAATGTGTTTAGGAATGCTTTGGATGTGTTTTTATGTTTTTTGTGGGAGTATAAGTTCTTGTAGCAGTTCTCGAAGCTTTTAAGAATATCCTGAATTCTGAATTTTATTTCCTTTGATACTGGGTCTCTGATTTTGTAGATTGCTCTTTCTGTTTGTTGTTTCCTCAATTTATAGGCTAGTAATTTTGCCGATTTACTGCCTGCTTCATAGTATTTTTGTTTCAGAAATGTAAGTTTCTTCTGGATTTCTATTGAGTAGATCTCATTTATTTGATTTTTAATTTCCTTAATCTTGAGCGAGTCATTAGAATGAGTGTTGCCTTTGTGTTCTTTTTCTAGGTTCTTAAGTTCTGACTCTAATGTGATTAGTTTTTCTTGTCTCAGTTTCTTTTGGGTTGCCAGTTTTGCAATAATCTTTCCCCTTATTACAGCTTTGCATGCATCCCACAATATTAAAGGGGATACTTCTCCATTATCGTTTTCTTCCAAATATCTGAGAATATCTGATTCCAATTCATCTTTCAGTGGTCATTTCAGGACATTTGAATTCAACCTCCAAGAAAATGTATTATTTGTGTATTTTTGGATACTTAAGTCCATATAGATCGGACTGTGGTCTGAGAGATCCATCAGTCCTATTTTACATGTTTTTACTCTTCCAATGTCTCTATTAAACATAAAAAAATAGTCAATCCTTGAGTAAGATGAATGTGGTGTTGAGTAAAATGTATAATCTTTTACACTGCGGTTGAATTCCCTCCACACATCACAGATTCCCATTTCTTTTAGTAGCATCCGAGTTTTCCTACTTTGAGTGTTATTTTGATGTGGAGAATTACCTGATGCATCCCAGTATGGATTCAGTCTTAGATTGAAGTCTCCACCACATATCACTAAACCTTGGGCTTTAGTTATCATTAGGTCAAATACATTTTTATAAAATTTCCAGTTAGCCCTTGGAGGTGCATATACATTCAGCAGGGTGATATCTTCTCCCTCTAGCCGCCCAATTACCAAACTGTACCTCCCTTCTTTACCTTTGTGTTCTGATTTTTTTTCAAATGTAATTTTGGTTGATATCAATGTCGCTACTCCCCTCCTCCTTCCTGACTTATATGAAGATGAAGAGATCATTTTAAACCCTTGTCTATTGAGTTTAGTGTGCTCCACGTCTGTTAGGTGGGTTTCTTGTAAAAATATTATTCCTGCTTTGTCTTTTTTCATTTTGCCTAGAATCTTGGATCTTTTAACTGGATTCAGGATCCCTTTTACATTATATGAGATTATTTTGGTTACACCCTGTTTCTCCATTGTGTTGTCTTATTTAGTATAACAGTGTGGTGGCCCTCTTTTATCCTACTCAGAAAATGAAAGAATATTAAGAACATAAAAAACATTAAGAACATAAAAAAACATTAAGAACATAGTGTATAAAACTTTAAAACAAAAAACTGTCAAAAGAACTTCCTGAGCTGAGGTCTTTTTAAAGACCCTGGAAGAGCCTTGATGGAGTGTAGGCTCTGAGGGAAATTCCTCAAACTCTGTTACGTGTTGAGGGCCCTCTCTTACCCCTGTAAGTTGACCCATGTTTTTAACGTGAATTTCAGATCCCAATCCGAACTTGTAATGATTTTTTTTTTTTTAATGCCTATACCCGATGAAATTGTGTGCACCCTCCCACCCCCATCACAGCAAACATTCACGCTAATACAGTATTTGTTAGTGTGGGGAGAACATGTGGATCATTGTCACATTTCTATTTTAACAAGTTTTTTTTTTTTTATTAAAAAGACTTATTTGTTTCTAATATTATGACTGTTCCATGAAATGTTTTACCACATGCTAATTCTGCATCTCCTTTAATGTTTGTTACCTTGTAGGAGGGGGGTTGGATGTGCAGATTGACTAAAAAAAACTAGAAAAGCACTCGGAGAGCGCAGACCTCCGCCAAGCGCCACAGTTCCCCGCATACAGTGTTTGTGTGTACGTTTTCAGATTCCTTGAGCATGAAAACATATGACTAGCAATTGGATTCACAATGATTATTTGTTTATTTGACAGGGACAGTGCAATAAACATAGACAATTAATCAATGACAATCAATCTGATAGTGATAGGATTAGTGGTTCAGTAGTAAAAAGCATTGCCTCCTTGGCGGAGGTAATAAACTTAAGTGTTGCTGTTGTGTCCATCTCTTCCACTGACGGATGCAGATTGGGTAGACAGGTTGCCGTGGGTTTTATATTATATTATTTTGGGGTTGCGGTCCGCGGCAAACAAGAATTTAGAAGCTTCCCCGGCAGAGAGCTCGTTTTTGCGCAGCGCCTATGGCTGGCCGGGGAATTTCTGCCAAATAATCCGGTGGCGAACAGCTGGCCGTGTCAGGTTTTGCAGCTGCGCGCAAACACAGGCACGCTGGCGGGCCCAGGCCACCAGTGTTTTCCGCGTGCTTTTGTGGCTAAAACGTTGAAGAACGCGGAGTTTGTGTTGCAGACACGGCGACCAGCGCCCTCCATTGCGCCTGCGCACCTGTTGAAAATGGCCGTATGTCACAATGTTAAAAAATGCTTTTAAAAATTCCTGTATCCAGACGGAGATCCGGATCATCCCCAAAATTTAATCAGTTCTTCCTTGTACCATTTCCAACAATGCCTGAAAGTTTTATGGAAATCTGTCCAAGACTTTTTGAGTTATCTTGCTAACCAACAGACAAACAGACAGACAAACACACAGACAAACGCTGGCAAAAACATAACCTCCTCCTGGCCTTTTCGGCCTGGCGGAGGTAAAAAGGTCGCTATTCCCTCCTGTAAACGGCCAGCTTATCCTTGTAGCTCTGGCGCTGGGTTTCCCGCTGCTGGCCCGTGGATTTTGAAGGTCTCTGTGTGGACTACGTTTGAGCCTTGATCCTATCGCTCGGGTCTGCTGCGGGTTTAAACACCGTTACCGGGAGCCCTCTTCTCGCCATGTCAACTGTTGCTTCTTCCGCTGAATTATAGAGACATGACTCTTCACCGTAGAAGACCCTTAACTTCGCAGGAAATGGCGTCTGAAAGCACAGTTTTTTCTCTCGTAGCACCTTTTTAGCGTCGTTGTATTCTCGGCGCTTTTTAAGGACCTCCAGGGCGTAATCGTGTTCCACGAAGACTTTTCTCTCTTGGTGCATAAATCCTTTTTTTCTGCCAAGCCAGTCTTACAACCTCTTGTTTTATTTTGAAATTGGAGAATCTCACCACCACCGAACGTGGGGGCGCTTCCGCCGCTGGCCTAGCGGCTAATGTACGATGGGCCCTTTCTATCTTCAAGTCGGTGGTTTGGGGGATATCCAACTTCTCTCTCAGTAAAGATTCCACGCAATCCGCCATTGTGTTGAAACCATCTTCGGCTCCTTCTTTCAGACCATGAATTCTTATGTTGTCTCTTCTCAGTCTTCCTTCTTGGTCGGTTAGCTTAGCTTCTAGTCTTGACTGTCTTTTGTGTAGATCCAGCACGGAATCTTCAAGCACTTTTATTCTTTCTTCTGCTTCCAAGATTCGGTTCTCGGCCTGGTCCACTCTGCTGTTTGTCCTTTTTAATTCGTCTCTGAATTCACGAAATTCGGCCCAAACCTCTCAGCGAAATTGTCGTAGTTCTTCAAATAACGTTTTCAAGCTAACCTTCTTGTTAGCTACATTCAGCTCCTCGTCTTCTGAACGGAAATCTTCCGGTTTAGATTCTTCGGCCGATGCGTGTCCTGGCCTGGAAAATGTCGATTTCTTCTGTTTTCCTTTAGGCATGATGATTTTGTCTTTTGATTTTCACTCTTCCAAAAATCCGTTAAATCTGATTTTCAAGATATTTTCCTGGATTAGGTCTGGGAGCTTCAGCGTTAAGCTGCTATCACCATGGCGTCCAGACCGGCTTGTGTGTACTATTTTGAAATAGTAAGTTGATGACACTGAATGAAATTTTGCAGGGTCTTTTGAAGTTAGATTTTAAGGAAGTCAGTTAGTTTGGGTTAACTCTTCCCTTTGGAGGTTTAATGCGGTTACCTGATTGAGGGAGAGAAATGCGACCAAGTATACCTGAGGCTGATAGTAAGGTAACAGTTATCTATCGGGCGCAAGCAAGATTTTAAGTTTGTTTACTGACTTAATGGAACAGTGTTGTCCCCGACGAGTCCCATGGGGTTTTTGTGAGCTTTGATCTGATTACGATGGACCTATTTGGAGATGGGGTCCTGGCGACCTTTGCATATTTTGATTTGGTAAACAACTGGTGAGAGTTTATCTGTGATCGTGTATGGACCCATCCACTTGGGGAGGAACTTCCGAGCGAGTTTTCCTGCTCGTGCATTGGTCTGTCCTGTCTGAGGAATGAAAGAGCAGTAGAAAACCTTGTCTCCCACTTGGAGTTGGTCATGTGAGGCTTTCTGGTCATAGTAGGCTTTGCGTCTTTCAGCTGATTGGTCCAAATGTTTTTGGGCAAAGGCAAAAGTCTGTTGGAGATGTTTGGTCAGGTCAGTCATGTACTGGTGAGTAGTGTAAGCTGTGGCAACACTGGCCTCTCCAGGTTGGTAGAGTAAATGCAGGGGCAAAGTCATTTGCCGGCCTGTCATCATTTCAAAAGGTGAGACCCCAGTAACTTCATGGGGTGTGGCTCGGATAGCCATCAAGACCAGCGGAAGTTTTACATCCCAGTCTTTTTGGTGTGGTGAAACATACTTCTTCAGTATGTTGATCACAGTTTGGTGGGCTCTTTCAACCTGTCCGGAGGATTGTGGGTGGTGGCTAATATGGAAGTTAGCCTTAACTCCCAAGGTTTCCCACAGTTGTCGCATGACTTCGACGGTGAAATGAGTGCCGTGGTCAGAGTTGATTCAGCTTGGCAGACCAAATCTGGAGAATACATGGTTCATCAACAAGTAGGCCGTGGTTTCTGCCGTGTCATTAGGAGCAGGCAAGCACTCGACTCATTTGGTGAAAGCACATGTTACTGTGAGGAAGTATTTGTTTCCTCTGGCTGACAGTGGAAGGGGACCTACCCAGTCAATTTGGAGGTCAGACCATGGGAATGAAATGCCTCTTTTCTGTAGGGGTGCTCGGTGAATTGGGTTGGTTGGTTGAAACTGGCAACATACGAGACATCCCTTGATGTAGTCCGCTACATCCTTTCGCATGTATGGCCAATATGCCACTTGTTTGAGTGCGTTGCACGTCACTTTGACGCCTTTGTGTCCTGCAGTTGGGAGGTTGTGGGCATGAGCAATCATCACCCCCCTCTGGTTACAAGGGACCACAAGCGCAGGTGCAGGGAGTTCATCGGAAACATGAACTAGAATGCCATTGCGCAGCTGCAAGGATGATCGTGCGGCATAAAGCGGTTTCAAGTCTGCAATGTCAGCGAGATTCGAGTCGGATGGTGCATTGAGTGCAGGATCCGAGAGATACTGTATCATTTTATGGATCGCAGGGTCAAGGGTTTGAAGAGAGATAAGGTCAGCGTCAGTGAAAACAGGGTCAACCACGAGGGGACCTGTGGTTTGTGTCGAGTCTTGAGCCCTGTTTGTCTGGGCCCTGGTGACCGCACAGACTGTAGGGGTGGGTGGGTGGGGCTGTGAAGTCGGCACCATAGCAGAAGCAAAGGACCAGGGCGTGCCTTTTATGGCTCCTTGTTTTGCAAGTGAGTCCACAAGGTCATTCCATTCTTTGTCCTGACCTGGTGTGCGTGAGTGACCTCTGACCTTTTTCCAGTACACCTGGAGGTTGTTGGAGGTGACCAGGTGACCACATGCCTTGAAAAGGTCTTGAAGTTTAACCGATTTGCGGTTGGAGGTTACAAAACCTTTGGCCTTCCAGAGTGCTAAATGACAAGTGAAACAGAGGTGTGTGTAGTTGGAGTCAGTGCAGATGACCAATGTGCGAATGCCATGGTCTACAGCAAGTTGCAGTGTAATGAACACACCTGCGATTTCCGCATACTGAGATGATTGGGAACCCAGTTGAAAGTTGTGGAGTTCACAAGGCTGATTGTTCAACCATACCACTCCCACACCAGCACGGATGTGAGTTTCATGGTGGAAAGAACAACCATCGACATAAGTGGTGACCATATCTTGACAGATGTTTTGGTCGAAGTAGTGATGGTTCGGGTCTTCAGTGACTGTAGGTGGCTCTGCACGAATGGATGGTCCTGGAGCGTCCTCAGAGCACCGTTGGCAGGCAGCCAAGTCTGTGCCAAGAGGGCTTCTCAGCTTCTGTGCGTAGCGGACCTCCACATCAAAGCTTTGTAGAGCCATCAACCAGGAGGCTATTCTGGCATTTGTTACAACGCCTTCTCTGATGCGTTAACTGTTAAGAAAACCACTGGCTGGTGGTGAGACTCAACTGTGATTCTCTGGCCTCCCACATAGTTGGAGAAATGTTTGACTGCCCATACAGTGGCCAGAAGGGCTTTTTCGCAGTCCGAGTACTTCAATTCCAGACCAGAGAGGGTTTTGCTGGCATAGGCCACGACTCGTTTGTCATGGTTGTAGATTTGGTATAATCCAGCCCTTAAGCAGTTGGCAGAGAACCCCACTTGTAGGAAGAATGGCTGGTCACAATTGGGATAGGCCAGACATGGTGCTGTGCATAACTTCTGCTTCAATGCTAGCATAGCCTGTTCTTGAGCCTCAGACCAAATGAAAGGGGTGTCCTTTCGTAGGAGGTCTGTAAGGGGTTTTGCCAAGCCTGCATAATCCTCAATGAACTGACGTGAGTAGTTGCATACCTCTAGGAAGCTCTGGGGTTCGGAGATGTTGGTAGGGGCCTTGATGTTTAGGACACCTTGAATTTGTGCTGTTTGTGGTAGGACCCCTTTGGATCCTACCAAGAGACCAACATAATTGACTTTGGTTTTGCACCATTGGCACTTGGAAAGAGAAATTTTGGCTCCTGCTCGGGTGAGCTGGCCAAGGACATGGTTGATTTCAGTCAGGTGGGCGTCCAGAGTTGGACTCTGAATAAGAACATCATCAACATAGATGAGGTTTCCTCTGTTTCGGGCGTCTGGACATGCTTTGTTCAAGAAAATGTTGAACTCTGAAGGAGAGTTGGCATAACCGAAAGGGCATCGGGTGAATGTATATTGGTGAGTCGCGAACGCGAAGGCCAGTTTGTGTTGGTCTTCAGCTTGGACAGGAATAGTCCAGAAACCAGAAGCAATGTCCAGTGTTGAGAAGTATTTGGCATCTTTGACTCTAGGGAGTTCTTGCTCCAGTTGAGTCATAGGCCACCTAGAGAGAGGAACTTGAGTGTTCAATTTCCTGTAGTCAGTGGTGAGTCGCCACTTACCATTGGGCTTTAGGACAGGCCATAAGGGGGCCGAGTAGGTACTGTTGCATGGCCTGATTATGCCACGGTCCAGTAGGTCATCGATTATTTCTTGTACTGGGCCGTACGAGGCCAAGGGAATCTTGTACTGCCTGACGTAGGTGGGAGGAGCATCAGGTGGTGTAGGGATGCGTACAGAGTGGATTGTGGTTAGTCCATAGTCCAAGGAGTCTTTGGAGAAGGATTGTTCATACTTAAGAAGAACCTGGTGAAGTTTTTCACATTTTTCATCAGAGGTTAGGACATCAGCATCAGTTACCACCTGTGCAATCTCTTCAGTGATAGTGAAGACCAATTTCGGTGGAGTACCGCTGGGATTGTCATTGGTCTGCTGATTGGACGCCGATGGAAGGAGTTCAATGGCTTGGACAAGCATTTGGTCATTGTTGGTCCAGTCAATTGATCCCACTGACTCTTTGTCAGGGGTTGGCATTGACACAAGAGCGATGGCCTTAGAAAGCTTAGTGTATGTGACTGTAGATTCAAGAGAGTTGGCCCAAAGAGAATCAGGGAGACCGCCTAGCACAGGAACAGTCAGTTCAAAATTGTGAAAATCGGTGGTTATGAGCCAGCCGAGAGGCGTGGCCTTGGGCAGGACGATGGTGTCTGCTGTGGGATTGTTCACCGGCAACGTGGTGGTTCTATATTCTAGGCTTAAAAGGGGCGTGGCCTCTAGAGTTAAGCCTAGATTGTCAAGCAAAGGAGCCGGTTGGAAAAATGCTTGTGGATGCATAAGTTTCTGCCTGGTCTGAATGCATAGGTGGACCGGGTAGCACGTGACATTAGCAGGTATGAGACAGTGTTGAGTGTTCAGTACCTGGCAGGCCTCAGGGATGGTCTGGCCTGACTTTAGAGTGTCGAGATCTGGTGTAGAGTGAGCGTCTCGGACTGGGGTGAGAGACCATAAAGCATTGTTTGTGGTACCAACCTGGGCTCCGAGTCTCACAAGAAGATCACTGCCGATGTAGACTGCATGTGGCAGGTCGGGAATGACCAAGAAAGGATGAATTAGCAGTCTGTGGTTCCACCGAAGGTGGAGGGCGCAGATACTTGTGGCGACCAATGTTTTGTTTGATTTTGTCCCAGCAGGGAAACGAAAAGACTTGTTAATGACCATAAGGTCAGGGTATTTCTCGTGCAGGGAGTTGAAAAGTTTCTGGCTGATCATGGATTTATCAGCCCAGAGAGCCAGTACCACGTCTTCTACGTGGGAGCTTTGGATAACCAGTCCTTTGACCACTTGGGGGCAGTACTCGTCATAGGCTGCCCCTGGTTTTAGGGTGCAAAGGAATGAACTATGTTCATTTAAGGTTGGGTTGTCAGATGTGGTGACATGGGAAGGGGTGCCTGTTTCACCCTGGTCCCCAAGGTCACCTTCCGTCAAATTTTGTTGGGTCAGCAGTATGAGTGGAGTGACTCCTGGAACATCCAAGGTGTCAAGAGTGTAGCACTGTGATCTGGTTGCTTCAGGTAGAGTGGTTGGGAGAGGTTGTCGAACTTGAGCCCATAGTTTGAGATTCTTGAAGTCTATCAGAGGCTCAAAGCGATTAAGCAGATCCTCGCCTATCAGCAATGGAATTGAGTTGAGATTGGACACGTAGACCAGATGGATCAAGGTCATGGGTTCAATGGAGATCTTTACCAATGACATGTGTGACAGAGTTGTGTTACAGGGTGCATAAGGTTGAATAGCTAAGGAGTAAGGTCTTAGTTTCAAGTCTTTGTGCGCGTGGTTAGCAGTGACACGTAGGTGCTCAAAAAGGTCCTGTGACATGAGTGTGATGTCCGCTGTGGTATCCAGTAGGGCTTCATGCGTCATCACATCTTCCAGGGTCAATGACAGGAAAAATTTGCGTGCAACCCCCCTTTCGGTCAAATCACACAGAAATTGTTGGACCGGTGGTTCAATGCAGTTTAAGGAGTCGCCTGTTTCGGGCGAGTGAGGTTTCCCAGGTAGCTGGACTACTAAAATGGCACTGGGTGGTGTGGCGTTTTGGAGCTCCTCCGGAGTTGCGGGTGGAGGATGCTTGTTTGTGTCTTTGGTATCTCCCCCCCCCCCTTGTAGTGGGAGGTTCCTCGGGGTTGAGTTGTGGCAACCCTAAAGGGTTGTTCGGGGTGGTCACAATATTTATGGCTAGGACATCTGGCTTCTTGTCCTCTTTCTTCTCTTTTTTCCTCTTCAGTTCGTCAAGTATACATTGGAGAGTTTCCAAGTCTTCACAGCTGAAAATGGGCTTTTCTTTCTTCTCCCAGGGTTTGGTGCCAAACTTACCAGGGGGAGGTCTTGCTTCCCTGTTGAAGTTTTTCTGGCGGTACGAGGGAGGTGACCATCTCTCGTGGTTACGTGAGTCTCGAAATCGATATCTGTCATCCTGGGTATCTGTAGCGTATTCTTGTGACTTACCTGGTGGGCTTGGCCTCCGACAGTAGTCAGGTTTTGGTGATGTTGACTTGGAGCTTGGTGTAGAAAATTTTGCCGGGTTCTGACTCGACTTAACTTGACTAGAGGACTGTCGTGGTTTTACTTGTGACCGAGGTGCTGAAACAGGGGCTGACCTTGGGGCACCCTCTAGGTCCAGGGTGTCCGATGCGGTGTTGACAGCTAACACCGTGGTAGGCACGGTATGCTTCTGATTGCTTTGTCGCTGTTTCTGGAATGCGTAATGTGCGAACTCTCTTAGCTGGTTTATCGAGTTTGACCTTGGGTTAGCTATGACTCTAAGGTGGTGTCTGACCGTGGGATGGAGATTCTGAATGAAAAGAGCCTTGAAATTGTGGTCTTCTTCCATCCCGGGCATGTTTTGAGATCCGAAATATGCGTGCAGGAGTCGCTGGTAGTATGCCTGTGGGGGCTCTAAGCGACCCTGTTTCACAGCTAGGGCTGTCGCTAGCCCTGACTGTAGGTAGTCGTCGGAGAACTCCTTTTCAATGGCTTCGTAGAGTTTCCAGTGGTTCATTTTGATATCCAATGGCTGCCGATCTATAAATTTTGATACCGACCTGTTGGATGTCAACTTAATCAAATAAATGTGATCATCGACCATAGCATCAGGGTATTTATGCAAATAGTAGTCAATGTGTTGCAAATAAGCCCTAGTATTAGGTGACCCACTGGTTGAGGGGTCAAATTTTGTGACGTGGCGAGCAATCTTATTGAGGTCTCCATCGGATAGGATTTGCAAACGTCTTTCGCGTTGCTGTTCGGGTCCAAACGGGTCAGGTAAGTGTGCTCCGGGGGAATCCCCGTCCTATGAGGGGATGCCCCCCTTTGCTGAAGGAACCGGCCTGTTTATGGTTTCTGGTCTCGGGTCCCTTCGTTTGCGGTAGTCTTCCAGCTCTTCTTTGACGTCCTGAAGGCCTTGTTGTGCTTCTCATAGGAGCAGTTTACATTTCCTATAGTCGGAGTTTGTGTCGCCCAATTGAAGTTCAACTTCCTTGAGTTGGTTCTCTTTATGAAGCAGGATGGTTCCCAATTCCTCATTTTCTTGCTGAAGTGAGGTATTGTCGTCTTCCAGTTGTTGCTTTTCTTGCTTTGCTTGTTCCAAATTTAGCAATGTCTGATCAAGCGTAGCTTGGGTATCTTCTTGCTCTATGCGAGCTTGTTCCTGCTTTTTCATAAGTGATTTGTTCTCTTCCTGGAGAGAGAGGATGGTTGATTGTTGTTTTGCCAATTCCTTTTCGGCATAGAGTACTTGGGATTCAGCTAATCTCAGCCTTGCAACTAATGCTAGTGCAAACTTTCCTAACACACCGGGGATTTTCTTTGCTTTCTGTGGATTGGTTTCGCATTCATCCAAAAGTTTTTTCGTGATTTGCTTCAAATCTTTGGGTGGAGTATCCTGAACTTGTTTGGAGAAACCGGGTATAAGGTCGGAAGCCAACTCTTCTAATGTTACTTGAAGGTCATCCAATTCGTCAAGTGGACTCGACATGTTTGACCGTTTGTGTAATGCTTAGCTTGAAATCAATTCATTGATTACAGCTAAAGTTGTGAGTCAAGAGTTAACCTTGAGTGTTGTTTTGCAGTGAGGGTAGTTAGAAGCTTCTTTTTGGAGTTTGTTTCAACTTACAGGCTTGTAGGAAGGGAAGTAAATATTTTGGAATTATTTAGAAATGTGGAATATGTGTAAATTTATTTGTTGACACTGTATTTTTATTTGTATTTCACAAGACAAACAAACAAAAATGTGTGGATCGACTTCTTTCACTTCAGTTATCAAAGTGTAGTTTTGGAATAGTCCTAAATAACTAGGTTGTGAATTTTTCGTTGAATCTCAATTGAAAGTAATGATTTTATTTACAAAAGGAAAGCAACAAAAACAGAAAAGGTTAAATGCTTTAAGGCTTTAGAGTTATAAGTCTTCACTTTGTTTTAAAGTTAGAATTGGCTTTGTTTTTATTTGTTAAAGCCTATTTTCATTTAGAGCTTTTAAATGTTTTAGTATTTAAAGATTAGGAAACAAATGGATTGTCTTTGCGTATTGTCACTAAGGCTTCCTTAGGATTAAGGTTAATGATGATTTCTAAAAAAAAAAAAAAAAAAATTGTTTTACAGACTAATCAAAGTTTTCACCTTTTGACTTATTTCAAATCTTGGTGAGAAATAGTGAGTTGGTTAAATGTTTTCCTTCTCCTGGGGAGGAAACATGAATCAAAAGCAACACACTGACTGTAAATAAGCTAAAACTTTCAAGTGTTAATTGCTGAATATGGTTTCCTAATTTTGGAAAATTTTGGTTAAATATTTAGTAAATCACTAAATCCTTTACCAACATGCACAGGATTAACATTAACTTGAGTCTAAATAAACATTGTCATTTATTTGAATCCCTAAGTTGAATGGCTTCCTGTGAAAGAAATCGCACAGTGTGTGGCACATATGTTGGTTCATATCTCCCACAAGTGTATGGCTTATGTGGATTGGGGCTTCACGTCTTGAGGGACAAAGAGTCTGGGCTGGCAGAGGTCGACAGGAGATGACGAGGAGGTGTGAGTTTTGACCTTTGTCTCAGAGAAGAGGCCCCGGAGGGATTCCCGGAACATCGGAGAATGAGAGACAATGGTGAATCTTCAAAGACATTGCATTGTGACTGTATGTTTGCAGAAGCACCATGTGACTTGAGTTCTTAATCCCCGAGATGTATAAGAATGTGATGTGACATGATTCTGCCTCTTTTGGCTACTTGAGAATGATGGAGATTGTGTTCTGCAATAAAGCTGAACCTGAGAAATAAACTCAGCCTCATCATTGAACACAACTTCCACACTGGTGACCCACGACAAAGAATGAGCGGAGAGAATTCTCCCGAGCGGAGCTCATCAGAGGCCAGCCTGATGGCTGCCTCCACGCTCCGGCTGCCCGATTTCTGGCAGCATAGCCCGCACTCCTGGTTTAGCGCAGTCAAGGCGCAGTTCAACCTCCGGAGAATCTCGAAGGATGACACGAAATTCTACCATGTGGTAGCGAAGCTAGACAGCCACACGGTCCAGAGGATAGAAGATCTGGTTAATCACCCACCGGACACCGACAAGTACAGCGCATTGAAGGAGGCGCTGATCAGCCATTTCACCCCCTCGGTGCAACAGCGAGCAGAGGGGCTCCTAGCGTTGACGGAGTCGGAGAACGACAGACCTGCGGACCTGATGGTGAAGATGCTGAGGCTGAAAGACTCCGAGGATGGCAAATTTATTTTCGCCCACCTTTTCCTCCGGACCCTGCCGCCAGCAGTGAGAGTGACCCTGGCAGACTCACCCCGATTGGCCAAGCGAGACTACCATGGGCTGAGCAAGGAGGCGCAGAGACTCGTCGACGCCCACAAGTGGAGCGCGGTTTCGGCCGCGGCAGCTGAGCCAGGAACGGCGCCCGGAAGCGGTTTGGAGCCAGTCGTGGCGGCGACAGACGCACCAACGACGGCGGCGACAGGCACCAGGCGACGCAGAGCCGAAGACGGCCTGTGCTTCTACCACTGCCGTTTTGCCGAGAGGGCACACAGATGTCTCCCACCGTGCCACTTCAAGTGTCAGGGAAACGCCAAGACCGGGGGCCGGTAGCAGCTGCGACCCTCGGAGAAGAAAACAAGCTGCTTTACCTGACGGATGCACACTCAGGGAAACAATTCCTCGTGGACACGGGCTCCCAGCTGAGTTTCGTCACGCCTATCTACGCGGAACGGTTGATGCCGTCTAAAGCTCCCTGGGTGTCAGTGTCAGCAGCGAATGGCTCAGCGATTAAGACCTTCGGTGAGAGGACCATGCTTCTGTCTTTACAGGGCCGTTCATTTGAGTGGACCTTTATTGTAGCGGCAGTCAGTTTCAACATGTTAGGGGCTGATTTTTTGTGCTCACATGGTTTATTGGTTGATCTTGCTAATAGACGTCTGGTTAATGCACTGTCTTTCCATTCTATTCCCTGCACAGCTCGGGTGGCCCCGCCGACTGCACATGCCAACGTCACAGCTGCGGGTGGTAAGTTTCATGCTCTGCTCACTCAGTTCCCAGCACTCACAGTCCCAAAGTTTTCGGCGACAGTGGCCAAACATGGGGTGGAGCATTTTATCACCACCACTGGGCCGCCCGTTTTTGCAAAAGCTCGGCGCTTGCACTCAGCTAAGCTGGCAATAGCGCGCAAGGAATTCGCCAACCTGGAAAAACTGGGCATAATTAGACGCTCGAACAGCCCCTGGGCTTCACAGTTACACATGGTCCCAAAGGCTGATGGCTCGTGGCGGCCTTGTGGCGATTTCCGCAGGTTGAACAACATTTCGGCACACGACCGCTACCCGATTCCACACATCCAGGACTTTTCAGTTCATTTGACGGGGGCGCGCATTTTTTCTAAAATAGATTTGGTCCGCGGCTACCATCAAGTCCCGGTGCGCGCGCAGGATATACCCAAAACAGCGGTAATAACTCCTTTCGGGCTTTTTGAGTTTTTGCGCATGCCGTTTGGCTTAAAGGGTGCCGCGCAAACTTTCCAACGCATGATGGATACAGTTTTACGCGACCTTCCTTTCGTGTTCGTCTATTTGGACGACATTTTGGTAGCCAGCATGTCCGAAGACGAACACGAAATCCACCTCACAGCGGTTTTTCGGAGACTGGCAGAGCACGGGTTAATAATTAACCCAGCGAAGTGCCAGTTTGGGGTGGCGCAAATTGATTTTTTTGGGGCATCGCATTTCACCAGAAGGAGCGGTTCCCCTGCCCGATAAGGTTCACGCGATAACAAATTTTCCCCAACCTCAAACGGTAAAAGCGCTGCAGGAGTTTCTAGGAATGGTTAATTTTTACAACCGGTTTCTTCCGAGCGCAGCGCGGCTCATGCAGCCACTGTACACGGCACTAAAGAAACAAAAGCCCACAAATAAGGTCGAATGGTCTCCGGAGCGGGAGCGCGCTTTCTCCCAGGTCAAATCAGCCCTTGCAAGTGCGGTTTTGTTAGCGCACCCAGTTCCAACAGCCCGTTTGGCGCTCACCACCGACGCTTCTAAATTAGCGGTGGGGGCGGTCATTGAACAGTTTGTGGCAGGGACCTGGCAGCCGCTCGCGTTTTTTAGCAAATCCTTGCGCGATAACGAGCGTAAATACAGCGCGTTCGACAGGGAGCTTTTGGCCCTACACTTGGCCACCCGTCATTTCCAGTTCTGGCTGGAAGGGCGCCGTTTCACCGCATTCGTGGACCACAAACCGTTAACGTTTGTGATGGCCAAGATCTCAGAACCTTGGTCAGCCCGACAGCAAAGGCAGCTAGCCGCGATATCGGAGTTCACCACCGATATCCAGCATGTCGCAGGTAAACACAATGTAGTGGCAGACTGTCTCTTGCGTGCTGTGGCAACGCCAGGCCCCGTGGGGGCAGACTCTGCAGTTGGCGAAGTTGCAGTGCAGTTGGCGAAGGCCCCCTGCCGTGGCAGGCCACCGAGAAGGCATTCTCCAGAGCTCCCACAGAGATGTGCTAACAAATCTAATCCACAGGTGCGAGGAGACGCTGCAGAGGCAGCAAAGCCGGCTTACAGCAGGTTTGGCAGGAGGTTAAGACCTAAGAGACTGGGGGATTGATTTTTGTTATGTGGTAATGTTTTTATGTTATGCAGTTCTGATTATGTTTGTCCCATGCAGACTATTAGTTACGCCTTAGAGCTCCAGCAAGGGAAGTTGCGCGTGCACTCCCCTTGCTGGAGCTCTAAGGCGTAACTAATAGAGTGACGGTTTCATGATCGCAGTCTCTAAATCGAACACCAATAGTATTGCTGAATAATCAATAATAACTCTCACTCAATCAGATACAAGAATGACCAAATAAACAGCTAAATCCATTACAAATAACATTATCCTAAGTAACAAATATTTATCTTGAATGCTTGAGTAACAAATACAAATATAGTAACAGTATCTTATATGGCAAATGTCTTTCCATCTATCACAAGACAGGAAGATGAGGATGATAAAGGAATTTAAGATGGAAAAATATGAAGCGGGAAGTAAAGCCTGCCTCCAACAGCACAGCAACATCTGGCCAACACTGTCAACTTTACATCTGGAATACGTCTCACAGAGGTCATTTACACATTGGCAAGACATAGGTTACACGTCCAGCCAAACGCTGTGCGTTGGGTCACTGCTTTTGCTCTTCATGCCCTTCAGTGTGTGCGGGGTTTAGGACTGACTCTGTGCTGACTGGATAATACGCGATGCTACTTAAAAGTGTTTATCACGGACTTCCGGTCTGGACACCATGGTGATAGCAGCTTAACACTGAAGCTCCCAGACCCGATCTAGGAAAATACCTTGAAAATCAGATTTAACGGATTTTTGGAAGAGTGAAAATCAAAACACAAAGTCATTATGCCTAAAGGAAAACAGAAGAAATCGACATTTATCAGGCCAAGACACGCATCGGCCGGAGAATCTGATCCGGAGGATATCCTTTCAGAAGAAGAGGAGCTGAATGAAGCTAGCAACAAGGTTAGCTTAAAAATGGTACTTAAAGAATTAAGACAATTTCGCCGAGAGTGTTGGGCCGAATTTGGTGAAATTAAAGACGAAATAAAAAGGACAAACAGCAGAGTGGACCAGGCTGAGGACCGAATCATAAGAAGAATAAATAGAAGAATAAGAAGAATAAAAGGGCTGGAAGAAACCGTGCTGGAACTACACAAACAACAGTCAAGACTGGAGGCTAAGCTAACTGACCAAGAAGGAAGACTAAGAAGAGACAACATAAGAATTCTTGGTCTGAAAGAAGGAGTCAAGGACGGTTTCACCACAATGGCGGCATGCGTGGAATCCTTACTGAGAGAGAAGTTGGAAATTCCCCAAACCACCGACTTGAAGATAGAAAGGGCGCACCGTACATTAGCCCCTAGGCCAGCGGCAGAAGCGCCACCAAGATCGGTGGTGGTGAAGTTCTCCAACTCCAGAATAAAAGAAGAGGTTGTAAGACTGGCTTGGCAGAAAAAAGGATTTATGCACCAAGAGAGAAAAGTTTTCGTGGAGCACGACTACGCCCCAGAGGTCCTTAAAAAGCGTTGGGAATACAACGACGCTAAAAAGGTACTACGAGAGAAGAAACTGCGCTTCCAGACTCCATTTCCGGCGAAGCTGAGGGTGTTTTACGGAGATGAGACGTGTCTCTACAACTCGGAAGAAGCAACCACGGATATGGAGAGAAGAGGACTCCCTGTAACGGTGTATAAACCTGCAGCAGACCCGATCGAAAGAATCAAGGCTCAAACGTGGTCCACACAGAGACCCTCAAAATCCACGGGCCAGCAGCGGGAAACCCAGCGCCAGAGCTATAAGGAAAAACTGAGCGTTTTCAGGAGGGAATAACGATATTTTTAATCAATCTGCGCATCAAACCCTCCTCCTACAAGGTAACAAACATTAAAGGAGATGCAGAATCAGCAAGTGGTAAAACATTTCATGGAACAGACATAATATTAGAAACAAATAAGTCTTTAAAAAAAAACAAAAAAAAACTTGTTAAAATAGAAATGTGACAATGAACCACATGAACTCTCCACACTAACAAATACTGTATTAACGTGACTGTTTGCTGTGATGGTGGTGGGAGGTTGTGCACAATTTCATAGGGTATAGGCATTAAAAAAAATAAATAAATAAAATAAAAAAATAAAATAAAATCATTACAAGTTCGGATTGGGATCTGAAATTCACGTTAAAAACATGGGACAACTTACAGGGGTAAGAGAGGGCCCTCAGCACGTAACGGAGTCTGAGGAATTTCCCTCAGAGCCAACACACCATCAAGGCTCTTCTAAGGTCACTAAAAAGACCTCAGCTGAGGAAGATCTTTTGTCAGTTTTTTGTTTTAAAGTTTTATATACTATGTTCTTAATGTTTTTTATGTTCTTAATGTTCTTTCAGTTTCTGAGTAGCATAAAAGAGGGCCACCACACTGTTATACTAAATAAGACAACACAATGGAGAAACAGGGTGTAACCAAAATAATCTCATATAATGTAAAAGGGATCCTGAATCCAGTTAAAAGATCCAAGATTCTAGGCAAAATGAAAAAAGACAAAGCAGGAATAATATTTTTACAGGAAACCCACCTAACAGACGTGGAGCACACTAAACTCAATAGACAAGGGTTTAAAATGATCTCTTCATCTTCATGACCACAGAATACTTCTAAGGAAACTGGAAAGGTATGGTATAAGAGGGGTAGGACTGAGTTGGGTGGAAAGTTATTTAAGTAACAGACAACAATTTGTACAAATTGGAGAGCACAAATCACCCTGCATGGACATCACTTGTGGTGTGCCCCAGGGGTCAGTTTTGGGACCCAAACTCTTTATCTTGTATATAAATGACATATGCCAAGTATCAAAAATTCTGAAATTTATTTTGTTTGTGGATGACACAAATATCCTTTGCACTGGTGAGAATTTGCAGCAGGTTTTAGAGGTGGTCACAACTGAAATGGAAAAATTAACGCAGTGGTTCAACAAAAATAAATTATCTCTAAATCTAAAAAAAACAAAGATTATGTTGTTTGGAAATTATAAAATAAATCATGAAATAATGATAACGATAGATGATACCAGAATACAAACAGTACAGGAAAATAAGTTTCTGGGGGTGACGCTAGACAGTAAAATCTGCTGGAAACCTCACATCAGTCACATCCGGGCTAAATTAGCAAAATGTATAGGCATACTGGGGAAGACAAGACACATCGTGGACTATAAATCATTGGTCTTATTGTACAATTCACTGTTTTTACCTTATCTTAACTACTGTGTAGAAGTCTGGGGAAACACCTACAAGACCAACCTACAAGCAATATGCACATTACAAAAAAGAGCTATAAGGATAATAAACAATGCAGGATATAGAGACCATACCAATTTGTTGTTCTTGAAGTCACATGTCATAAAGTTCATCGATTTAGTTAAATTTAAGACAGCACAAGTAATGTACAGGGCAATTAACAATCAACTCCCAACTAATATACAAAAAATATTTAAAAAAAAGAGACAATGATCATAATTTGAGAGGAGACTTAAACTTCACAAAACCCAAGATACGTACAACCAAGAAAAGTATGTGCATATCTGTCTGTGGGGTGGATTTGTGGAACAGTCTGGAGCCGGAACTGAAACTATGTACAAACAAAAATCAATTTAAAAAGAGGTATAAGCACCATTTGTTGAAAGGATATATGTTAGAAGGGTAGAATTTATATGTACGATTCATTATGTTCACTCTGGGACATTATGGGACACTAAGGAATGGTGGGTGGGACAGCACTGTGTGTATCTGTGTCGTTTGAGACTGGTTTTGAAATATAGACTTCATTGTATGTTAGAATGGACAGGTGTTAATGTCGATCTGTAAAAAATACAGTAAATTGTTTACTTGGGGTATTAAAGGTAGTAATTTGTATAAAATTCACATGGGTGTATCGATGGAAAAGAGGAGTTGGAATTAATAAGTGTTCACTTCTTCCTTCTCCCTTTCGAACAGTGTATACTGTAACTTTATTGCATTTGCTATTTGCTTGTTTTTTGTAATATTTTTTGTGTTCGAAATAAATTATCTATCTATATCTATCTATATATCTATATCTATATATCTATATCTATATAAGTCAGGGAGGAGGAGGGGAGTAGCGACATTGATCTCAACCAAAATTATATTTGAAAAAGAAATCAGAACACAAAGATAAAGAAGGGAGATTCAGCATGGTACTTGGGCGGCTAGAGGGAGAAGATATCACCCTGCTGAATGTATATGCACCTCCAGGGGCTAACTGGAAATTTTATAAAAATGTATTTGACCTAATGATAACTAAAGCCCAAGGTTTAGTGATATGTGGTGGAGACTTCAATCTAAGACTGAATCCATACTGGGATGCAACAGGTAATTCTCCACATCAAAATAACACTCAAAGTAGAAAAACTCGGATGCTACTAAAAGAAATGGGAATCTGTGACGTGTGGAGGGAACTCAACCCCAGTGTAAAAGATTATACATTTTACTCAGCACCACATTCATCATACTCAAGGACTGACTATTTTTTATGTTTAATAGAGACATTGGAAGAGTAAAAACATGTAAAATAGGACTGATGGATCTCTCAGACCACAGTCCGATCTATATGAGATGAGAGATGAGATGAGATTCAACTTTATTGTCATTACACATGTATGAATACAAGGTAACGAAACGTGACTTGGCATTTGGGCACGCTCTGCAGAGCGCATCCAAGGCCGGGGCAGCCGCTAGGCGCCAGTCATATATGGACTTAAACATCCAAAAATACACAAATAATACATTTTCTTGCAGGTTAAATTCAAATGTGCTGAAAGGATCACTGAAAGATGAATTGGAATCAGATATTCTCAGATATTTGGAAGAAAATGATAATGGAGAAGTATCCCCTTTAATACTGTGGGATGCATGCAAAGCTGTAATAAGGGGAAAGATTATCGCAAAACTGGCAATCCAAAAGAAACTGAGACAAGAAAAACTAATCACATTAGAGTCAGAACTTAAGAACCTAGAAAAAGAGCACAAAGACAACACTCATTCTAATGACTCGCTCAAAATTAAGGAAATTAAAAAACAAATAAATGAGATCTACACAATAGAAATCCAGAAGAAACTTACATTTCTGAAACAAAAATACTATGAAACAGGCAGCAAATTGGCAAAATTACTAGCCTATAAATTGAGGAAACAACAAACGGAGAGAGCAATCTACAAAATCAGAGAACCAGTATCAAAGGAAATAAAATGTAGAATTCAGGATATTCTTAAAAGCTTCGAGAACTACTACAAGAACTTGTACTCCCTCAAAAAACATAAAAACACATCCGAAGCCTTCCTAAACACATTAAACCTTCCCCAACTTACTGAGTCACAAAATAAAACACTACTGTCAGAAATACAACTTAAAGAATTAGAAAAAGCAATTATGAAACTTAAAGCTAACAAATCCCCAGGAGCAGATGGCTATACAGCAGAGTGGTACAAAACCTTTAAACAGCAACTATCTCCTCTCCTCCTGAAAACATTTAACTATGTCCTCCACACAGGGGAAATCCCCCCCTCCTGGAGAGAAGGGGTCATTGCAGTCATACCTAAACCTGAAAAGGATAAACTAGACTGATCCAACTACAGACCAATCAGTGTATTAAATCAGGACTATAAGCTTTTTACCACTATCCTTGCCAAAAGGTTAGAAATTATACTGACAGACTTAATTCATTTAGACCAAACAGGTTTTATAAGACAAAGACAGACACAAGACAACATTAGACGCACTTTACACATAATTCATCATATAAAAAATATAACTTAAATGCAGCCATACTGGGATTAGATGCTGAAAAAGCATTTGATTCCGTTGACTGGTCTTTCCTATATAGAATCTTATCCAGTTTCAATTTTCATAACAACTTCATTAGAACTATACAGGCATTATATAAAAAACCAACAGCTAAAATAAGGATTAACAGTAAATTATCATCATCTTTTGAACTGGAAAGAGGATGTCGTCAGGGCTGCCCCTTGTCTCCACTGCTCTTTGCAATCTTCATAGAACCTCTGAGCCAATGGATAAGACAGAATCAAAAAAATTCAAGGTATTACACTTGGTCAGAAGGAACATAAAATAGCACTCTTTGCTGATGACATTTTAGTATACCTGGGGCAGCCGGACACCTCTTTTCCAGAACTAATCTCAGTTTTTTCAGAGTATGGAGATTTATCGGGGTACGAATTAAACTTGCATAAAACCCAAGTTTTAACATTCAACTATGACCCAAATCAATATTTACTAAGCAAATTCAAAACTAACTGGGAGATGGAATCTATGAAATATCTGGGGGTCAATATCCCGAAACAACTCAACAAAATTATAACACTAAACTATGATCCACTGATGGCAAAAATAAAATCTGATCTAGCAAGATGGAATATGATACCATTCTTAGGTACTGCACAAAGAATTGAAGCAGTCAAAATGAATATACTTCCACGTCTTCTATACCTTTTCCAAACAATACCGGTAGAACCTCCCAAAAAAACATGGCAGGAGCTGGACAGAAGGATCTCAAGATTCATATGGCAGGGTAAGAGACCTAGAATCAGATATAGAACCCTACAGCTAAACAAAGACAAAGGTGGGCTCGCGCTGCCAAATATCAGGGACTATTTTATAGCTGCACAAATTAAAACTTTAGTAGAGATATGTAACCCAGTCTACACTGCACAATGGAAGGAGATGGAATGCCAAATAACAAGTGACATCCCCCTACAGGCAATAATAGGGAACAATGCCTTAACTAAACTCCTGAATAACACCAACCCGTGGATAGAGACCCCGCTAAAAATTTGGTTTAAGATAGTCAGAGAGAATCAAGCTAAAGAGCCCTATGGACTTCTGCAATGGATTGCCTATGATCAAGACTTTACCCCCAATAAAACAGACACTAGATTTAAAGAGTGGAAAGAGAAAGGGCTGATAAAATATTACAATTTTTTTAAGGGGCAAACTTTAAGAAGTTTTGAAGATTTGAAAAAACAAGGTCTAATAAATCAAGATCTTTACAGGTTCTTTCAGCTTAGACACCACATAAACAGTATTCTTAAAAAGGAGGATTTGGAAAGGGCCCAGTCAGGTGTTCTGAAGGTCTTCTTAATGGCATATAAAGGGATCCCAGGGATCAGATACATTTCTAAAATATATCAAGGTCTTCAAGACTTAAAAGGAGACAACACATCATATATAAAAGAGAGATGGGAAAAAGAGGGGAATTTCACTTTACAATTGGAAATATGGGAAAAGCTAAATAAACAGCAATGGAAAGGTACCTCATCCCTGCAGTGGAGAGAATTTGGATGGAAAAATTTGGTAAGATTTTTCAGAACACCTGCACAAAACAAATTTACCCATAAGGGGTTGAACTGTTGGCGCTTGTGTGGTGAAAAGACTGCAAATCATTTTCATGTGTTTTGGTCATGCCCAATTATCCACCAATATTGGACCAACATACAGACAATATTGGGGAAAATATTCAAAATAACAGTTCCCTTTTCTTTTGTAACTTTGTATTTGGGTTTACTACCGGACTCACTGGAAAGACGAGAAGATAAATACTTATTCAATGTTTTAATATTGGCAAGTAAAAAAGCCCTAACTAAAAAATGGATGTTGAAGGACTGTCCTACACCTGAAGATTGGATTAACGTGATTCAAGACATTTACTCGATGGAAAAGTTGACATTCGCACTGAGACAGGACATGGATGGGTTCATGAACTTTTGGCAACCCTGGATCGCATATGTGTCTTCCATTAGATCTAATCTTTGACAAATACCATTTCAATAATGGTCCAGCTCTTTGTTCCAACACTACTCAGATGCTCTTTTACTTTTATTTACTTAATTTTCTGTTTGTTTGTTTTTTGCTGTTCTGTTTGTTTGTTTATTCATTTTTTTTGTTTGTTTTGTTTTGTTTTTATTTAATTCTCCTTAATTTCACTTTTTCTTTCACTTTAAAAAAAAAGGGGGGGTGTTGTAATAACTATCCTACCAATGTTGTCAAATAGCAAAAAATAAGGGAACGTGATGAAAATGTAAACAATGCAATGCTGTAATGACCTGTATACCCTTTACAAAAACTTAAATAAAAAAAAAAATGAATATACTTCCACGTCTTCTATGCCTTTTCCAAACAATACCAGTAGAACCTCCCAAAAAAACATGGCAGGAACTGGACAGAAGGATCTCAAGATTCATATGGCAGGGCAAGAGACCTAGAATCAGATATAGAACCCTACAGCTAAACAAAGACAAAGGTGGGCTCGCGCTGCCAAATATCAGGGACTATTTTAAAGCTGCACAAATTAAAACTTTAGTAGAGATATGTAACCCAGTCTACACTGCACAATGGAAGGAGCTGGAATGCCAAATAACAAATGACATCCCCCTACAGGCGATAATAGGGAACAATGCCTTACCTAAACTTTTGAATAACACTAACCTGTGGATAGAGACCCTGCTAAAAATTTGGTTTAAGATAGTCAGAGAGAATCAAACTAAAGAACCCTATCGATTACTGCAATGGATTGCCTATGATCAAGACTTTACTCCTAATAAAACAGACACTAGATTTAAAAAGTGGAAAGAGAACGGACTGATAAAATATTACGATTTTTTTAAAGGGCAAATTTTAAGAAGTTTTGAAGATTTGAAAAAACAAGGTCTAATAAATCAAGGCCTTTACAGGTTCTTTCAGCTTAGACAGACATATATTACATACCATACCAAGCAGCTGTACTGTATATGCATTCTATGGTTTTTTTCTCATATATCATACTGTTTGACAGTCTGGGCTCAAGCAGCTCCTTCCACAATAAAACATATAGGTTCATTATATAATCAAACTCTAAAAATCTTGGATAAAAAGACCATTAAGTGGCATCACTGTTATATTAAAAAAAAATACAATCTGTAGGGAGCTTGGAATGAAGAAGTGATGTGATTTTATAAATCAAAGTTTATTATCAGCTTCACCTCCCTAACATGTCTCATCTCGGTGCAGAAGCAGAATAAGAGGTCGAGCGCAGTCAGGCCTTCATACTTATACCCACACTCAACAAAAGACATTGCATATCAAAGCTGACATCCCACATTAACATAATCCCCCTCCATTGTCCTCCATCTCCTCCACCTGACTCTGGGTGGTCAGGAAGTTCGATCCGGTCTCCACCGCTGCGACTCGGTCTGTTCTTTGATCCTCGCCGGTGGTTGAGACCTCTTGTCCTGTTCTGAGGCGTGAGGTCATTCCACATATGTAATCACTAAACATTCTAATATGTCTATACATATGTAGGTATGGAATATATAATTAATATAAGCCACAGCCCCCCCCCCCAAACGACTAAGAAAAGGACAATCAAATTAAGTTTACAGTTTAAGATAATCTCTATGACATATTATACTGTTAAACATCTTGACAGGGAAAACAAGGAATGTTGGGAAAAACTGTATATACTGTATGCATATAAACAGTTATCATTTTATTAATGATTCATGAAATGAAGATTGATATTCTTATATGTATGATGCTTTTTCTTATTAGTCATAAATACAACTTGTGCTTCTTATAATCACTGTTAGTGACTAAGCTGCATCACCCTTCTGTTTATTCGTCTGATGTGTGATAAAAGAGTGTTGACATATATGCTGTATCAAGACTTGTCCCCTGTACACCCTGTGCATCTTATTTTATCTGCAAAAGACTGTTGTATGTTATCATTTAACCATTTCATCTGTTAACTATGAGTTGTTTCCCCCTCTCTGCCTTTACTGAGTGGAGAAGCAGATGTTCCCCCCCCGCGATAAGAGTGTTCATGCAATTTATCTCCTACACACACTTGAAGACATACAGAGCGTACTTTTGCTTATGTGGTAATTCTGTTTGTTCTGCTTTTGCTGAGTGTATATAAAGAAAGCAACTGCGGATTGTCCGGCAGTATTCAACTCGCCCTGTATGTGGGTTGATTACTCCTTGCAAGTAAAAACTTCAAAGGCTCTGCGTGTCTTAAGTCTGATCTTTGATTCAGTCTAATACCTTTTTGTACTCTGTATTTGTGAGGTTATATTTCAGACTTCTGACATAGCTGGTGCCGAAACCCGGGACAGCTGAGATCCAGGTGGAGCGGGAAGGGATGTGTGTCCTGCAGGTTGAAAATTGGAAACCCGACTTGAGGGAACACTGCCAGAGACTCTCCTTCTCCCGGCTCTAATCTGGTGACGGCTGTCCTTACTGATAGAGCCTAAAAAGTAAGTTACAAATTTTTCCCTTTTCAGACTGACTGTAGTAGACGTATATGAAGAATAACCGAGCCTCACAATTCACAATTTCCCATTTTTAAAGAACCACGGGTCAGCTGACGAGCAAGTAATGGTAGTACAAGGCGGCGTCCTGTACTTTTCCTTGTGGTTAAAAACCGCTGCAGGAATGCAGTGGTCTTAGGAAGTAACGTGACGGCGATTCACGGTTACTGACCGGTCAGGTTTTAAAATAAAGAGGGGTGCAGGAGACAGTGTGACGGCGATTCACAACTGTTTGGTGGTCAGGTTTTAAAATAAGTAGGGTGAAGGAATTCACCCCAAATTGGGCAGTAATAGTGTTAAACAGTCGGTGTACTGATAAACGTCCCTGACCACGAACACACCCCAAAAATTGGCCAGTAATACGGTTACAGTGGGCGTACTGTCAACGTCCCTGACCATCTAAAAATGGGGAATTGTGTTAGAAGACCAGATAGGCAGACGAATAAACAGAAGAAAAAACAGGACATAGCGCGCGCAGCTGTAAAAATTACAATAACAGACAAAATGAAAAGGGAAAAATAAAGGATCCAGAAAAATACTTAAATAAATGGAAAAAAGGATTTCTCATTCAAGCCCACGTTGAACGTGGATGAATGCCAGGCATTGTTAACAACCATTAAAATGACGTCTAATAAACCTGTTAAAACAGGCAAACCCAGTGCGGAGCTCCAATGTGCCATCTTGTGGTCACAAGCGGCAGAGGCTTCCCAACGGAAATCTGATGAAGCCAGAGAAAAGCAGAAACAAATGAAAACTCCACTATTGGAAAATCCACCCCCATACCCCAAACCGGGACCTAAGGCGGGCCCGTATTCCACTCTTTCACAAGAAGCCCAAGAGGTTGGGAAAAGGAGGAAGCAAATAAAATCATAATAATTAGACCATAATATTTAAAGACGGACGGATTAAATGGCAGCAAAACTGGATAACGTTAAAATGGACAATGAGAACGTTGTTTTATCTATTATCTATTCTGTGTGTGTGTGTGTGTGTGTGTGGTTGATCTGTGAAGAAAGTGGTCTAAATATGGGTACGTTTACAAAGTTTTGGGTTTTTATTTTTTCAATTTAACTCTGTGGGGTCTTGATTAATGTTGCGTACGTGATAAACTGTTTACATATTTAAAAAAAAAAAAAAAGGAAAAAAAAGCAATTTTGACGCATTACTGACCTTTGTCCTTGACTGAAATATGACAGTGCACTTTATAGGGAAAAAAGGACTGACGTGTGACAATGTGACTACAGGCCACACTATGATCATATTATGATGTCATTTAATAATGCCTAATCACTGAAGATTTTATGTTTACCCTATATCACATGATTTAGAGCACAGAGGATCAAAACAGATTGATAATTAATGTGTCTGTGCATATGATCTGCCAGAGGCTGTGGATTATCAGACAAAGGTCTTGGAGAAAGAATCACTTTTTGAAGCCAAGTATGACTTTGTATGACATTGTAGATAACATAAGGTGTACTGATTCAAATGACTTTGACTTTACAAATGTAATGTTTATATGATTTTATACTGATATTACTCACCACATAATGGTGCGGTAACAATATATTTCAGAAATGTGACAGCAATGAGGGATGTGCTTCTCCTGATTCAGCGGTGGCCAAGCTGGGACAGGGTGAACTACATTGCACTCCATAATTTACCAAGGAATGTATGAAATAGGGACATTCCTTGTAAAACATTAAATCGAATTCTAAATTAGGCAAAACGTCCGCCTTTCCTTTGACTGAAAGAATGTGACACAATATTTCAAATTCAACCCATCTGTGTTCAATTGGACAAACTGATCTTATTTATCAATGCTGAAGCATATCAAAAATGCACAGAAAGTTATTTTGTTTTCTTAAATGAAATTTGTAAACTATTTCAAGAGATGTCACAAAAAGAAGCTATAATTATTGAGATATTAAGCCTCCATGTATCAAAACAGAGGGTATCAAAGAAATTAATTAGCAAATAATTAGCAATCCCCAGAAAAATAGATAATGCATAAAAATTATCAATAAATGCAATTTTATTTACATAAGTGCTTTTCATTTCATTTTCTGTAGTGCCCAGGATAAACATATGGCTGCAGTTATAACTCAAATACAGGCTGGGCAATACAGACCACCTTTTTATTATTGATGGGATAATACAAATAATAAGATCATGCCCTCTATTATCCTACACATTTCCCATGTTGTGGAGGAGGGGGCGAACAGCAACTCTCTCCCTCTCTCTACTTAGCAAAGGAAGAAGCGAGCGACAGGCTTGCTCTGTAAAAACAGAAGTGTGCTTATGCTGTAATGGTGTTGTCTGGGGTTAACTTATCTGTATTCTGTACAGATAGTAAATATGCTTATAGCACATGCCACCTGCATAACGCTACTCACTGTGCTGCTATTGGTCTTTTAGGAACCGTCAGTCTCATTAATAATGTTGATGTTTTAAAAGACTGTCAAAATAATATGGACCTTCCTCCTGTTTCATGTGTAAATAATTAGATATACATTTGGCTTGTCTGATGAAAATTTGCTCTGCCACCCACATTATACAGATGAGCTGTCCTGGTGGCACATGGCCAACCATGTGCCAACAGGAGGAAATCAATGATGAGGATGATGGGAAAAACTGTCCTAATATTTTGAAAGAAGTAACAAAAACATGCCAAAAGTGCATCATTTGTTTATAAAATAATGCTCAAGGAGCAATGGAAAGCTGGAAAACAATGTGTTCCATTGTTTGCTCCTCTCCACATGCCCTAGCCCACTGTGCGCATGTGGAGAGGAGCAAACAATGGAACACATCATAGAGGCTTGCCCGCTCCAAAGACTGGAAGGAGGATTACACACCCTCCATACAGCAAACCAGGAGGCAACTGCTTGGCTTAAGGACTTTGCATTCGCTAAATAAATAAATAATGGAAAGCTACAATATTGCTTGGTGTTGATTGACACCTCCACAAAGTGGACAGGAATTCATCACACATCCCCAGCAAATGCCGCATCTGTGTGTGTGAAACTCTATTGAATGATGCTCTTTCCATTTTTGGGGTTCCAGAACTGATTTATGCAGATAATGGAACTCATTTTACAGCACAAACAGTTCAAGACTTAATCCAAGCTGTAAGAAGTAAGATCAAATTTCATAGTATCGGTACAATCAAACAAATGCTGGCAAAAACCACACATGGAAAGGGTGTTACTTGGCCAGAAGCTCTGAAATTAGTCAGACTAACCATTAACTCTATACTAGACCCAAAGACAGGATTATCACCTTTTGAATGTGTTTTTTCATCATCCTTATGTATTACCTGACTTCTCACCACTAACCACACCTAACAAATACACAGATCTTGGTGAACATCTCAGGGAATGTTTTGATTCTGTCAGAAGCTCGCTCTGCTCCACAGAAAGAAACGGATCAACCTGGAGACTATGTCTTCATAAAGAACATAAAGAACCACCACCGACAACACTAGACACTCCCACTCCCACTGCAGTACGTATTGCTGAATGACCATCTCGGATTCACCTTTCACACGCTAAAAGACTACGGGTGCCTGTAAGTGAACTAACTCGTTTCCCTGAGTAAGTCCAGTACAAAGGGGGCATGTCCTTTTAAGGACAAGGCCGTCTCAACCCTGGTGAAGAAAGAGGCCCGGAGGGGTGCTCTCTCAGGTGGAAGCATGGCACCAAAACTATTGATGACTCTGTGTTCAGCACTTCTCCTGGCAGTGGGGTGGTAATCTCTTTCTGATTCAAGGACAAGGAACCCACGAAGCACGGACAATGAACAATACGCATAACCTATGGTACCAGACAATGGTGGTTTCGGTGAGAGGACTGGGAATCGATACTTCTTGCTATGTGTGTTCATTGATTGACTACAATACCCATGATCCCTGTTCCACTGAGTGAAGAGAAAACGCCCGGAGCGACAATAGCGATGAACTCTCGTCTCAGTCTGTTTAATACAAGCAATAATGTTGGACATTGGTTGGTGGGGAATTTGTCAGAAAGGTATCTTAATAGACTGAATGTCACTATTACTGATTACACTGGGTCTAAGATTAGAATATTTAATATTATTGGGATTGGAACTTCTTTGCTTGCAGTTAAGATAAGATAAGATAAGATAAGATAAGCCTTTATTAGTCCCACAACGGGGAAATTCCAGGATTGCAACAGCACAGGGATAGCAACACTCAGAGCAACAATCAGAAGGCAAAAAAAAAAACAAGCAAGCAAGAGCAGCTAATATACATATGTACATATTACTATAAAATATATATATACACACACACACACACAGACACACAGTGCAGAGCATTGTAGCTGGATGGAATAAATATATGAATATATGAACACACAGTGCAGAGCATTGTAGCTAGATGGAATAAATATGTAAATATATAAACACCCACAGTACGGAGCATTGCAGCTAGGTGGAATAAATATGCAAGTATATAAACACACACAGTGCGGAGCAATGTAGCTAGATGGAATAATATGTAGATATATAAAAACACAGTGCGGAGCATTGTAGCTAGATGGAATAAATATATAGATATATAAATATAAACACACCCAGTGCTGAGCATTGTAGCTAGAGAGCTACAATGCTCAGTACAATGCTTAGTACTTAGTACTCAGTACAATACTTAAGTACTCAGTACAATACTTAAGTACTCAGTACTTAAGCTAGCTACAATGCTTGTAGCTAGCTTAAGAAGCATTTAATGAAAGTAAATCCTACACTGTTTACTTCACCAATCTGCTTTCACAAAAATTGTAGTAAAAACAGTTTCAACCTGAGTATTTCACAAAGATGCAATGATACTAAGGAAGTGACCTGTGAAGTGTCATATTATGATTCTGTCTGTAGAAATATATTTCACTTTCCCTACATTGCTGCTGGGAAATTCACCTTAAAGAGGAAAAATTGTACTTTTAACTGTAGCAATAATCCTACTGTTTTTTGGCCAAATGATGTTGGGTATGGATTCTTGGAAAACCAATGAGTACTCTTTTTCCAATGTATGGCAGTGCTCTAGCTATACGCCACATGAATGCTTAATGATGTCAATGTAGGAAATCTTTTGATAATTGCATATGATTAAAAAGATTAATAAAATAATAAACAGGAGGAAAATGTTGGGAAAAATTGTATATACTGTATGCATATAAACAGTTATCATTTTATTAATGATTCATGAAATGAAGATTGATATTCTTATATGTATGATGCTTTTTCTTATTAGTCATAAATACAACTTGTGCTTCTTATAATCACTGTTAGTGACTAAGCTGCATCACCCTTCTGTTTATTCGTCTGATGTGTGATAAAAGAGTGTTGACATACATATGCTGTATCAAGACTTGTCCCCTGTACACCCTGTGCATCTTATTTTATCTGCAAAAGACTGTTGTATGTTATCATTTAACCATTTCATCTGTTAACTATGAGTTGTTTCCCCCTCTCTGCCTTTACTGAGTGGAGAAGCAGATGTTCCCCCCCGCGATAAGAGTGTTCATGCAATTTATCTCCTACACACACTTGAAGACATACAGAGCGTACTTTTGCTTATGTGGTAATTCTGTTTGTTCTGCTTTTGCTGAGTGTATATAAAGAAAGCAACTGCGGATTGTCCGGCAGTATTCAACTTGCCCTGTATGTGGGTTGATTACTCCTTGCAAGTAAAAACTTCAAAGGCTCTGCGTGTCTTAAGTCTGATCTTTGATTCAGTCTAATGCCTTTTTGTACTCTGTATTTGTGAGGTTATATTTCAGACTTCTGACAAGAAAAAAAATCTTTCCAGCAGTCATGATCCTGTAGAGAATTCAGTGGTAACAACAACAGTATAGTAATATCACAAATCAGCCTTAAAACTGTCACGGCACGATAACATAGTTAACAACTCTTTGTCAATTTTGCATCAGTCCCTGTGCCGTCTGGGTTTTAATCTTCTCCCGAATCAGCTGTAGGTCCGCTTTGGTGTCCTGGTGGGACCCTCCTGTAAGGAATCTGCAGCTTGGGGAGGAGAGTGGTTATTTGTTCCCTGCAGGGGGGCTGAGTTTTTTTTCTTGGGGGGGTCTACCCCGCCGAGGTGCTCTCGCCACCCGTGCAGGCTCGTCGCTCAACAAGAAGGCAGGTTTAAGTCTGTCAATGCTGACTGTTTCTTTTCTGTCCCCTAAATCAAGCACAAAATGCTTATCACTAGGTTCCAGCACTCTGAATGGTCCGTCGTATGGTGGATGGAGAGTTGATTTTAAAGCTTCGTGTCTAACAAAAATGAACTCGGCGTTTTTTAAAGCTTGGGGGACAAAAACCTGTGGAAAAGAGTGATGTGCCGGTCCGGGGAGCGTGTCCGGTCCGGTGCTGCTTGAGGGTCTCAGGGCTGGAAGATGCCCAGGCTCTGGATGCTCTGGTAAGAATTCACCTGGGAGTCTGAGAGGTTGTGCAAAAACTAATTCTGCTGGGGAGGCGTCTAGATCCTCTTTAGGCGCAGAACGCAACCCTAATAAAACCCAGGGAAGTTTATTCACCCAATCTGTATCTGTTAGTGAGGCCCTGAGGGCGGCCTTTAAAGATCTGTGAAAACACTCGCATAACCCATTAGCCTGAGGGTGATACGCGGTGGTGCGGTGAATTGTCGCTCCTAAGCTGCTGGCCATGGCTGACCACAGTTCTGAGACAAATTGAGGCCCCCTATCGGACGTGATGTCCGATGGGACGCCGAAACGTGCCACCCAGTTTGTTAAAAAAACGCGAGCGACTTCCACGGCTGTGGTTGATGCCAAAGGGACCGCCTCCGGCCAGCGCGTAGTACGGTCCATCATTGTTAACAGGTGTGTAAAACCTTGAGACGAAGGTAGTGGTCCCACGAGGTCGACATGAACATGGTCAAACCTCCTGGCTGGGATTCGAAAAGGCTCTAGAGGAGCTTTTGTGTGTTTGCATATTTTGGCGCATTGGCAAGACATGCAAGTCTTTGCCCATTCCTTTACATTTTTGCGCAGGCCCGGCCAAACAAACTTTTCCGCAACCATTTTAACCGAGGCAGGGAGTGAACCGAGTCAAAAATGCGGCGGCGCCATGCAGCTGGAACTACCGGGCGAGGTCGGCCGGTTGACACGTCGCAGATTAGGGGGGGTACACCGTCACGTAAACCCCTTTCCTCCAGTCTTAACCCTGTTGGTCCAGACAGGAGCGCGCGCACGTCCGCGTCACTACTTTGTTCCTCTGCCATGGCTGCGTAATCTATCCCTACATGAATTGGGGCCGCGTATGCATCCGCGTTGGCGAAGAGTTCTGCGGCTGAGGTAGTATAATCTGTCTCCTCATGCTCTGGCGATGTCACAGCGCGAGAGAGGCAGTCTGCTACTACGTTAAGTTTGCCTGCCACATGTCGAATGTCTGTGGTGAACTCTGAAATTGCAGCTAGCTGTCTTTGTTGCCTGCCTGACCATGGTTCTGAAATTTTAGCCATCGCAAAAGTGAGTGGTTTATGGTCTACAAAAGCTGTGAAACGCCGCCCTTCCAGCCAGAACTGGAAGTGGCGGATGGATAAATGAAGCGCTAGCAGCTCCCTGTCAAAAGTGCTGTATTTGCGCTCGGTTTGGTTTAAAGATTTGCTAAAGAATGCTAACGGTTGCCAGGTTCCGCCAACGTGTTATTCCACAACTGCCCCTATGGCCAGGTCTGAAGCGTCTGTGGGTAGCGCTATGCGGGCCGAGGGATCAGGGTGAACCAACAATGTGGCATTCGCTAGAGCATTCTTTACTTCCGCGAAGGCGCTTTCACGCTCCGGGGTCCATTCGACCGCGTTGGAAGGCTTTTGTTTTCTGAGTGTGGCATACAGGGGTTGCATGAGTTGAGCTGCGCGGGGGAGGAAACGGTTGTAAAAATTCACCATTCCCAAAAATTCTTGCAGCGATCTGACCGTTTGTGGTCGTGGAAAATTTTTTACCGTGCAGACTTTGTCTGGCAATGGGACTGCCCCCTTTGGTGAAACTCTGTGTCCCAAAAAATCAATTTGTGACACGCCGAATCGGCATTTGGCTGGGTTGATTATTAACCCGTGCTCTTCTAGTCTTTGAAAAACTGTAGAGAGGTGTTGTTCGTGTTCTTCCTCTGACGGGCTGGCTACCAGCATATCGTCGAGGTAGACGAACACGAAGGGAGGTCGCGTAATACTGCGTCCATCATACGCTGAAAGGTTTGAGCAGCGCCTTTGAGGCCGAACGGCATTCGCAAAAATTCAAAAAGACCAAAAGGGGTTATTACAGCCATTTTAGGAATGTCTTCCGCTCGAACGGGGACTTGGTGATAGCTGCGGACCAGGTCTATTTTAGAAAAAATGGGCGCACCCGCCAGATGTAGTGAAAAATCTTGGATGTGAGGAATTGGGTAGCGGTCATGCGCTGTCGCATTGTTTAATCTGCGGTGATCGCCACAAGGTCTCCAAGAACTGTCGGTTTTCGGGACCATGTGGAGTGGCGATGCCCAAGGGCTTTTCGAGCGCCTAATAATGCCTAATTTTTCCAGGCTGGCAAACTCGTCACGTGCTATGGCGAGCTTGGTCACGTCTAAGCGCCGAGCTTTGGCAAACACGGGTGGGCCTGTTGTGGGGATGAAGTGTTCAACCCCATGTTTCGCTACTGTCGCTGAAAATTTTGGAACTGTGAGTGCTGGAAATTAGGTGAGGAGTTGGTCAAACTTACCTCCTGCTGTGGTGACGCTGGCCTGCGCGGGTGGTGGAGAAACTCGAGCTGAGCAGGGGATAGAAGAGAATGACAGTGCATTAACCAAGCGTCTATTTGCAAGATCAACTAACAACCCATGTGCACACAAAAAATCAGCACCCAACAAGTTAAAACTCACCGCCGCTATAATAAACGTCCATCTATAGTTGCGGCCGTGAATGCAAAGAGGCAGGTTCCTTTCACCGAAAGTGTCGATGGTCGAGCTGTTGGCTGCCATCGCTCCGTTTCCCCAGGGTCCCATGGCCCGGTCTGCGTTGGAAGGGGTGATGAAGCTCACCTGAGCTCCGGTGTCGATAAGGAACTGTCTCCCGGTGTGTCCGTCAGTTACATAAAGCAGCTTATTCGTCTCGCCGAGAGCCGTAGCTGCCAACGTTTTCCGGGCTTTGGCGTTTCCCGAGTTTTTGAAATTGCAGGGGGGCGCGCAATTGTATGCCCTCTCGGCGAAACACTGATGATAATAGCAGAAGTTGTTCCGCCTGCTGCGCCTAGGTCGTGTCGCTGCCATGGTGGGCGGGCTCTGCTCCGTTGTCTGCGGTTCTCCGCTGCTCTGGGCTTCCGCGCTGAGATCTGCAGATGCTGCTGTGGCCATCTGTTCGCCGCAGGCGTTGATGAGCCGCTGCGCTTCTCGGGCCAGCGCGCGGAAGTCCTGCTGGGTGTTGCACCGCATGTTGACCAGCGTCCCTCTCATCTGTGGCGGCAGAGTGCTGAGGAAGATATGTTGGAAAAGGAAGTTGTCGTTGTCCTCTTCCTTAAGCTGCAGCATGTCCTCCATGAGGGCCTTGGGTCTGCATCCTCTGTGGCTGTAGATCGCCAGAATCCTCTCTGCTCTCTCCTCGGCTGAGGGGACGAAGTTCTCAATGATGGTCGCCTTTAGTTCTCTGTATTTGTCGTGGGCAGGAGGTTGTTGAATTATGCTCCACGCGCATCTTGACGTGGCGGCGTCGAGTTTGGCGACGATGTGGTAAAATTTCGTCTTGTCCGCCGTTATGCCCGCCAGTGCAAACTGAGCCTCAGCTTGCTGGAACCACGAGCTCGGGTCGTTTTACCAGATCTCTGGCAGCTTGACGGTGACGGCGCTTGTGTGGGCTGTCTCTGATGTGTCCGCCAGGTGAGAACGCCTTTCTTCTGTCCTCACGGCGGAGCTGGGGATGGTGCTCGGTTGAGCCCTCTCTGTGGATTCTGCCGTGGGGGAATGTCTTCCATCCGTTCCCCTGTCTGCATGGGCGACGGCGCTTGCCTGGGTCGCCTCCGATGAGTTCGTCGCGGGAGAACGTCTCTGTTCCATCCTCACATCTGGTCACCAGTGTAGGGAGCTTGGAATGAAGAAGCGATGTGATTTTATAAATCAAAGTTTATTATCAGCTTCACCTCCCTAACATGTCTCATCTCGGTGCAGAAGCAGAATAAGAGGTCGAGCGCAGTCAGACCTTCATACTTATACCCACGCTCAACAAAAGACATTGCATATCAAAGCTGACATCCCGCATTAACATAATCCCCCTCCATTGTCCTCCATCTCCTCCACCTGACCCTGGGTGGTCAGGAAGTTCGATCCGGTCTCCACCGCTGCGACTCGGTCTGTTCTTTGATCCTCGCCGGTGGTTGAGACCCCTTGTCCTGTTCTGAGGCGTGAGGTCATTCCACATATGTAATCACTAAACATTCTAATATGTCTATACATATGTAGGTATGGAATATATGATTAATATAAGCCACACAATCTATTGAGTTTTGAGAGTTTCATTGACCTCTGTTTTCTGAAATTAATTTTCAAATGTTTCCATAAATCAGCGCCAGAGCCACTTGCTGGTTTCATCCAAAGACAGGACAGCAGCAGAGCCACCAGGAGTTCTGTTAACAATAACTGTAAAATATCCCACCACAGAACCACATTTGGACAAACAGCTTTCTCTATAAAGGGCAGTCATATCTGGAACATAATGCCAAATGAAATTAAAATAACGGACTTTAAAACATTTACTACAAAGGTTAAAAACTGGCTGAAAAATAAACAAGAATGTACCCACGTATGAAATGATTGTCTGCAGGGTGAGCGTGAATGAAGGGAAGGAATGAATGTTTGTTTATAGTGAGTGACTGAGGGAGGGAGGCCTGTAATAGGCAAATGTGAACCAGGTTTTTATATTGTGTATTTATAATCTTGTTTGCATTGATGTATGTGGTTATTGTTTATTCTGTTTTCATTTTTTCTTTTCCTTATCCTTCTTCCTTTTTACCTGTTTCTTCTTTCTAAAGCCCATCCAGGGACAAGAGTTGCAAATTAGCTAATAGCTATACACTCTTTGTGCAACACATTAGATTGATTGTCATTTGATTAATTGTCTATGTTTATTGCACTGTCCCTGTCAAATAAACAAATAATAAAAATAAATAAATAAATAAAGACACCACATAAACAAAATACTTAAAAAGGAGGATTTGGAAAGGGCCCAGTCAGGTGTTCTGAAGGTCTTCTTAATGGCATATAAAGGGATCCCAGGGATCAGATACATTTCTAAAATATACCATGGTCTTCAAGACTTAAAAGGAGACAACACATCATATATAAAAGAAAGATGGGAAAAAGAGGGGAATTTCACTTTACAACTGGAAATATGGGAAAAGCTAAATAAACAGCAATGGAAAAGTACCTCATCCCTGCAGTGGAGAGAATTTGGATGGAAAAATTTGGTAAGATTTTTCAGAACACCTGCACAAAACAAATTTACCCATAAGGGGTTGAACTGTTGGCGCTTGTGTGGTGAAAAGACTGCAAATCATTTTCATGTGTTTTGGTCATGTCCAGTTATCCACCAGTATTGGACCAATGTACAGACAATATTGGGGGAAATATTCAAAATAACAGTTCCCTTTTCTTTTGTAACTTTGTATTTGGGTTTACTATCGGAATCACTGGAAAGACGAGGAGAAAAATACTTATTTGTGGGCTATATTAATCATATATTCCATAACCTACATATGTTGAAGCATGTGGGAATGTTTGGTGATTACATATGTAAGGCAACTTCACACCTCTGAAAGGACAAAGACTCTCAACCGCCAAGTGAAGAACAAAGACGTTCCCAGACACTGCGGTGGAGACCGGAGGAGCTACCCTCACCCCCCTAGGGCGAAGAGAGGAAGTACCAAGACAATGGGGGGATTAAGATAATGAGGGATGTCAGCCTTTGATATGCATGTCTTTTGTTATGTGCAAGTATAAAGTCAGAGAGCCGGAGATATTCGGTCTCTTTTTCCTTCTGCTACCTCTGCACTAGATGAGACTTGTTAGGAGAGCTGATGAATAAACTTTGGTTTATATATCAAATCGCCTCATCATTTCAAGCTCTTCTACACTGGTGACCCCTGACGCGAGTATGGACCTGAGGCGTTCCCCCGCAATCGACTCATCTGTGGCGACCCAGGCAGACGCCAGCGCCCACGCAGACAGGGGAACAGATGGACGACTTTCCCCCCCTGCAGAAGGGATTGAGAGGGCTCAACCGAGCACCAGCGCCGCTGAGAGAGCTGAAGCAAGGCACTCTCACCCTGCGGACACAGCAGTGATGGTCTACACGAATGCCGTCGCTGTCAAGCTGCCGGACTTCTGGCAGGAAGACCCCGCCTCGTGTTTTCAACAAGCTGAAGCCCAGTTTGCACTGGCGGGCATCACGGCTGACGATACGAAATTCTATCATATCGTCTCCAAACTCGACGCCGCCACTTCGAGGTGTGTGCGGAGCATGATCCGGCGGCTGCCGGCCCAAGACAAATATGAAACACTGAAAGCAACCATCGTGGCAAATTACGTCCCCTCAGCTGAAGAGAGAGCCGAGAAGATCCTGGCGGTCTACGGCCACAGAGGGTGCAAATCTAAAGCCCTCATGGAGGATTTGCTGCAGCTTAAAGAAGAGGACAACGACAACTTCCTCTTACAATTCATATTCCTCAGCACGCTGCCGCCACACATGAGAGGGACACTCGCCAACATGAGATGCAGCACCCAGCAAGACTTCCACGTGCTCGCCAACGAAGCTCAACGGCTCGTCAACGCCTGCAAGGAGCAGACACCCACAGCAGCATCCGCAGACCTCAACGCTGATGCCCAGAACCACGAAGAGCCACAACCCACTGAGCAGATCCAGCCCGCGGTGACAGCGACACGGCCAAAACGTAACAGACGGAGCGACGTCCGTTATTATCACCACCGTTTCGCCGAGAAGGCTCACAAATGTGTTCCCCCCTGCAAATTTAAACGCCAAAGCTGAGAGCCGTTAACGGCAGCGGTTCTCGGCGAGAAGAGTAAGCTGTTATATGTGCCGGATGGACACACCGGCAAGCAGTTCCTTATTGACACAGGAGCTCAACTGAGTTTCGTCATGCCCTCCCAAGCAGATCGAGCCATGGGCACACGGGGCAACGGAGCGGTGGCAGCCAACGGCTCCAGCATTGACACCTTCGGCGAAAAGAGCCTGCACCTCCACATCCACGGCCGCAACTACAGATGGACATTTGTTGTACCGGCGGTGAGGTTTAACTTGTTAGGCGCAGATTTTTTGTGTGCACATGGGTTATTAGTGGATCTAGCGAACAGGCGCTTGGTTAATGCACTGTCTTTTGCTTCTATTCCCTGCTCAGCCCGAGTTTCTCCACCACCTGTGCAGGCCAGCGTCACCACGGCAAGAGGTAAGTTTGATCAACTCCTCACCCAATTTCCAGCACTCACAATTCCCAAATTCTCAGCCACTGTGGCTAAACACGGGGTTGAACACTTTATTCCCACAACGGGCCCACCCGTATTTGCCAAAGCTCGCCACTTAGACGTGGCCAAACTCACCATAGCTCGGGATGAGTTTACTACCCTTGAAAAATTAGGCATTGTTAGACGCTCGAAGAGCCCTTGGGCCTCATCACTTCACATGGTTCCGAAACCCGACGGTTCTTGGAGACCGTGCGGAGATTACCGCAGATTAAACAATGCGACAGCGCATGACCGCTACCCAATTCCTCACATTCAGGATTTTTCACTCCATCTGGCGGGTGCGCGCATTTTTTCAAAAATAGACCTGGTCCGCGGTTATCATCAAGTCCCAGTTCCAGCAGAGGACATTCCTAAAACAGCGGTAATAACCCCTTTCGGCCTTTTTGAATTCCTGCGAATGCCTTTCGGCCTCAAAGGCGCCGCTCAAACTTTTCAGCGGATGATGGACGCGGTATTACGCGACCTCCCTTTTGTTTTCGTCTACCTCGACGACATGCTGGTAGCCAGCTCGTCTGAGGAAGAACACGAGCAGCACCTCACTACGGTTTTTCAGAGGCTAGAAGAGCACGGGTTAATAATCAGTCCAGCCAAATGCAAATTCGGTGTGTCACAAATTGATTTTTTGGGACACAGAGTCTCTCCGAACGGGGCAGTTCCACTTCCAGACAAAGTTCAAGCGATAAAAAGTTTCCCACGGCCACAAACGGTCAAATCGCTGCAAGAATTTTTAGGAATGGTTAACTTTTACAACCGTTTCCTCCCCCACGCAGCTCAGCTCATGCAGCCCCTATATGACGCACTCAGAAAAAAGAAAGCTTCCAACGCGGTCGAATGGACCCCGGAGCGCGAACGGGCCTTCGCGGAAGTAAAGAGCGCCCTAGCTAATGCCACATTGTTAGTTCACCCCGATCCCTCGGCCCGCATTGCGCTAACCACAGACGCTTCGGACCTAGCTATAGGGGCAGTTGTAGAACAACATGTCAGCGGGATCTGGCAACCTTTAGCATTCTTCAGCAAATCGCTAAATCAAACTGAGCGTAAGTACAGCACTTTTGACAGGGAGCTGCTAGCGCTTCATTTATCCATCCGCCACTTCCAGTTCTGGTTAGAAGGGCGGAGTTTCACGGCTTTTGTAGACCATAAACCGCTCACCTTTGCTATGGCTAAAATTTCAGAACCATGGTCAGGCAGGCAACAAAGACAGCTGGCTGCGATTTCAGAGTTCACCACAGACATTCGACATGTGGCAGGCAAACTTAACGTGGTAGCAGACTGCCTCTCTCGCGCTGTGACATCACCAGAGTGCGAGGAGACAGATTATACTGCCTCAGCCGCAGAACTCTTCACTAATGCGGACACATACGCAGCACCTATCCATGCAGGGATAGATTATGCAGCCATGGCAGAGGAACAAAGCAGTGACGCGGACGTGCGCGCACTCCTGTCTGGACCAACAGGATTAAGGCTGGAGAGAAAGGGTTTACGCGACGGCGTGCCCCCCCTAATATGCGATATTTCAACCGGCCGACCTCGCCCGTTAGTCCCAGCTACATGGCGCCGCCGTATTTTCGACTCAATTCACTCCCTCGCGCACCCAGGTGCGCGCGCCTCGGTTAAAATGGTCGCCGAAAAGTTTGTGTGGCCGGGCCTGCGCAAAAACGTAAAAGAATGGGCAAAAACTTGCATTTCTTGTCAGCACGCCAAAATACACAAACACACTAAAGCCCCTCTGGAGCCTTTTCCAATCCCTGCTAGAAGGTTCGACCACGTTCATGTCGACCTCGTGGGGCCACTACCTTCCTCCCAAGGTTTCACACACCTGTTAACAATGATAGACCGCACCACGCGCTGGCCAGAGGCAGTCCCTCTAGCGTCAACTACAGCGGAGGAAGTCGCTCGCGTTTTTTTGACAAACTGGGTGGCACGTTTCGGCGTCCCGTCGGACATCACGTCCGATAGAGGACCTCAATTTGTCTCAGAGCTTTGGTCAGCCATGTCCAGCAGCTTAGGGGCAACAATTCACCGCACCACCGCTTATCACCCTCAGGCTAATGGGTTATGCGAGCATTTTCACAGGTCTTTAAAGGCCGCCCTCAGAGCCTCACTAACGGATACAAATTGGGTAAATAAACTTTCCTGGGTTTTATTGGGGTTGCGTGCTGCGCCTAAAGAGGATCTAGACGCAGAATTAGTTTTTGCACAACCTCTCAGGCTCCCAGGTGAATTTTTACCAGAGAACCCAGAGCCAGGGCATCTTCCAGTCCCAAGGTTTTTAGGCAGCAACGGACCGGACTCTCTCCCCGGTCCAGCTCATCACTCCTTTCCACGGGTTTTTGTCCCTCAAGCTTTAAAGAACGCTGAGTTCGTTTTTGTTAGGCATGAAGCTTTAAAACCAACTTTCCGCCCAGCATACGATGGGCCATTCAGAGTGCTGGAACATGGTGATAAACACTTTGTGCTTGATTTTGGGGATAGAAAAGAAACAGTCAGCATTGACAGACTTAAACCTGCCTTCTTGTTGAAAGACGAGCCTGCACAGTTGGCGAGAGCACCTCGGCGGGGTAGACCCCCCAAGAGAAAAGACTCAGCCCCCCTGCAGGGAACAATTAACCACTCTCCTTCCCACACTGCAGATTCCTTACAAGAAGGTCCCAGCAGGATGCCTAAACGAACCCACAGCAGTTTTGGGAGAAGATTAAAACCCAGACAGCACAGGGACTGATGCAAACTACTCCACAGTTGTTCACTGATTGTGCTTTAACAGTTTAGGACCAACTTGTGATTTTACTATGCTGTTATGATTACCACTGAACTCTCTTAGGGGCATGGCTGCTGGAAAGTTTCTTCTGTGTCAAGAGATGTAACACTTAGTATGTCATAGTAATTATCTTAGACTGTGAATTTTTCTATTGTCTTTTCTTAGTCGTTTGGGGGGGGGGGCTGTGGGCTATATTAATCATATATTCCATAACCTACATATGTTGAAGCATGTGGGAATGTTTGGTGATTACATATGTAAGGCAACTTCACACCTCTGAAAGGACAAAGACTCTCAACCGCCAAGTGAAGAACAAAGACGTTCCCAGACACTGCGGTGGAGACCGGAGGAGCTACCCTCACCCCCCTAGGGCGAAGAGAGGAAGTACCAAGACAATGGGGGGATTAAGATAATGAGGGATGTCAGCCTTTGATATGCACGTCTTTTGTTATGTGCAAGTATAAAGTCAGAGAGCCGGAGATATTCGGTCTCTTTTTCCTTCTGCTACCTCTGCACTAGATGAGACTTGTTAGGAGAGCTGATGAATAAACTTTGGTTTATATATCAAATCGCCTCATCATTTCAAGCTCTTCTACATATTCAGTTTTAATATTGACAAGTAAAAAAGCTCTAACAAAAAAATGGATGTTGAAGGACTGTCCTACACCTGAAGATTGGATTAACGTGATTCAAGACATTTATTCGATGGAAAAGTTGACATTCGCACTGAGACAGGACATGGATGGGTTCTTGAACTTTTGGCAACCCTGGAACGCATATGTGTCTTCCATTAGATCTAATCTTTGACAAATACCATTTCAATAATGGCACCTCTCTTTGTTCCAACGCTACTCAGATACTCTTTCATTTTTTTTTCTTTTGTTTTTTTTGTTTGTTTTTTCTTTCTTTTTCTTTCACTTAAAACAAAAATAAGGGAACATGATGAAAATGTAAACAATGCAATGCTGTAATGACATGTATACCCTTTACAAAAACTTAAAATAATAAAAAAAAAGTGTTTATCACGTATTTTAGGGATGTATGTTGTATTTATATATCCACCAGTAGTCTGGTAGAGCAACAACAATTTCACTGTACTGTAGAGCTGTACAATGACAATAAAGCCTATTCTATTCCATTTTCCCGAGTGTCAGGAAGAATCTGAGAAAGTTTTCTTCAATCTCCATTAACCCTTCACATACACACGTGACCTATGCTGCTGTCAGCGTTTCTACTTAATCCCTGCTGTATAGCTCTCTTCTTGATCCTCAAAGACATAACTCCGTCTTAGTCAGCCTATGAACTTTTCAGCCCCCCCTTTGTGTAGATATGGGCGGTGTCACGTTAAACAGAACATTTTCTCCAGAGTAAATATTGAGCGGGACACTATAGTCAGGACCATTCCTGGGTTTGTGGGGGGCACTATCCAAGATTTTCTAACGGGGTTAGACTTCAAACTCTATAAAATGGAGAAGACTTCTGTATACACACGTGGATAAAATTGTTGGTACCCCTCTGTTAATGAAAGAAAAACCCACAATGGTCTCAGAAATAACTTGAATCTGACAAAAGTGGTAATAAATAAAAATTCTATGAAAATTAACCAATGAAAATCAGACAATGCTTTTGAATTGTGGTTCAACATAATTACTTTCAAAAACAAACTCATGAAACAGGCCTGGACAAAAATGATGGTACTGCGGCGGCATGAAAAAATAAAGGCAGCGTTGGTGAAGGTTTTAAGTAGGTTTTATTAAATCATACCGCCGTCACGAGCCCAGCGGCTCTCCAGAGAGACACACTAAACACAGAGAGACACACTAAACATGGACCAGAAGAAGCAAAGGAGAGAGTTGTCTCAGGAGATTAGAAAGAAAATTATAGACAAGCATGTTAAAGGTAAGGGCTATAAGACCATCTCCAAGCAGCTTGATGTTCCTGTGACTACAGTTGCACATATTATTCAGAAATTTAAGATCCACAGGACTGTAGCCAACCTCCCTGGACGTGGCCGCAGGAGGAGACGGATAATACGAATGGTAACAAAAGAGCCCAGAACAACCTCTAAACACATTCATGGTGAACTCCAAGGTCAAGGTACATCAGTGTTAGATCGCACCATCCGTCATTGTTTGAGCCAAAGTGGACTCCATGGGAGACGACCAAGGAGGACACCACTGTTGAAAACAAATCATAAAAAAGCCAGACTGAAATTTGCTAAACTGCATGTTGACAAGCCACAAAGCTTCTGGGAGAATGTCCTATGGTAGACGAGACAACACTGGAACTTTTTGGCAAGGCACATCAGCTCTATGTTCACAGACGCAAAAATGAAGCATACCAAGAAAAGAACAGTCCCTACTGTGAAACATGGGGGTGGTTCTGTTATGTTCTGGGGCTGCTTTGCTGCATCTGGCACAGGGTGTCTTGAATCTGTGCAGGGTACAATGAAATCTCAAAGGCTATCAAGATATTCTAGAGAGAAATGTGCTGCCCAGTGTCAGACAGCTTGGTCTCAGTCGCAGGTCATGGGTCTTGCAACAGGATAATGACCCAAAACACACAGCTAAAAACACCCAAGAATGGCTAAGAGCCAAACATTGGTTCAGTTTTTCCTCCACCTGATTTCCCAGCCTTAGGCTTTACCGGCATGTCCTCGCCCAAACGCTGGGATAGTTTTTGTTCCGAGAGAGTTATTTGCTGATTTTTTTTATTTTTAGGAGCAGAGTAGAGGGAAGCACGTCCTTCTACGTGGCGGCCATAACCGGAAGTCACATTGGACTATTCTAAAGTGGCCTTCTATGAGCCCTGATCTAAATCCTATTGAACATCTGTGGAAGGAGCTGAAACATGCCGTCTGGAGAAGGCACCCTTCAAACCTGAGACAACTGGAGCAGTTTGCTCATGAGGAGTGGGCCAGAATACCTGCTGAGAGGTGCAGAAGTCTCATTGAGTTACAGAAATCGTTTGATTGCAGTGATTGCCTCAAAAGGTTGTGCAACAAAATATTAAGGGTACCATCATTTTTGTCCAGGCCTGTTTCATTAGTTTGTTTTTTAAAATAATTCTGTTGAACCACAATTCAAAAGCATTGTCTGATTTTCATTGGTTAATTTTCATAGAATTTTTATTTAGTACCACTTTTGTCAGATTCAAGTTATTTCTGTGACCACTGTGGGTTTTTCCTTTCATTAACAGAGGGGTACCAACAATTTTGTCCATGTGTGTATATGTGACTTAAATAAAATCTAAAGTCTACACAAAAAATGAACCATTACACAGAATGAAAATGTAACCAGCATTCATGTGATGTTCTGAAATTTGATGTCACAGAAGAAAAAGTTGCAAATTTACAAGGAAAATGTTCAAAATTGTTGTGAATTAAGAAATTTACATGGAAAAGGTTGCAAACGAGAAAAAAGTTGGAAATTTACAAGAAGTTACGTTACAAATTTACAAGAAAAAATTTGCAGAATAAGAAAAAGTTGCACAGTAATGAGAAGTTGCAAATTATTATTTTGCATATATCAGCATTTATGTTTAAAAGCCATTTTATTCAGTTCTGTAAGAGGATATACAAAAGTTTGATATTGGGAGACAGCTCTTTTTCCAGGTGGGGATTTACACCAGTTTGTGTATTTTTTATTAAATAGCAACAGACCAGAGCAGACTGTGATGGAGGTTGCGCTAATGTAAAAAAACAAAAACAAAAAAATAAACCAACAAACACCATTTTCATCCGATTGCTGCATCAGAGGAACGTCAGAGAAAAATGGTACAGCGACCACCGCCATCATGGGTTCCTGCAGAAATGTGTTTCTGGCCTGTGTCCATAACAACTATGTGTGCTGGGCTGTGACCAGCTCCTCTGCGCCGCCGTGGGAACATTTTATCCATCTTCAATCACTTTTCTGGAGGTCGGGGTCACGGAGGAAGCAGTTCAAGCAGAGAAGCCACCTGCTCCAGCTCTTCACAGGACACCAAAGCATTCCCAGACCAGCTAGGAGACAAAGTCTCTCCAGCGAGTCCCGAGTCTCCTCCCAGTAAGATGTGCCCAAAACACCTCAAGAGGGAGGCATCGTGATGAGATGCCCAAACCACCCCCAACTGGTTCCTTTCAATGTGGAGGAGCAGCGGTTCTACTCTGAGCCTCTCCCGGATGACTGAGCTCCTCACCCCATCTCTAAGGGTGAGTCCAGCAATCCTACGGAGAAAGCTCATTTCAGCCCCTTGTATCCACGATCGCATTCTTTCGGTCATTACCCAAAGCTCATGACCATAGGTGAGGGCAGGAATGTAGATTGACCGGTAAATCGACAGCTTTGCCTTAGAGCTCAGCTCCCTCTTCACGACAGACAGGTACATTCACGTCACTGCAGATGCTGCTCTGATCCATCTGTCAATCTCTGGCTCCATTCTCCCCTCAGTCGTGAATGAGACCCCGAGATACTTAAAACTCCTCCACTTGGGACAGGAGCCTGTCCCCAACCCGGACAGGACAATCCACCTTTTTCCAGCTGAGGACCATGGACTCAGACTTGGAGGTGCTCATTCTCATCCCAGCTGCTTCACTCATTTTAGTCTGTTTTAAATTAGAAACTCTTCAGAAAAATTTTCCTCTCCCAAGTTTTTAACAAATTCCAGAAAGACTTTTATTTTGATATTAAACATATTTACAAATGTAAAACTGTACAAAACAGTCCATCGCCCTGCTGTCATGTGGAGCTCAGGAAGCTCCGTGTTCAGGCGCGCTGCGGGCAGAGCCTCAGTTCTCTGTCAGTCCGACGCTTCTCCCTCCTTCTGTTTTTTTTTCTTTTTCTTCTTCTTTGTAACTTCCACCGCCTGAAGAAAAACCAACAGGATCGGATCAACACCTGGACATGTAACAGAAGCCTGGTTCTGCTTCTGCTGAACGTCTTCATTATGGACCACACCAGGCTGGTCGTGACCCCTCCTCCGTCTCTAAACTCACCTCCGTCTCTGGTTCTTCTCCCACCTCCTCCGTTTCCTCCTCCATCTTTGCTCTCTTCTCTTTTTTCTTCTTCTTCTTCACTTCCTCTGCAGATGGTGTGCTGGACGCCGTTTCTCCGTCGCTCCCCGTAGATCTTCTCTTCCTCTGCAGACCAGAAAGCAGCAGTGTAAAAATGGTTTGATGTTAAACATGTCACTGTGTGATGGAGGCTAATGTACCTTTGATGAAGCTTCACCCGACTCCTCCGTCACCTTGGAGATGCTGTGAAAAGAAAAACATTAATGAGCGACAGCGCAATGCCGTATGGTAACGCCATCCCCACTATGACATCATTGTGGTCAGGTGAGCAGCGGGATCAGCAGGTCACTGAAGTCCCAGAGCTCCGCCCGAGCATTTCTCTAGCAGACTGACTCCCTCAGAGAGCACATCAGCTCACAGAGGGATAACTGTCTGCCCTCACCTGAGATAAGCCCCGCCCCCTCCTCGCAGCGTACCTGTAGTCCACATACTCAGTCTTCCAGTCCTCCGGCGTGTTGTCATTGGGTTTGCCGTGTTTGTCGAGCAGTCCTTTCTGGATCATCATTTTCTTCTGAGTCGCCTGTTGGGAGGGAAATTAACAGCGGTCTCATGACTGCTTTAGATGACAGGCTAATTAAAGACCAGAGATGTGTTCACACTGGGGCCAACCCTTCTGCACTGTCACATCCCCCCACCCCCCGCATAAAAATTTGACCAGTTAAAAATTTAAGAAGACAACATTTAAAAATCCAGAAGAATGTTGCAAATATCAGAAAAAAGCTGGAAAAACTGCAGGGAAAAAAAACTGAAAAACTGCAGGGGGTTAAAAAAAAAAAAACTTGAAGAATTTGCAGGAAGAAAAAAAAAAAGGGTCAAAATTCATGGGGGGAAAAAAAAGTCAAAAATTTGTCAGAAAAAAACTGTTTAACACTGCCGAGAAGCTGCAAATTGGGAGGGTATTAACATCTTGCACTCCGGGATACCGCGGGCAGTCACGTCTCTGCGTCCTTGTGCATCTCAGAGCGCACTGAAAAAAAAAAAAAAAAAAGCTGCATTTCCGTTCTTCCACTACAGACACAGCCGCGAACAGAAAGCCAAAGGAGTGCTTTGATTGGTTTAGATTTGACTGACCTCTCATTCGACTAATAAGAGCCTTGAATTGGGTTTCTGAAACCTTGAAGAACCAATGACTGAAAACCTAGCAAGAAGGACCCGCCTACCGACTGCGAATACAACGAGACGATTGAAGCAGAGAAGTTCGACGATTGAAAGCGTGCGTCCCGTGCGTAAAATCTGTTTTGTCTAAGCCACTAAGTGTAATGGTAGCGTTCGCCAGTCTTTTTTTTAATTACTACTGTTCTTATTTGTTTGGAAAAATCGTTCGCCAAAACCACAATCATGGAAGCGCAAAACCGCAATAATGGAATCATGGTTTGACCGGGTCGCGTGACCAGAACCACGAGTCGTAACAAGCGGACCAGCGTCATGTTCGTCTGACAATGAGGAACAGATGTTCGCCAGTGACACTGCTGTTGTGGACAGGTAAGTGTTATAAGCTAAATTATTCTTTATCACTGAAAATAGGAATAAAAATGACTTTTGACCGATCGGTAAATTACAACTGTGCGTCATCGCCACATGACGGACCTCCTCTACATTGCAGATATTTTAGTATAATTTTTATTGCACTGTAGGTTATTTTTTCTTGTAATAAAAAGCCACACATTTTTTATGTGGCATGCTTCTTTGTGTGTGGGGGGCTTGTTTGTTCATTCATTCATTCATGAATGAATAAACACCCCCCCCCCACACACACACACAGCCCTGAGTGTCACCTTTCATTAGAGCCCAAGATCAAGCTTCTATATTGAATCATTCAAAAGTTATAGACGTTTTTCCAAACTGTGCCATTTGGCACAATTTGGCACAGTTCAAAAACGCCTGGGAACAACCTGAGAAAAAAGCTGTGTAATATATTCATTTTTTGTGGTATTGTTACAAAATTTGGACCTCAGCTGGATAACACTTGGTTCTACATTTCTGTTGCATTTTCCAGCCTGTATATGACAGCTGTGAGTTATTTGCAAGCATTTGTATCTAAAAAAAAACACACAGGCAAACTTTATTTTCTTAAAGTTCAGTATGTTTAGATGACTGTTACTCAGTGGCAGGAGCACTTAGAGAGATTATGACTGTTTTGCCAAAAAATTCAAAGTGTTTTCTTTTAAAGGCCAAATGTCACGTAATTTTTTTTTCTAAATGACAACGAATTTAGATAAAATACACATAGCTTAAACCAAATATTCATACCGGAGACCATATCACCCACCTGTATTTACATAATTGCACAAAATACACCAGGTGAAGGCCCCACCTTGCTTGCTGGCTTGTGACAGCCAGTCCAGACCACGCCCATGTTTTTGACATCACCAGTTGTACCCTGGCTGCCCTGCCTATCCACATTCACACTTATCAACATTGGACAATCATGACGGAAAGTGACAGCGATTGTGAACAAATTAGTTTAGTTTTGTCTTTTTTTTTTTGTCAGTGGTTCAGACAGTGACAGAGGCATAGAACCTTACAGGTTCGAGCCGTCCGAGATGGAATCAGATGCTTTGTCTGATGACAACAGTTCCAACGATGACCAGAGAGCAGAACCAGTGGAAAATGTCATTGAACTGGACATTAATTGCCTCCAGAATTGCAAAGCCGAAGGGGGTCTGTCAAGGGCGCCCCATAAATATTGATTTTTCGGAAGCCATTATTATCACAGTGGAGGAGAGCCGCTGCTGTCAAGAAATTGACCAGATCAATATGAAAATGGAGGCGCATACCTGTCAAGTGAGACGTTTTCGCCATATTTTGGTGCCAAGCGCGGCTGTGGGGGACGGCGGAGTGGTGGGGGACACTTTTCTGGGAAATGTTTTAAATGTAGTTCGTGTTGTTATTGTCAAATATTTTAAGGAAAATACGGGGAAAATGCAATTTTAGCAAAAACGGGCGTATTGCCATTTCTGTACGCCCAAAAGAAAAATATACGGGAAAAAAAACTGAGTGTGTTGCGGAGCACGTCCTGTGTGTGATCCCCCACAGCTGGTGCTGGCAGATGGCTCAGCGGGAGCTATTCTCACTACAATGAGAAGTCATTAGGACAATGGTTTAACACGTTCAGCTGTGCAGCGGTTGCGGAACAGAGAGAGACCGCCTTACAAATACAGAATTCTGCTTTTTTTAATTTTGCGCCGGATGCTGAGTTGTGTTGTTATTGTCAAATATCCATGAATCCTTAAAATATTTGACAATAACAACACGAGTTGCATTTGGGGCATTTCCCAGAGAGGTGTCCCTTGTTGCTCCACCGTCCCTTATAGCCGCTTTTTACGGTGTTGAAGTACGGCGAAAACGTCTCACTTGACAGGTATGAAAACATTTCCCAGAGAAGTGTCCCTTATTACCCAGCTGTCCCTGATAGTCCCGTTTTAAGGTATGGGTGAAATTTTTTCTTTCTTGTTGCTCACTTCAACCTTCCAGTCTCCATATAAACAATCAATTGAAATACCCCAAGCATCAAACTAGGGTACAATCGATTTCATCACTTCCGCCTTCTTCCCCAGGCGATTCCAGGGGCCGTGTCAGGCCAAGCGCGGCAGTTTTAAATTAACGAATATTCCGTTGTTACTGAAGCATATGCACCAAGACCCGAACGGATCGGTTCCCTTTTATATCTAGTTTCAAGATATTTAAAGTACCCTATTACGTGACATTTGGCCTTTAAATGAGACCAACCCCATGAAGATGCTGCAAAGGGTTGAAGAACAGCTTTTGATTTACTTTGGGTACGTTATTTTTAGGCGTTTTTAGGGAAATTGACCAGAGTGCAAGGGGTTAAAGTTGAAAAACAAAAACAAAAAAAACCAAAACCAAAACAAAACAAACAACAACTTGCAAGACCTACTGACCGTATTGTGAGGAATGCCCCCCACACCCCGGTACAGTGGCGTGGTACGGAGCAGCCAGCCCCAGTGTGACGGTGTCCTGAAAGCTCACCTTTGGTCCCAGCCCCCACTTCCGAGGATACGTGTCCCTCTCCATGATCACCCTCTTGATCTTTGCAATGACGCCATGATCACACGTGGAGATGACCGCCGTGGTCATCAGAGCCACAGCTAGAACACAGGAGAAAAGGCGTTAGTGACAGGGACAGGTGGGCGGTGACCTGAGCGGGTCGGCGGACATAAAGCCATCAGTCAAGGGTGATAGATGACGAGTCATCATGGCCCGGGGGCTGCTGCATCTACTCAGATCATCATGTGGCTTTGTCCGTCCGCCACCACATCGCCCAACTCACCTATGCAGATGGCCTCGCCCTTTGTCGTTATGACCACGATATCCTGGTTGACCTCGATGCCGTCCTCGTACCGCAGTAGACCTGGCAGCATGATCTTAGCGCCGTAACAGATGGCATTCACCTGCGGAGGAAGTCACAGTTTCAGTCATGGTGAAGCTCTTCGTGGTCATGTGAGCAGAACGGAGAATGAGGACTCACAGCGCTGTCCTTCATCACCACACGTTTGTAGGACACCAGCAGTTTCTCCAGGGGGGAGATGACCCGCCGCAGGTACGACTCGTCTTTGTTGTGGTCAAACTGCCACTGGGCGTCCAAGACATCGTGCATCGTCACCATGTTGTCCTGGAAACAGAATGGTGTCAGCGGCTGAGCCTTGATACAGGGAAAATCTGTCCAGGGACTACAGATGAAAAATAGCCTTTTGGCTAATTCTGGCACATCTACAAAACTGTCCGCGGCACTGTCCTTGCTACATAAACCAATAAGTAAAATAATGTGGGCGGCACCGAGGGTTGCGGTCCGGACAGACGTCCACCGCGTCTCTGCTGCCATTTCTGTCTCAAAGTTTAATAGACAGACCTGCACTGAGCAGCAGGGCTGGACTCAACACTTTGAACCTGTGACACCTAAAGATCTCAGCAGACTGACCTTCTCTCCCAGGACTCCGGACCTGACCCTCCTCAACTCCTGCATCTGAGCCCCGACCCCCAGCAGCAGCCCGAGGTGGACGCACAGAGTCCGGATGTAGGTTCCTGCCTCGCAGCTCACCCAGAAGATCCCTGAGACAGACAGGATACCTCAGGAGTCAGAAAGGGATAACTGTCCTGCTCAGCCAGGACAGTCTGAGAGGGAGTGGCGTCTGATCAGAAAACTTTATTACAACATAAAACTGTTAAATCTTTAACAATAATCATGACGCTGTTCTGAGGTTCAGAACCTGTAGAGTTCAGAAGAACGTTCCTCAGTGGTAGAACACTTACAGTGGTGTGAAAAAAGTGTTTGTCACCTTCCTGATTTCTTTTTTTTTGTATGTTTGTCACACTTAAATGTTTCAGATCAGCATACAAATTTAAATATTAGACAAAGTAACACAAGTAAACACAAAATGCAGATTTTAAATGAAGGTGTTGATTATTAAGGGTAAAAAAAATCCAAACCTACATGGCCCTGTGTGAAAAAGTGATTGTCCCCCCCGTTAAAACATAAATTAACTGTGGTTTATTACATCTTTGGAAAGCTGAGTTCAATTTCTCTAGCCACACCCAGGCCTGATTACTGCCACACCTGTTCTCAATCAAGAAATCACTTAAACAGGACCTGCCTGACAAAGTGAAGTAGACCAAAAGATCCTCAACAGCTAGACATCATGCTGCGATCCAAAGAAATTCAGGAACAAATGAGAAAAAGTGATTGAGATCCATCAGTCTGGCAAAGGTTATAAAGCCTTTTCTAAAGCTTTGGGACTCCAGCGGACCACAGTGAGAGCCATTATCCACAAATAGTGAAAACATGGAGCAGTGGCGAACCTTCCCAGGAATGGCTGGCTGACCAAAATTACCCCCCAAGAGTGCAGTGACGACTCATCCAAGAGGTCACAAAAGACCCCACAACAACATAACATCCAAAGAACTGCAGGCCTCACTTGCCTCAGTTAAGGTCAGTGTTCATGACTCCACCATAAGAAAGAGACTGGGCAAAAATGGACTGCATGGCAGAGTTCCAAGATGAAAACCACTGCTGAGCAAAAAGAAAAAGGCTCATCTCAGTTTTGCCAGAAAACATCTTGATGAGCCCCAAGACTGTTGGGAAAATACCCTGTGGACTGATGAGACAGAAGTTGAACTTTCTAGAAGGTGTGTGTCCCATTACATCTGGCATAAAAGTAACAGCATTTCAGAAAAGGAACGTCATACCAACAGTAAAATATGGTGGTGGTAGTGTGATGGTCTGGGGCTGTTTTGCTGCTTCAGGACCTGGAAGACTTGCTGTGGTAAATGGAACCATGAATTCTGCTGTCTACCAAAAAATCCTAAAGGAGAATGTCCGGCCATCTGTTTGACCTCAAGCTGTAGTGCACTTGGGTTCTGCAGCAGGACAATGATCCAAAACACACCAGCAAGTCCATCTCTGAATGGCTTAAGAAAAATAAAATGAAGACTTTGGAGTGGCCTAGTCAAAGTCCTGACCTGAATCTGATTGAGATGCTGTGGCATGACCTTGAAAAGGCGGTTCATGCTGGAAAACCCTCCAAAGTGGCTGAATTACAACAATTCTGCAAAGATGAGTGGGCCAAAATTCCTCCACAGCGCTGCAAAAGACTCACTGCCAGTTATCGCAAATGCTTGATTGCAGTTGTTGCTGCTAAGGGTGGCCCAACCAGTTATTAGGTTTAGGGGGCAAACACTTTTTCACACAGGGCCATGTAGGTTTGGATTTTTTTAACCCTTAATAATAAACACCTTCATTTAAAAACTGCATTTTGTGTTTACTTGTGTTATCTTTTGTCTGATATTTAAATTTGTTTGATCTGAAACAAGTGTGACAAACACAAAAAAATGAGAAATCAGGAAGGGGGCAAACACTTTTTCACACCACTGTATGTTCTGTCATCCATCAGTCACTTAAACAGACCCGGTAAAGGCAGCTGTGAGTAATGATGAAACTTCTTTTTCTTACCCAGCCTCCTCTCAGAGTCGTACTCGAGCAGTTTGCTCTCGTAGATTGTTCGGACTCTCAGCTGGCGTTTCACGGCGGCGATTAGCGGCGGCCGTTGGAACAGAGCTCCGGTGAGCGTTTCCAGCGCCTGCGGACATAAACTCGCGTCAGTCATGAAACACACGGACGGCCTATCACAGCTACTTCTGAGACGAAACAATCTGTTCCGATGGGTCCGACCACACCGACCTCATACGCCATGTCTACTGTAACCCTGTTGCCATGCCAACAGATATCATGATCCATCTGTTTTCAGGGATGGCAACAGGAAATTCTGATTTCAGCTGAAATCTAATTTGGTCGATTGACTTATGGGGGGGCACAGCCCCCCTGAAGTTGAGAGGTTTTCAGTAAAACAGAAGTAATTTAGACTGAAAAAAATGAAATACTAGACTTAGAGAAATCATTAAATTTAATGAAAAGTTAACTTACTTTTTCTTCAATGTTGTCTCACTGTCTTTAGTCCAACATATTTAACAGTTCTATAAGAGTTTATTACACTATTTACAGTGGTCACCAAGTCACTTCTAATGTGAAACTTTCTTCCGTTTGGCAGCAAGCTGTGCCAGTCTCTGAACTGAATTCCATCGGAACTTATTTTTGACACTTTTGTCTATTTTTAGCACTGATGACTCCTGAGCCTTCGATAAAAAGCTCATAATTCCACTGAAAACGATACCGAAAGCTCAGAATTCCAACACGAACACACCGCCATGAATTTTGGACAAAGCATACAACAAGCCATTTGATTGGTCCACTCGTTTGCAACTATCCAATCGCAGGGCCGTTTACAATACAGCAGTAGCTTGAGTACAAAACATCCGGGTTATCGCGGGAGACTTGACCTGGGGAAGCGCCGAGCGCTTATGTAATCATGTTGATTTTCGCTACAATCGGTAACATCGGTGACAATAAGGTACCTTACCCCCCCTAAAATTTTCTCAACGGATTTAGACGATTCACAGAAATGATCAATTTGAAAATAAATGGGCAGAAATCCGTGGATCGGCGGAAAATTGCCATCCCTGTGTTTTATTGTCTCCATCTTCCCCGTTTAAACTGAACACTCAGAAGGCCTGAACTTTGTCCTTAAAGGACAATTATTCATGAGACGTGATTTAGTTCATCCAATACAACAGATCACTTATGATGACCAGGATGTCATTTGGGATTTTTCAACAATTTAGCATGACGTGCACACACATAAATGGAAATCAGTGCAAATCTGCAACAAAGGTGTAACGCTATGAAAAGATGTCAATTTAAAATTTAAAAAAAGTTGCATTTATAAGTTTTGCATTTCTGCTGACAATTAGTGCTTCAAATTCATTTTATTCAGTTATGTAACATGATAAAAAAAATTTATTTAAGGGGGGTGTCTCCCCCATCACCATTGTCACCCCCCCACACACACATCACCTATTACTGATTAATGGGGTGAGGTGGCAGTATGGTGGCGGCTGACATCAGTCACATGGTTCATTAACTGACCAGGATGACTTTTTCCACCACCTGCAGGGTTCAGGTGGAACTGCAGTAGGGTAGCATTACTGTGGACTGTTGCAGTTGTTCTTAATCCTGTTAGGTTAATTGGTTGTTCTAAATTGTCCCTATATATCTGTCTCTTATAGGCCCTTAGAAGAGAGGGTTAGTATTAGTGAAGTGCTTTGACTGGTCTTTGAGACTAGAAAAGCGCTATATACACTACCGTTCAAAAGTTTGGGGTCACACAGACAATTATTTTGTGTTTTCCATGAAAAGTCACACTTATTTACCACCATGAGTTGTAAAATGAATAGAAAATATAGTCAAGACACTGACAATGTTAGAAATAATGATTTGTATTTGAAATAATAATTTTTTTTCCTTCAAAAAGAATCCTCCATTTGCAGCAATTACAGCATTGCAGACCTAACATGATTGCACAAGGGTTTTCTAATCATCCATTAGCGTTCTGACGCAATGAGCAAACACAATGTACCATTAGAACACTGGAGTGATAGTTGCTGGAAATGGGCCTCTTTACACCTATGTAGATATTGCACCAAAAACCAGACATTTGCAGCTAGAATAGTCATTTTCCACATCAGCAATGTATAGAGTGTATTTCTGATTAGTTTAAAGTTATCGTCACTGAAAAAAAGTGCTTTTCTTTCAAAAATAAGGAAATTTCTAAGTGACCCCAAACTTTTGAACGGTAGCGTAAGTGCAGGCCCTTATCTTTTCTTATATACTGCACACACCACTAAGAGAGAGAGAAACAGCATTTAAATTCTCCTTTATGTTCTGTATAGGGGTGAGTTCAGAAGATCGATTCAACGATCTGGATTGATCCATGTTTGACTGGGCCGATACTGATCCACAAAATTCGTGGATCGACCTTTGAACGCCTGCTGAGTCTGATCAGGTTGAAACCGGGTCAGTGAGCCAGGAACAGCGGCGAAGAACCAGAAACACCCAGAGCGCTAACTGAGCTGACGGAGATGCTCATTCTTCTGTGGGGTTACAAAAATCACCGTAAAGAGTATCCAACAGTTTCCAAGTACTTTTCATAAAGCGGGGATAAACAGTTTTGTACTACGTGCAGCGCTGTGTTGGACCATAAAGTCTACAATTGAGAAAGACTTCAAACGGAAAACGCACGGAGACTGGCTGAAACTCGTGAACAGAAAGAGAGACTTGGAGCTGCTGAGACTGTCAATAAAATATCATTTGTTTGTTTTAACATTTGTAACATAAATGAATAATTTATCTGGCATGATGGTTTCTTTTACAAACTATGGATACAGTAGTTAACTGTTGGTTAAGCGCTGTGAATAAATGCAGAATAAAGGTGTATTTTATGAGATTATGGACTTCAGCGTAAGTGAGAGATTTGAAGATAATAAATCACAGTAAAATAAAAACGGCAGAATTAATAAAGGCTATAGTACAATGAGCCATTTCTACTCAACAGAACTAAACTGAAATTAAATCTTCCAGGAAATGAATTGAAACCCTTTTCAATAACTGAAAGTTAATTTGTACTTAAAATATAAACAACAAAAAATAAAAAAAACTAAATTATTAAACCCTACTGTGGTGTGGGGATTTAAAAATATGATTAATTTTACTTTGAACTCTATTGTCCTTTTCATCTCCCCTTCAGATGTGTGAAGACTGAGTTTCCACTCCAAGGTCCATCCTGCACCGAGATGTTCTGAAGGGATGAGGTTGTCAGTGGAGGAGCCATCCCTGCTTCCTTGTGGAATTCACCACAGAAGAAGACCTCAAAATTTTCAGGGATCTTAAGTTTTCAAATTCAAGATTTAACCCTTTGAGGGTGAGATTTCGCGTGCCCCTAGTGGCAGAGCGCGGTGCTGTGCCTGTCATCTCACTCTGACATCCCCGGCTGCACTGAGGATTTGTACTGATCTGCCAGTTTCAGAAGGTGGCAGACACACATTGGAGGACTCAATGGATGACACATAATACACTAAAGAAGAACTCATCATTTCCTTTTCCTGTTTTCATCCTTTTAGCCCAGAAAGCTAATGTGGCTGCTGTCCATCGTCACTTAGACAGCTTCGTACATAGAAAATAGCTGTGGAATACAAGCGAAATTTATGTGGGATAACCATAAGACTTTGTCGATGTGGTAGAGAGCATAAATGACCAACAGAACACAAAATAACGACCACGATGGGTTAAAACGCACCGACCATGGCAGCGATCGAGTCCCCTTAGCCACCGGTAAGTGACGAATTTCCTTTTTTTTTTTTTTTTTACATTGTATTGATTTCTTGTTCATATACTTTGAAGATAAGATGGTAACGTACCCCTGTACAAAAACTGTCAAAAGACTGAACCATTCTTTGTGTAAATATGTCTAAAGTCCGCTTTTGACTGAGCTATGTAATTCAATGTAGCTGCCGTGGCATTACACAAATTAGATGCATAAAATCACTCCTATCTGAAACTTTGGATCATATTTTACATCTTTCCAATTGACAGTAAGCCATTATCTCTTACCACTTTCAAGTTATAGCCTTGAAAATCTGAACTATTTTATTGACAAAAAATATTTACCACTCTTGACCACTAGGAGTTATGTCGCAATTCGGCGACAGTCACACTCAAAGCCTTAAGAAGGTGCTGCCATAATTTCCTCCATACTCTAACATGCATTCATTGCAATTTAGTTGTTGAAATGGCTAATTCTTTCATTTCTTTTTTTAAGTTCTCAGCAAGAATACAATGTTGGTCATTTTTTGACAATTTTACTGAGCATATAATTCTAAACAAACCACTGTCTAACAGGTAATTTTTGGCAATCCTGTGCTTTTCTTGTGGTGTTACATGAAACAGCATCACTGTAAACTATGGAAAAAGCAGCTACTTTAAAACCTGTACTACCTCACACAACTTTCAGTGCAAAAAAACTCTAAAAATGTCAACTTTTTGGAAAAGCTCCTACAAATTATCTCTCGGCGCCACACCAGTCGGCTGCCTTTTGCAACAGCGGCTCGATTCCGAGTTTTTTTTTTCCCTTCCTCTCTCTTTTGATCACTTTTTTTTTCACCCCACTTATATCACGGACACACAGATTGTCCCAAATGTCTCCTGAGCCGGTGGACGGAGCCACTGTTTATAGCAGGATTCGATACAACAGGGAAGAGCTGCTAGCATTTAACCGCCACCCGGTCCCACTGGAAAAACTCGACATACCGAGAGAACTGAGGCGAAAACGCCGCGGCTGCCGGGCTGGAGTAAGGCGGAGGCCAAAAAATATAAGGTACAGACCCTCCCTTCCATCTGTTGTCATGGGAAATGTACGGTCGATACTGGGAAAGTTAGATGAGCTAGCGGCTATCTCCCGTTATGATAGCACTTACCGGGAGTGCTCTCTCCTTTTGTTTACTGAGACGTGGCTAACTGAACTAGCAGCAGATGCTAACATTGAGCTGGAGGGTTTTCACATGATACGAGCTGACCGAACACCAGAGAGTGGCAAAACTAGGGGCGGTGGAGTGGTAATGTATGTTAACAACAACTGGTGCAGACCGGGACATATCACTGTTAAACAACGACACTGCAGCAAAGACATTGAGTTGCTAGCTGTTAGCATGAGGCCTACATATCTCCCGAGAGAACACTCACACGTGATCTGCATTGTTGTTTATGCAAATCCGACGGCGAACGCTGGGACAGCGCGTGACGTCATCCATTCAGTAACCAGCAGGCTGCAGACAGAACACCCAGATGCTCTTCTCCTCATCTCAGGCGATTTCAACCACGTTTCACTGTCTCCCATTCTGCCCACTTTCACCCAGTATGTCACATGCCACACTAGAGACAATAAAACACTGGATTTGTTCTACGCAAACACTAAGGAGGCGTACACCTCATCACAACTCCCCCCACTTGGGAGATCGGATCACAACTTGGTTCATCTCCGACCGGTGTACAAACCCCTAGTGCACAGACAACCTCCGGCCATGCACACTGTGGAGTTATGGTCTGAGGAGACAATGGACACTCTAAAGGACTGTTTTGAAGCCACTGCCTGGAAGCAGCTCTGCGATCCACATGGTGAGGACATCGATGGCCTCATTCACACCTTCACGGGCTACCTCAGCTTCTGTGTGGACAAATCCGTTCCCACCAAGACCATACAGCGTCACTCAAACAACAAACCCTGGATCAACCCTGAGATAAAAACACTTCTGAGAGAGAAGAAGAGGATCTTCAGGTCGGGGAACAGGGAGATGCTGAAGTCCGTACAGAGGGAGCTGAGGAGAAAGATCAGAGAAGGCAAGGACAGCTTCAGGAAGAAGATGGAGGACAAGCTGCAACAGAGCGACATCAGCGGGGTCTGGAGAAACCTCAAAACCATCTCGGGGCTCCAGAATACCTCCCCCCAGGCCACGGGGGGCAGGGAGTGGGCGAACAACCTGAATCTGTTTTTCAATAGATTTGACCAACCGCCCTCCCCCCTGTCTGCACAACAACCACTGCTGCCTCTAAGAAATCAAGTCCTGCTACCCACTCCCCACTCCACCGACACCCCCCCCACTCCCAACACACAGCCCCCCATCCTGACCCTGACCAAGACCCAGGTGAGGACGGAGCTGAGGAAGATCAAGGCGAGGAAGGCGTCGGGACCGGACGGCATCAGCGCAAAGCTCCTCAAGTCCTGTGCAGACCAGCTGTGTGGGATTGTGACGTATATCTTCAACATGAGCCTGAAACTGGGGAGGGTACCACAGCTGTGGAAAACATCTTGTGTGGTACCTGTACCAAAAACTTCCCACCCCAAAGACCTGAACAGCTTCAGACCGGTGGCCTTGACGTCCCACTTGATGAAGACCCTGGAGAGACTGCTCCTTGCTCATCTCCGCCCCCTGGTGGAACCAGCGATGGATCCACTCCAGTTCGCCTACCAGCATGGCATTGGGGTGGAGGATGCGGTGATCTTCCTCCTTCACCGTTCTCTGTCCCACCTGGAGAAGCCCGGGAATATGGTGAGGATCATGTTCTTTGACTTCTCCAGTGCTTTCAACACCATCCAACCGATGATCCTGAAGGACAAGCTGCTGTGCGCAGGGGTGGACCAGCACCTGTCATCATGGATCCTGGACTACCTCACGAACCGGCCTCAGTTTGTAAGAACCCGGGACTGTGTTTCCGACACGATCATCAGTAGCACGGGGGCCCCCCAGGGAACGGTGCTGGCTCCCTTCCTGTTCACTCTTTATACTGCGGACTTCTCACACAACACAACACATTGCCATCTACAGAAGTTCTCTGATGACTCTGCGATCGTTGGTCTCATCTCCAGCAGAGATGAAGCTGAGTACAGAGGGCTTATCCAGGACTTTGTGGACTGGTGCCATCGGAACTGCCTCCAGATCAACGCGAGGAAAACTAAGGAGCTGGTGGTGGACTGCCGCAGGCATGGGCAGCCCCTCACAGCACCAGTAAATATACAGGGAACAGACATCGAGATGGTGACATCCTACAAGTACCTGGGTATTCATCTGAACAATAAACTAGACTGGTCACACAATACTGACACACTCTACAAGAAGGGACAGCGCAGGCTGTTCCTGCTGAGGAGACTCAGGTCTTTTGGTGTACAAGGGGCGCTGCTGAAGTCATTCTATGACACGGTGGTGGCATCAGCCATCACTTTTGGAGTGGTCTGCTGGGGCAGTGGCATTACTGCAGCCGATAGGAAGAGACTGAACAAACTGATTAAGAAAGCTAGCTCTGTCCTGGGGCAATGCCTTGATCCGATGGAGGAGATAGGAGAGAGAAGGACGGTGGCTAAACTGTCATCTCTGCTGGAGTCCGAGTTCCACCCTATGCAGGACATACTGGATGCACTGAGGAGCTCATTTAGCAGCAGACTACATCATCCCAGGTGCACAACCGAGAGGTTTCGTAGGTCCTTCCTACCAACGGCTGTCAGACTGTACAACCTAAGCAGGGCTGCTCGCAGAGATAGCAAAAAGACGTAACAAACTAATAGTTTTTTTTTGAATGCAAAAGATGCAATAGACTTACACAATGGTCCTCTCCGGCATACAACTAGGAACATACCGGTCGCTATGGAGGGTGAGAATATGTATGGGCACATAATCATACCATGTAGGATAACTAAATAGACGGTTATGCTGTTTCATCCCACCTAGCAACAATGCTCTGCACTGTGTGTGTTTATATATTTACATATTTATTCCATCTAGCTACAATGCTCTGCACTGGGTGTGTTTATATTTATATATCTATATATTTATTCCATCTAGCTACAATGCTCAGCACTGGGTGTGTTTATATTTATATATCTATATATTTATTCCATCTAGCTACAATGCTCCGCACTGTGTTTTTATATATCTACATATTATTCCATCTAGCTACATTGCTCCGCACTGTGTGTGTTTATATACTTGCATATTTATTCCACCTAGCTGCAATGCTCCGTACTGTGGGTGTTTATATATTTACATATTTATTCCATCTAGCTACAATGCTCTGCACTGTGTGTTCATATATTCATATATTTATTCCATCCAGCTACAATGCTCTGCACTGTGTGTCTGTGTGTGTGTGTGTATATATATATATTTTATAGTAATATGTACATATGTATATTAGCTGCTCTTGCTTGCTTGCTTTTTTTTTTTTTTTTTTTCTTGCCTTCTGATTGTTGCTCTGAGTGTTGCTATCCCTGTGCTGTTGCAATCCTGGAATTTCCCCGTTGTGGGACTAATAAAGGCTTATCTTATCTTATCTTAAATTCAGGCTTTTTGGGCCACAACAATCACAAAAACAGCCGACGAAATCCTGGAGGGACTGAAATACAGTGAGATTATGTATACATGCTTCATGCACTGAATTTCTTTACTTATTCTGGGTTAACTTGACACTACACACACCAAAGAAAGCACTTGCAAGCACTTAACAAAAAGTGCATCATTGTAACTGAATTTGGGTCAGTTCTTTATGTGATAATTTATGTATTAACAAAGTTAGAGTATTCCTGCTACAATCTGCAGCACTAGGCCTCAAAGATTTTTTTCCCTGTTAAGTAAAATCGCTGTTATAATAGTAATTTCCTAAATCAAATCGGGATTGGAAATGAATCGATTCAGAATCCCAAGAATCAGAATCGAATCGATTCTGGAAATTAGGGATTGTTCCCAGCCCTAGTCCTGTGCGTATAGAAATACTGAAATAAAAATCTTACGTTAATGTGGCTAATTTAACGTCTGTGGTTAAACTGATGTAGAGAACTTCAGACAGAATCATGATGAAAGTGTTTAACATCGTCTTCATCCATTCTTCTACGTTCTAAATGTAAATGAGAACCCAGGGATCAATACTCTTGACACATAGTGTTCTACAGGAAATGGACAAACTCACCCGGGCCAACGCGTGCTGACTCTCGATGGCGTTGTGCAGCCGAACGATTCCAACGTACTCTTTCCCTGTAACATATAGAGGAGTCAGATCACCGATGCGCACAAACAGCTACTCTGACAGACAGGAAGAGGTCATACCAGCGCTCTGCTGGGACTTGACCAACCGGGTGGCTCGATCGATGCACACAATCAGACAGCCGGTGACCTTGGGGTCAAGCGTGCCGCTGTGACCCGTCTTCTCCACTCGCAGAATTCTCCGGATCCACGCCACGACCTCATGAGACGATGGATTGGCAGGTTTGTCCAGGTTGATGAAGCCTGACCTGACAGGAAACAGGAAGTAGGAGTGTTAGTGGGTTCAGAGCGACTGTTAGCACGTTAGCCAACTGTGACAGCGCAGGTACCTGACATAGTCGTGGATGTTCCTCTTCAGAGGGTTGCTGCCGCTCGGTAACGGCGTGTAATGAGCTGTCCGGACATTCAGCTTATCGAAGTTCTGAAGAAACAGAGAACATTGATGATGTCACAAGTCACAGCAGCAACAGGAAGCAGCAGAGTGGCTACTCAGATCAACTCCTGACAGCTGATGTTGTTTACATCAGCACAGACGTTTTCAAAGTTACTCATCCGCTCTTTATGTCAGCGCCATGTGATCAGAACAGAAAGTCTTCTCGGCAGCAACTGTGCCGCGTCACCTCTATGACGGGTTGGACATCCTCCAGCAGAACGCCGGAGAAAGGCCGGCACTGCCACAGAGAGCCCCCGCCCCCACAAAAGAGGTGGAGCACAGACAGCGACACAAAGGTGCTCAGAGAATGGATAAACTGATTCATCACGTCACATGACTGCCGCCGACGCACGGCAGAGATAGTGATGACTGACCTTCAGGAGGAGGGGCCACTGGGACGTGTCCAGGGGAATGACCCTGGACTCTGGTTTGATGAAGAAGTCTCCGCTCTCCTGGATGTCCTGGAAACAAAAACACAATCAGCAAGTCAGAGACTGGTTCTATTGACGTGGAACATGACAACCACGAGACATTCGATTCTTCCTGGCATGTTCAGGACAGAAACTCCTCTCACTTCCTCTCTGCTAGAAAACCAACATGGACACTCACCCCAACATCATCTTCACTGACTTTCTTGGACTTCTTCTTCTTCTTCTTCACCACCACTGCATAAACACACATTATTCTAGTTACAAACACACGTCACATTCTCTCGTTACATTTAGAGGCTTTAAAGTCACTCACTACCAATTAAAAAATAACATTGTCAGCACGTTGTTTTTTTCCACAATATCTTTATTGAACCTTTTTTTTTTTTTTTAACAAACATGATACAAACAATCAAACACTAACACTAAAGTACTACAAAAAAAAAATGCACTAAAAACACCAACAACCACCAACAAAATCAAGTCTTCAACAATGCTCCTCTGTTTAGTCTAGACAATCCAATACATAAGTATACATATTATGTTCACCAGTTTGGAATTTACAAGGTCCACACACATCATTCACCTTCTTCTTCAAGAGTTATGTTTAAATTTTTTACATAATCAATAAAAGGTCTCCATATATTCTCAAACACAGTTTCCTTTGATTTTAGTATATATGTTATTCTTTCTAATGGAAGGTTTGTTAACATCTGTCTTAACCACTGAGTCACATCTGGTCTATGAGTCTTTTTCCATAATAGTGCAATACATTTTTTGGCATTAAGCAAACTGAGGTCTATGAATGTTCTTTCACTTTTATTAAAATTATGCTTTTCTGGGTACAGACCCAACAAAAACAGTTTAGGATTCAATATGATTTGTTTTGAGATTATTTTTTCAATTGTTACCCTCACCTCTTCCCAAAACATTCTTATTAATCTACATTCCCATAAACAATGAAATAGGGTTCCTTTACTTTCCATGCATTTTGTGCATGTATCTGGTATATTTTTGTTATATCTATTTAACTCCTCCGGTGTAACATACATCCGCATTAACCATTTGAAATGTATCAATTTAAGGCGTGCATTTATTGATTTGGTTTGAGCTTCTGTACAAGCCAATTCCCATTGTTCCTCTGAAATTTCAATTTGCAGATCTTCTTTCCAGTAGTTTAATCTTTTCAGTGAATTTTCACTTGAAGATAGTGTCAGTGAGTTATAAAACTCTGAAATAATACCCTTTCTTTTACTATCTTTCATCATCATTTTTTCCAAGGATGAATAAATAGGTCGAGTGAGAGCTTTATTTTGATTTGATCGAATAAAGTTTCTAAGTTGAAGATATTTAAAAAAATGTGTTCTATTGAGATTAAATTTGATCCTCAGCTCTTCAAAAGACATTATGTTGTCTGCACATGGCAAATATAAATCCTGAATCTTTTGTATCCCTTTTAAATTCCATACTTTAAATATAGCGTCCGCTCTCCCTGGTTTAAAATATTGATTACCCCATATTGGACTAAATTGTGACAATAACTGTGGTTCTTTTAAATAGTTTTTAGCTTCACACCATATTTTGATCATATGCTTTACAAATGGATTTTTAACTTGTTTTTGTAATTTTTTTGCCGAATCTGAGTATATGAATATGGGAAGAGGTAAAGGTAAATTGTATGATTCCATTTCAGTCCAGTGAGGGAGATCATTTGATGAAAAATAATATGTCATAGACCTCAGTTGTGCCGACCAATAATACAACATAAAATTTGGACATTTCAGACCTCCACGATCAAATGGTAAATATAATAAAGACAAACGTAATCTAGCCCTCCTGTTGTTCCATATAAATTCCACTAACTTTTTTTTTATTCTTGAGAATAGATCTAAAGGTGGTGATAAGGGAATGTATTGAAATAAATAAAGTATTTTAGGTAAAATATTACTTTTAAGTATATTGATTCTCCCGATCATCGACATTGGTAGTGACATCCATCTCTGAGTTAACTCATTGATATCTGACATTAAGGCTTCATAGTTGACACTGGCGACTGATTCTAGCTTAGGCATAATTTGGATTCCTAAATATTTAAACTGATTTACAACATTGAATTGATTTACCTCAGGGGCTGGGTAATTTCTCTGGGTCTCATTTAGCATTAATATTGAAGATTTAGTTTTATTTATTTTATATCCTGATATTTCCCCAAAATTCTTTATTAAATTCAACAAGGTTGGAATTGATTTTTTTAGATTCGACATAAACAAAATTATGTCATCGGCGTACAGGGAGATTTTATGTTCTGTTGGTCCAACTTTAATTCCATATATTTGTGAATGTAAACGTATCGCTATCGCTAAAGGTTCAATTGCCATAGTAAACAGTAAAGGTGAAAGTGGACAGCCTTGTCGACATCCTCTATTGATTTTTATTGGTTTTGAAATATTGTTATTTGTTAGGATTTCTGCTGTAGCATTATTGTATATTATTTGAACCCATTTTATGAACTTATTTCCAAGTCCAAACCTTTGTAGGACTTCAAAAAGAAAGGGCCATTCAACTCTATCAAAGGCCTTTTCGGCGTCCAATGATAGGAGAGCTGTATCCGGTGCTTCTTTATTAAAATAAATAATATTAAATAGTCTTCTTACATTATGGAAGCCTTGTCTACCCTTTATAAAGCCATTCTGATCTCGATTAATAATATTTGGTAAAATTTCTTGTATTCGTCTTGCTAAAATTTTACAGATTATCTTAAGGTCGGCGTTTAATAGGCTTATTGGTCTCATATTTTCACATTTATTAGAGGGCTTACCTGGTTTTGGCAGCAGTATAATTAAGGCATTATTTATGTATGATGGTAAATTATTATTTTGAAATGCTTCTAAAACCATTTCCAAAAAAGGTTTTATTAATTTATTCTTAAATTTTTTATAAAGGTCAACTGGAAGACCATCTGGTCCTGCACTTTTTCCTGATTTCATATTATCAATGGCTAGCCCAACTTCTTCTTGACTAATTTTAGACTCCAATATCTCCCTGTTTTCATTTGGAATACACGGTATAGATAGTTCGTTCAAAAACCCATTTAGTTTTGTTAAATCAGGTTCATTTTTGGTATCATATAATTTTTCATAGTAATCTCTAAAGGCTCTATTAATTTCTAAAGGATCTATAACTACCTGTCCATTACTTATAATACTGGTAATTGGTGTTTTAATTTCCAATTGTTTAATCTGCCATGCTAATAATTTTCCTGATTTTTCACCTTGTTCATAAAAAGATTGTTTCAATCTTAGAAGACTCGAGGCAGCTCTATTCGCTGATTTTTTGTCGTATTCAGCTCTCAAAATCAGTAATTCATTCTCCAACCTTGGGTCACTTCCTGCATACACTTTTTCCTGAAGATTTTTTATTTTATGTTCCAATTTAGCTCTCTCCTCTCGAGTCTTCTTAGATTTTGATCCTGTATAACTAATAATATGTCCCCTAATAAAAGCTTTGAAAGCCTCCCACTTTACACATGCTGATGTTTGTGTAGTATTGATGTCAAAGAACTCGTCTATCTGTTTTTCTATATACTTGACAAATTCCTCATCCTGAAGCCATTTATGCTGAAATTGCCATCTACCTGATTCCTTTGTCAATTTTTTATCTACATATATTAGACAACAGGGTGCATGATCAGAGATCACGATGTTATCATAAAAGCAGTTTTGAATCTTGGACCTTAATTCTGTGGAAATCAAAAAATAATCAATACGTGAGAATGTCTTGTAGGTACTGGAATAACAAGAATAGGCTTTAACTTGTGGTTTCATTTCTCTCCATATATCTAACAATCTCAATTCTTTCATAAAATGATTAATAGTCATCCTACATCCAATGTGCGTACAATCCAGTCCTGTTGATCTATCCACACCTGGATTCAATGTACAATTAAAATCCCCTGCTATTATATGTTGCCCTGTAAGTGATGATAAGATGAGAAATAAATTAGCAAAGAACTTCTGATCATCTATATTGGGACCATATAAGTTCACAAGATTTATATTTTCTAATAGCAAAGAGCCTTGAATGATTACATATCTTCCAAATTTGTCTCCAATTACATTTTTCACTTGAAAAGGAACTGATTTATGTATGAGAGTCATAACTCCCCTGGCTCGGGATGAAAATGAAGAGGTGAATACACTTCCCTGCCATCTGCTCCTAATTCTTTTAACATCCTCCTCTATCAGATGAGTTTCTTGTAAAAACACAATTCTTGAACCCATGTCCTTTATTTTATTCATAACTTGTTTAAGTTTTTTTAAATTTTGTAGACCTCTGCAATTCCATGAAGTTAAATTAAGATGAACACTTTGGTCCATGATCAATAGAGAGTTTGGGATTACCTTGCAGTGTAAACATGCTCATACAGAGAAGCAAAAACATGAGTGGTTGAACATTCATCCTACAAACTACACACAAACAAATTTCCTCTTCCCACACTTGTGGCAAACCCCCCAAAATCAAAAGAAAAATTCTGTCTCCCGATATAGCCATCGACCGTTCCACACCCACGGGGAACAGCCTAAGCCACTCCTTCTTCATCCTCCCAATCACCCTAACTCTACTGCTTTTAATGACGTAACATTAACTCTCCTCTGTAGTTTTCCAACTTAACTCCAAAATTTTTAACAACTTTGTACATCATAGTTTTTTTTTTGTTTTTTTTTGTTTTGTTTTTGTTTTGTTTTTTTAATATATAATACAATCTATATTTTGTAAACTTACTATTTACTTCAAGTCAGTCAGATGCCTGTGCAAATGCTTAATTATTCTACCTTATATTTTGTTCATGCTTAGCTCCCACCAGTCTCTTCTTCTTCTTTGATCTTCTTGATGAACTCCTGCGCCTCCTCTGGGGTCTTGAAGATGTGGGTTCTGCCCTCATACGTGGTCAGCAGTCTCGCAGGATAGATTACACCATGACGAATCCCAAGGTTGCGCAGCTCCTTACGTACGGGATCAAACTGCTTCCTCAATTGCTGGATTCCTGTGGCCAAATCTGGGTAGAACCGCACCTGCTGGTCCTGGTGTTTAATCTCTCCTTTAGCACGTGCAGCGTTGAAGATCTTCATCCTGTCTCTGTTGCTAAGAAACTTCATAATTAAGGTCCTCGGCGGTCCCTTATCTCTCCGTGGGCCAATACGATGCGCTTTTTCCAGAACCACTGCTGATTGCAACTCCTCGCTGCCCAGCACCTCCGGAATCCACTTTTCCAGAAAGGAACATACGTCCCGACCTTCTGATTCCTCTGGAAGACCCACCAGCCTCAAATTATTCTGTCTCGACCGAGATTCCAAATCCAAAATATTATCTTCCAGAGATTTATTTTTTTTTTCCAAAGTGCGCACCTTTAATTGAAGACGGGTGACGTCATCTTCAGCACTAGCGAGACGGAGCTCCATCTGCGCCGTTCGTTCTACACAGTCACCCAATTCCTTTCTTATTCCTTCCAGTGCTGTCATAATCCCATCAAATCTAGAGGAAAAGTCCGCTCTCATTGAACTCATGGCAGCCATCAGCGCATCTGCGCCATTCCCCGCAGAAATCGCAGCGTTGCCAGCCTCCTCCGCCATATATGGAGTTTTGTTTACTGCGTCACAGACCTGAAAGTCCGTTAATTTGGACTGTTTCGGCGGCTCGCTTTTTCCTTTTCCTGGTTTTCCAGCCTTAGGCTTCGCCGACATATCCTCGCCCAAATGCTGGGATACGTTCTGTCCCAAATGAGAGAGTTATTTGCCGATTTTTTTCTCCAGGAGCAGAGCAGAGCGAGACACGTCCGTCCTACGTGGCAGCCATAACCGGAAGTCCGTCAGCACGTTGTTACTGTGGGATGGAACCAAAACCTACAAAATCACCAGTTTGTAGTTAAACAGAACTTTAACAAAACAAGCTCAAAACAACCAAAGAACGTTTTAGTCTATGTGGTTCTGAAGAACCCTTCTCACAGATTCTTGTTGATTCCCCCTAGTGTTGTAGTTTTTAAAACTAAGGAACTGGTGGTGGACTGCCGCGGGCAAGGACAACCCCTCACAGCACCAGTAAACATCCAGGGAACAGACATTGAGATGGCGACATCCTACAAGTACCTGGGTGTTTATTTGAATAATAAACTAGACTGGTCACACAATACCCACATGCTCTACAAGAAGGGACAGCGCAGGCTGTTCCTACTGAGGAGGCTCAGGTCTTTTGGTGTACAAGGAGTGCTCCTGAAGACATTCTACGATTCGGTGGTGGCATCAGCCATCACTTTTGGAGTGGTCTGCTGGGGCAGTGGCATCACAGCAGCCGATAGGAAGACTGATCAAGAAAGCTAGCTCTGTCCTGGGGAAGCGCCTTGACCCAGTGGAGGAGATAGGCGAGAGAAGGATGGTGGCTAAGCTGTCATCTCTGCTGGAGTCCGAGTCCCACCCTATGCAGGACATGCTGAATGCACTGAGGAGCTCATTTAGCAGTAGGCTATACCATCCTCGGTGCACGACTGAGAGGTTTCGCAGGTCCTTCCTACCTACAGCTGTCAAACTTTATAACCTAAGCAGGGCTGCGCGCAGAGATAGCAAAAAAACGTGACGACCTAATAGTATTGAATGTAAAAGACGCAACAGACTTGCACAAAATGGTCCCCTCCAGTATACAACTAGGACAATATCACTACGGAGGGTGACAATATGCATGAATACATATTCATACTATGTGGGACAACTAAATAGACGGTTATGCTGTTTATTTCATCTAGCTACAATGCTCCGCACTGTGTATATATATTTATGTGTACATATGTATACTCACTGCTCTCATTCTCTTATCTTCTAAATTATTGCTCTGAGTGTTGCTATCCCTGTGCTGTTGCAATCCTAGAATTTCCCCATTGTGGGACTAATAAAGGCTTATTTTATCTTTTATGAACTGTTCGAAAGTGCCTCTCCACACTTCTCTTCTTTGGAAATGCAACGATAGGTTGACAGATCAGACAAATGCACTTCAAAAATGACACTGTGAAAAAAAAACAAACAAACAAAAAAAAAAAACACACTTTCTCCCATTTCGCATGGAAGTGGTAAGTTTTTGTCTTCTTACTGGGTTCAACTCTCCCATTCATTTTAATATCTCTTCTTTAGTTGATTGAAATTTGAAGCACTAACACGGTCACAGCTCGCTGGAGTAGCAGCTAGCAGCCACTGCTAGCAGTAGCTAGCTAGCATGTTTGACTGCACATGCTGGGTGACCTATGACAGAGGACAAGACCTCTCCCGATTGGCTGCCCTGTACATCAATCAAATGGTAAATGCCAATAAGAGGACAGATGGGAGGATAGGCGATAGAATTAAAAACGTTAAATTTTTTTTTTTGGGGGGGGGGGGGGGGGGGGGGCTTGCGCCGGTCTCTGGCCCGGGGGGTGGAGTCACTGGCCTCCTGGTACCTGGGGTGGGAGTTGGCCCCACTTGGTGTGTGTGTGTGTGGGGGGGCTCATCGCGCCGAGCGACTTGGCCTCCCTCGATTGTCCCTCTGGGGGCAGATGCCTGGCTTTCCTGGGGCTTGCTGACCTCTGGGGGTTGGTGGTGCTGCCTTTCCTGCTCGGGGTTCCTGGGGGTAGAGCTGCTGTGACTGGCCCCCCCCGCTTTGTATGTTTCCTGACAAACCACTCACATGTTTTGCAAGCGCTCTCATATATATATGCACGCAGACATACATGCACAAGTGTCTCTCCTTTAACAGGTGCAGAAACCAGACTCGTGTTGAGACATCTTCGGTGGAAGAAGCAGTTTGTCTTTTGTTTGTTTTAGTTGGTTTGTTTGGTTTTTTTTTGGTCTGTTCCCCTCCCTTTTCTTCCCCCCCCCACACACTTCCTTTCCCTCTTCCCCATCCTGTTGGGTCTTCCATGGGTAAAATAATTAAAATAAAGTATTAAAAATTATTACAGGAGGAGTTTACAGCAACATGCAATACATAGTTAGGTACTGTATAAGCTCCTCTTGGCAAAGTAAATCTGTTTTGGCACAGTAAGGGTGACAGATCCCTGTTCTGCTTGCCTAGCTGTCTGACAGGACAACGGAAAAAAATAAGTAATTTTTTCTTTCAATGTCACGTGAGCTACCCGCAGTGCCTTTGCGATCTACCAGTCGATCGCGATCGACGTATTTAGCACCCCTGCTCTAAACGTTAACCAAAACGCATTTTTTTTTCTACACACACCTCAGACCCGGTGAAAAACTTTGTAAACTGGAAAAAATACGTGTCCCATGCTGAAAATTTATCCAGCGTATGGTTGATACGTCCTGCATTCATGGAGAAAAGGTTGTAGGGCCTTTCCTCCATGTTTTGTTTTGGACCTTTGGTTAAAAAAAAAAAATTAAAAAAAAATGGATCAAATCAGCTGATCACTGGTACCACATGATAAATCAGCCTCAGGGAAAAAGCACATGCCATGCATTATTTTTTTTTTTTTTTTTTTTTTTTCTCTCGGCGCCACACGAGTCGGCTGCCTTTTGCAACAGCGGCTCGATTCCGAGTCTTTTTCCCTTCCTCTCTCTTTTGATCCGTCTTTTTTTTTCACCCCACTTATATCACGGACACACAGATCGTCCTAAATGTCTCCTGAGCCGGTGGACGGAGCCACTGTCTATAGCAGGATACGATACAGCAGAGAACAGCTGCTAGCATTCAACCGCCACCCGGTCCCATTGGAAAAACTCGACATACCGAGTGAACTGAGGCGAAAACGCCGCGGCTGCCGGGCTGGAGTAAGGCGGAGGACAAAAAATATAAGGTACAGACCCTCCCTTCCATCTGTTGTCATGGGAAATGTACGGTCGGTACTGGGAAAGTTAGATGAGCTAGCGGCTATCTCCCGTTATGATAGCACATACCGGGAGTGCTCTCTCCTTTTGTTTACTGAGACGTGGCTAACTGAACTAGCAGCAGATGCTAACATTGAGCTGGAGGGTTTTCACATGATACGAGCTGACCGAACACCAGACAGTGGCAAGGCTAGGGGCGGTGGAGTGATCATGTATGTTAACAACAACTGGTGCAGACCGGGACATATCACTGTTAAACAACGACACTGCAGCAAAGACATTGAGTTGCTAGCTGTTAGCATGAGGCCTACATATCTCCCGAGAGAACACTCACACGTGATCTGCATTGTTGTTTATGCAAATCCGACGGCGAACGCTGGGACAGCACGTGACGTCATCCATTCAGTAACCAGCAGGCTGCAGACAGAACACCCAGATGCTCTTCTCCTCATCTCAGGCGATTTCAACCATGTTTCACTGTCTCCCATTCTACCCACGTTCACCCAGTATGTCACATGCCACACTAGAGACAATAAAACACTGGATTTATTCTACGCAAACACTAAGGAGGCGTACACCTCATCACAACTACCCCCACTCGGGAGATCGGATCACAACTTGGTTCATCTCCGGCCGGTGTACAAACCCCTAGTGCACAGACAACCTCCGGCCATGCACACTGTGGAGTTATGGTCTGAGGAGACAATGGACACCCTAAAGGGCTGTTTTGAAGCCACCGCCTGGAAGCAGCTCTGCGATCCACATGGTGAGGACATCGATGGCCTCATTCACACCTTCACGGGCTACCTCAGCTTCTGTGTGGACAAATCCGTTCCCACCAAGACCATACGGCGTCACTCAAACAACAAACCCTGGATCAACCCTGAGATAAAAACACTTCTGAGAGAGAAGAAGAGGATCTTCAGGTCGGGGAACAGGGAGATGCTGAAGTCCGTACAGAGGGAGCTGAGGAGAAAGATCAGAGAAGGCAAGGACAGCTTCAGGAAGAAGATGGAGGACAAGCTGCAACAGAGCGACATCAGCGGGGTCTGGAGAAACCTCAAAACCATCTCGGGGCTCCAGAATACCTCCCCCCAGGCCACAGGGGGCAGGGAGTGGGCGAACAACCTGAATCTGTTTTTCAATAGATTTGACCAACCGCCCTCCCCCCTGACTGCACAACAACCACTGCTGCCTCTAAAGAAATCAAGTCCTGCTGCCCACTCCCCACTCTACCAACACCCCCCCACTCCCAACACACAGCCCCCCATCCTGACCCTGACCAGGACCCAGGTGAGGACGGAGCTGAGGAAGATCAAGGCGAGGAAGGCGCCGGGACCGGACGGCATCAGCGCAAAGCTCCTCAAGTCCTGTGCAGACCAGCTGTGTGGGATTGTGACGTATATCTTCAACATGAGCCTGAAACTGGGGAGGGTACCACAGCTGTGGAAAACATCTTGTGTGGTACCTGTACCAAAAACTTCCCACCCCAAAGACCTGAACAGCTACAGACCGGTGGCCTTGACGTCCCACTTGATGAAGACCCTGGAGAGACTGCTCCTTGCTCACCTCCGCCCCCTGGTGGAACCAGCGATGGATCCACTCCAGTTCGCCTACCAGCATGGCATTGGGGTGGAGGATGCGGTGATCTTCCTCCTTCACCGTTCTCTGTCCCACCTGGAGAAGCCCGGGAATATGGTGAGGATCATGTTCTTTGACTTCTCCAGTGCTTTCAACACCATCCAACCGATGATCCTGAAGGACAAGCTGCTGCGCGCAGGGGTGGACCAGCACCTGTCATCATGGATCCTGGACTACCTCACGAACCGGCCTCAGTTTGTGAGAACCCGGGACTGTGTGTCCGACACGATCATCAGTAGCACGGGGGCCCCCCAGGGAACGGTGCTGGCTCCCTTCCTGTTCACTCTTTATACTGCGGACTTCTCACACAACACAACACACTGCCATCTACAGAAGTTCTCTGATGACTCTGCGATCGTTGGCCTCATCTCCAATGGAGATGAAGCTGAGTACAGAGGGCTTATCCAGGACTTCGTGGACTGGTGCCATCGGAACTGCCTCCAGATCAACGCGAGGAAAACTAAGGAGCTGGTGGTGGACTGCCGCAGGCATGGGCAGCCCCTCACAGTACCAGTAAATATACAGGGAACAGACATCGAGATGGTGACATCCTATAAGTACCTGGGTATTCATCTGAACAATAAACTAGACTGGTCACACAATACTGATGCACTCTACAAGAAGGGACAGCGCAGGCTGTTCCTGCTGAGGAGACTCAGGTCTTTTGGTGTACAAGGGGCGCTGCTGAAGTCATTCTATGACACGGTGGTGGCATCAGCCATCACTTTTGGAGTGGTCTGCTGGGGCAGTGGCATTACTGCAGCCGATAGGAAGAGACTGAACAAACTGATTAAGAAAGCTAGCTCTGTCCTGGGGCAGCGCCTTGATCCGATGGAGGAGATAGGAGAGAGAAGGACGGTGGCTAAACTGTCATCTCTGCTGGAGTCCGAGTTCCACCCTATGCAGGACATACTGAATGCACTGAGGAGCTCATTTAGCAGCAGACTACATCATCCCAGGTGCACAACTGAGAGGTTTCGTAGGTCCTTCCTACCAACGGCTGTCAGACTGTACAACCTAAGCAGGGCTGCTCGCAGAGATAGCAAAAAGACGTAACAAACTAATAGTTTTTTGAATGCAAAAGATGCAATAGACTTACACAATGGTCCTCTCCGGCATACAACTAGGAACATACCGGTCGCTATGGAGGGTGAGAATATGTATGGGCACATAATCATACCATGTAGGATAACTAAGTAGACGGTTATGCTGTTTCATTCCATCTAGCAACAATGCTCTGCACTGTGTGTGTTTATATATTTGCATATTTATTCCATCTAGCTACAATGCTCCGTACTGTGGGTGTTTATATATTTATATATCTACATATTATTCCATCTAGCTACATTGCTCCGCACTGTGTGTGTTTATATACTTGCATATTTATTCCACCTAGCTGCAATGCTCCGTACTGTGGGTGTTTATATATTTACATATTTATTCCATCTAGCTACAATGCTCTGCACTGTGTGTTCATATATTCATATATTTATTCCATCCAGCTACAATGCTCTGCACTGTGTGTCTGTGTGTGTGTGTATATATATATATTTTATAGTAATACGTACATATGTTTATTAGCTGCTCTTGCTTGCTTGTTTTTTTTTTTTTTTTTTTTTTTTTCTTGCCTTCTGATTGTTGCTCTGAGTGTTGCTATCCCTGTGCTGTTGCAATCCTGGAATTTCCCCGTTGTGGGACTAATAAAGGCTTATCTTATCTTATCTTATTATCTTTTTCTCACTTCATTGAAAATAACCTCTTTTTTTTTAAAAAATCGCCATCACTTAGCGTGCTTTTGAGCCAGGTCGTGTCTGGCCGCGTAAGCCGTGTTTGAAAGTGGAATACAGAGGTGTAGCCTATATGTTGGCAATCACATGTTAGACTTTGACAAATATGAAAGGGACTGAACTGAGATTTATTTGTGTGAATATTGATTACAGAATAATTGAAAATGAATGGGACATCCAATATTAGCCACTGTTTAAGAACCACTTGTTTATTTTTTTTGTCATATCACTTATTTGTATGATCTTTTATGAGCTATTGAGTGTTTTTGTGTGCAGTTTGGTGACGGTCGTCGTGTAGTCAAACTGTGTATGTGGCTGCATATGATCTGCAGTTGATCTGAGCATTCTGCTCCACAATTATTAACTTTTAATAATTAACTTTGAATAATTGTGCGAGCACACCGAGAGGAGCACCATCGTGCCCGTAGAAAGCAAGTATTCCTGTCTGAAACTGGTATCCCAATCAGACTGCAAAGGGACTCCCCTGTACCACTGACTGGGGCAGGCTGGGCGTGCCTCCCCGTGAACAATCGTGAAGCGGCCGGTCAGACACCGGTGGATCGTAGTGCTTTGCAGGGAGCCAAGCTCAGCCTGCCCGGTTAATGGGCGTCTCGGCTGTTGCTTTACCCGTGGTCCCAGAGGTTCAGCTGCTGCGCCACCCCCCCCCCTTCCCTCAGCGCACCCACCACCTCATGTTCTCCATGCCGAATTATCCATTAGATCTATGCAATCACAGTAACTTTATGGTATAATTTTTTAAGCATTAAATCTTAAGTATTATCTTTTTCTAGTCAAATTTGTTGTGTTTTGCTTCCTTGTCTTGCACACGGAGCACTGTGGTTCCTGATGCCGTAATGTGCATATTATCCAATCAATAGGAGTCAATCCAAAACCAAACCCTGCCCACACTTCTAGAAGCCTGGGCATGAGACACAGCGGTGGCTAAACTTTTATTGATAAAAATTACATATTTTGACCGAGGGACTCCATATTCAGGGATGCACATCCTCGTAACCTCAGGAAACCACATTTAAAATCTGAGGCCAGTCTGAAAAATGGTTCAAGTGATATGCGTGGAACAGACACACAAATACACAGAGATTTCGTGAATTTATAGATTGATTAACTTGTTTTGAAGTTCTTTGGTAACACTGGTCAACACCAAATTTATTGTCTAAGTTTTTTTTAGCTGATTTAGGACAATTTTGATGTGCTGAATCAAAACATCACATTGGTTTTGCTCAATCAGGTCAACTTTTTGAATTATGGCCACATGTTTTATACGTTTTTGTTTACATGTACGGGTATTTTCGCTTTATATGATGCAAAATTCTTTATGTCTTGAAATTCTCTGAATTTTGAACAATGATGACGTATTGTTCAATTTACATTTACTTACCTTTATATAAAGGTAAGTACATGCACAGTACTAAGTAAGTACAGGTTTTTACTTGGCACCTGATCGAGAGAAATTGATGTCATTTTCAGATTCAGTGCTGCAAAATTGTCTTAAATCAGCTGAAAAAAAAACAAAAAAACAGACAACTTACAAAAAAATTATTTTTGTAAGCCTGTGTAATTAAGTCGCAACAGAAATGCCTACCGGTGCCTGATTTGTTCAGAATAAAATGATTCATCTTCATTTTGATCCCCCCGTTTTACATGGAAATAAATAAATAAAAGTACTTCAATTATCATACAGGTGAAATTTCATCCAATGACAGGTCTGAATTTAATTTAAAGCAGATTTTAAAGTATCAACAATCCATATTGTTGTTCTGAATGTACAGATAGCAGATGTTCACCTCACTCAGTAATAACATTTATTAACAATAAACTAAAGCTGCAAATTGGCAGCACGGTGGCGCAGTGGTTAGCACAGTGGCAGCACAGCAAGAAGGTCATGGGATCGATTCCACCCTTGACCATCGTGGGTTCAATCCCACCCCCAGACCATCGGTGACCCTTCTGTGTGGAGTTTTTTTTTTTTTTTTTTTGTTACTTATTTGTACCCGTAGGTAGACTTGGTTTGCAGTCTGGTGACAAGCCACCGGCTGCTGGTCGCTGCGTGCGCGAGCGCCCTAAACCTACATGTTTTTGGTGTGCGGGAGGAAACCGGAGAAATCCCGGAGTAAACCCGCGCAACACGGGGAGAACATGCAAACTCCACACAGCTCACTGTTGGTCGGGGGCTGGGATCGAACCCACGATCTCATGATCCCCGTGGTCCCCCAGCCGAGGGTAAAACTGCGCTGCCACAGTGCTAAACCACTGCGCCACCGTGCACCCTAGTTTGCATGTTCTCCCCGTGTCTGCGTGGGTTTACTCCGGGCACTCCGGTTTCCTCCCACATGCCAAAAACATGCAAGTTAGGTTAATTGGCATCAAAAGTGGGGATTCTAAATTGTCCTTAGGTATGGATGTGAGAGTGAATGGTTGTCTGTCTCTCTGTGTTGGCCCTGTGATGGACTGGCGATCTGTCCAGGGTGTACCCTGCCTCTCGCCCAGAGATGCTGGGATAGGCTCCAGCCCCCCCCGCAACCCGAAAGGATTAAGCGGTAGAAGATGGATGGATGGATAAAGCTGCAAATTAAAAAAAAACATGCAGAACTGAAACCATTTTAAAGTAGTATTTCCATCAATAAAAGCCCTGAATGTCTCTGCAGGTCCTCCTCGGGTATCTACGGGCCCTACACGCCACCAGGAGCAGGAACGGGTCAGGTGGACCCGGGATCCAATCTGTACATGTACATTTTCATCAACCCAGTAATTTAGAAACTGATTCATAATTATCTAAAGTCCCATTCGGAACATTATAGTCTCACATACCGATTCTGTGGATTTTCATCTGGGGGCAGCAGCAGCGGAGGAGTCTTTTGAAAGCAGAAAGTGCCAAAACCTTCCGAGGGTCAGCTTACTAAATATTTATTTTTTTACGCTTCTTGATGACCGGGAAAAGTCTTTACAACAGTTTTACACAATTTCTTATTAGTGTTCTCCTTCTTTGCGTTTACAAATCACTGGATTGAAAATGTACAGATTGGATCCCGGAGTCCACTTGACCCCAGTTCCCAGGAGCACGTGGTCGTTCATCCAGGCGATCACAAACTACACGATTATCAACAACAAAACTTATCCCTCACTCACGGCCTAAAAATACTAACTATCGACACACAGCTTTATTTTAATCGCCAACATGACCCAGTGTGTCTCCGTCAGGGACCACGTGGCTTCCGCGCAACACGTGTTAGCGTGACAGGCTAACGGCTGAGCTAACAGGCCAGAGAGAACAGAAGTCTACATCACGGACCTGGTACTTGGTGGGGACGTATACCCGGTACGGTACACGGTGTCCGGTCTGCGGGTCTGACATCAGTACGTTCTCAAAGCGGTCGCGGGCCAGGCTGTTTTCAGATCGGTGATCCAGAACAGGGTCAGGATCACACACGTGGGTCCGCTGGTAAATACACACACACACACTGATATCTGTGGACACAACGACGGATATCTGGGGACCCACAGATGAACCCCAAAATAACCCAGAACCGGACCTGAATCAGGTCTGAACTAACGCACACGGTCCGATTCTCGGTGCAGGTTTTTGGATCTGCCTCAAGTGACCTGGATCAGTTCGTTGGTGCAGAGGTTAAAGTTTTGCAGATTTTAAATGTTTAATCAGCTTCAAGTTCGTTAATCAGAATAAAGTTAATAAATACCGAACTACAATTCACTCACCGTCTCCGTCCGCCATCTTCTGCCTGAAAAATGACCCCAGAAACACGCGGCTGCTCCTTTCCTGCTCCGTGCGCCTCCTTCTTCTTCTTCTTTTGAATTAAAATGGCGGGAGGCAACCAGCGTTAAGGTGCATTACCGCCATCTACGATGTTGGAGTGTGGACCAGAGATAAGGGTGAAAAAAACCCCAAAAAACTAGATCCTTTTTATGAGCTGTTTCGATCAGATATTTTAAAAAAGACAATCCAAACCCATCCATCCATCCATCTTCTTCCGCTTTATCCTTTTTGGGTCGCGGGGGGGCTGGAGCCTATCCCAGCATCTGAGCGAGAGGCAGGGTACACCCTGGACAGATCGCCAGTCCATTGCAGGGCCAACACAGAGAGACAGACAACCATTCACTCTCACAGTCAAACCTAAGGACAATTTAGAATCCCCTGTTTGATGCCAATTAACCTAACTTGCATGTTTTTGGCATGTGAGAGGAAACCGGAGAAATCCCGGTGTGGTAGACTGCAAGTCTAATTTAAAACATTACTGGCACATGCCTCTAGGGGGAACTACCTGTATTGTTCAGCACTACTATTAAGGGGACACATTAGAACAAGAGTGTGAAAACCCCGCGCAGAATCCATGTTCAGTCATATTATGTGTGTTGCAGAATAAATGGCAGAGTTAGCCAAAGAAATAACTCAAGTGTGATCATTGCTACACGGTAGGATATCACACAATTGGCGACGAGGATTAAAAGAAAAAAATCAGCGGCGAGAAACAGAGAACATTGCAAGTGTGGCGAACTCAAGTGACTCCAGTAGTTCGAGTGCAAGTTCAGAGGAGGAAAAACGAGGTTTCCCCACCACGACGAGCAATGGCGGCTGTAATCGGAACGGTAACCCCTTTTGATAACTCGACTCAGTCATGGGAAGAATATGGTGAAATGTTGGACTTTTTCTTCCAAGCTAATGATATTGAGGAGCCAGACAAAAGGAAGGCTGTACTGTTGAGTGGAGTTGGTGCAACTACTTACAGCTTGTTGAGAAATTTAATAAGCCCTGCATTACCGAAAGATAAAACATACGACCAGCTTACTGCTGAGCTTCAGAAGCACTTCAGCCCCAAACCGAGTGAAATCGTGCAACGATTCAAATTTAATTCACGCATAAGGAGGAACACTGAGTCCATAGCAGAGTATGTGGCAGAATTGAGGAAATTAGCACTGCACTGTGATTACAAAGACTCATTGGAAGAAATGTTAAGAGACAGACTTGTGTGTGGAGTGAATGATGACCGAATGCAACGGCGACTTTTATCTGAAACAAAACTCACTTTTGCGAAGGCTTTGGAATTATGCCAAGCGATGGAAACAGCATCTAAAGATGTGAGAGAGATGCAAGGGAAGCTAACAGAGGACACAGCAACGCATGTTCGTGTGCCTAAGACCCAAGTAGGTGTCCACAAAGTGTTGACTGACAAAACTCAGCACAAATTCCCCAGTTGTTATCGCTGCAAAGGCCAGCACAATGCCGCCGAGTGCAAATTTGCCACTGAGCTGTGTCATAATTGTGGCAAGCGAGGGCACATTAAGAAAGCATGTAGAATAAAGGTGGACAGCGCACAGGTGCTGAAAGCGACAGTTAATGGGCAAAAGTATGAAAACAAGGGCCCAAGAAAGGAACAGCAAGCGAATCAACTGAGAGGGGAGGGAGAAAGTGATACAGAAGACATGGGTTTTCACACAATTTACAACACGTCAGAGGAGCTGACCAAGGTAGCGCCCATCACGCGTACCATGAATGTTAATGGAATGAAAGTAACATTTGAAGTTGATACAGGCTGTGGAGTAACCATATTAAGTAAACAGCAATATACACAACTGTGGAAGAAAACAGACACAGCAGAATTAAATCCCTGTTCATTAAAATTAAAAACATACACAGGAGAGAAGCTAGACGTGCTAGGCATGGCACAAGTGAAGGTGCAACACAAAAACAAAGAAAAGGACTTACCTGTAGTAGTAGTTGGGAGCGAAGGACCAAATCTACTAGGGCGAAGTTGGCTACAAGAACTGGCCATGATTGATCAGTTGGTGAATAAAGTGGAATCTCAGCCCAAATTGCAGCTGGAGGAGATCCTCGAAAGACACGCTGAGGTGTTCAAAGAAGGCGTAGGACAGCTAAAAGGTGTCACTGCAAAGATTAATGTGGACAAGGAGGCCCAACCACGATTCTGCAAACCCCGACCGGTACCCTATGCAGTCAAGCCACTGGTCGAAAGCGAGCTACAGAGGCTGCTGGATGACAAGATCATTGAGCCAGTGCAGGTTGCAGAATGGGCGGCGCCCATAGTCCCAGTGAGAAAGCCGGATGGCTCCATTAGAATATGTGGAGATTACAAACTCACTGTCAATCGAGCATCACGGGTGGATCAGTATCCAATTCCTAAAGTGGAGGACCTCTTCGCACAGCTGAACGGCGGCCGACACTTCACGAAATTAGACATGAGTCACGCTTACCAACAAGTAGTCCTGGAAGAAGAATCAAGAAAGTATGTAACCATCAATACACACAAAGGCTTATATACCTACACACGCTTACCATTTGGAGTAGCTTCCAGTCCTGCTATATTCCAGAGAACTATGGAGGGCATCCTAGGTGGAATTCCGAATGTTGCCATTTATTTGGATGACATCCTTTGTACAGGACCAAATGAACAAGAACATCTGAAAACGCTGGAGGAAGTGCTTCAACGGTTGGAGAAAAGCGGTCTGAGGTTGAAAAGAAGCAAGTGTGAGTTCATGGGAAAAGAGGTGGTGTTCCTAGGCCACAAGATCAACGCCAGTGGTCTACACCCTCTAACAGACAAAGTGGAAGCCATTGCGGAGGCGCCTGAGCCACAAAATGTTACTGAGTTAAAAGCCTACCTGGGCTTGTTGAACTATTACCATAGGTTCCTCCCAAAGCTCTCCACGCTGCTGGCACCACTACATACCTTACTTAAGAAGGAAGAAAAATGGTCATGGGGGGTCAAGCAGCAGAAGGCGTTTGAAGAGTCCAAAGCGCTACTTCAGTCCTGTAGTGTGTTAGTGCACTATGATTCAAACAAACCACTCATCCTGGCGTGTGACGCATCACCCTACGGTGTGGGTGCTGTACTCTCTCATCGTATGGAGGATGGCTCAGAGAGACCCATAGGGTTCGTCTCAAGAACTCTTAGTGCAGCTGAGAAAAACTACTCCCAGCTAGACAAGGAGGGCCTTGCAGTAGTATTTGGTGTAAAAAAATTCCACAAATACCTGTACGGGAGACAGTTCGCTATAGTGACTGACCACAAGCCACTAATTTCACTGTTCAGTGAAATGAGAGCCATACCCCAGATGACATCTCAGAGAATTCAGAGATGGGCCGTTACATTAGCAGCGTATGAGTACACCATCGTTTACAAAGCCGGACGGGACCATACGAATGCTGACGCGATGAGTAGGCTACCCTTGGATGGAGGAAGAGACAGCACGCCTGAGGAGGAGGAGAGAGTGCTATTGTTTGAAGATATCGGCGTGCCCCTGGTGAACGCACAACAAATAAAGAAGTGGACAGACAAAGACCCTGTTCTAGCAAGAGTGCGAGAATACATCTTGCGAGGATGGCCGAAGATGAACAGTCCTGAGTTCATTCCCTATGCCCGACGACAGGATGAGCTCAGCACCCAGGAAGGTTGTATCCTGTGGGGAGGACGCGTGGTTGTTCCACCACCTGGTAGGAATGCCTTACTGCAACAACTACACCAAGCACACCCTGGCATCACTCGCATGAAAGCGTTGGCGAGGAGTTACATGTGGTGGCCCAACATGGATGCAGAGGTGGAGGCGCTTGTGAAGTCATGTGCGGCATGCCAGGAGAACAGGAACAGTCCTCCAGCAGCCCCACTACATCCCTGGGAAGTTCCAGATAAACCATGGAGAAGAATTCACATTGACTACGCAGGTCCATGGATGGGAAGAATGTTCCTGATCATAGTTGACGCATACTCAAAGTGGATCGATGCATATTCTGTGAGTAGCTCTACTTCTACTGTTACCATTGAATGTCTTAGAAAGAGTTTCAGCCAACATGGGCTACCTGAAATCATAGTATCAGATAACGGTACATGTTTTACGAGTGAACAGTTCCAAGAGTTTTCTGAAAAGAATGGCATACGTCACATCACGACTGCGCCATACCATCCTTCTTCTAACTGCTTAGCCGAGAGGGCCGTGCAGACATTCAAGTCACTCATGAAAAAGATGACAGGAGACTCTATTGAAACCCGAATGTCGAGAGCTCTGTTCAGCTATCGAATAACACCCCAATCTACAACTGGCAAGTCACCAGCTGAGCTGTTGTGTGGAAGGAAGTTGAGGTCAACATTTGACTTAATACATCCAGACTTCAGAAACAAAGTGCATGATAAACAAGAGAAACAAAAAGGTTATCATGACATGCATGCTAGAGAGAGAATACTGAGAGAAGGAGACGTGGTCTACACCCGCAACTTTGGCTCAGGACCAGCCTGGGTACCAGGAGAAATAACAGAAAAGACAGGCCCTGTGTCATTCAAGGTGACATTAGGTCATGGACAAGTGGTGAGGCGACACATCGACCAAGTTCGTGGTAGGAGCTCCATTCCCCTGCCGATGGCACCAGAGGTGTTGTCTGACACCCATCCTGAGGAGAGCATCAACGAACCACCACTTCAGGTGAAACCTGAGGTAACCGTCTCTGCAGATTCTACGGGCAGCACTGCAGCAGCCGAAACAGTGGAGCAGTCTGAGTCTTCACCTGCAGTTGGCTCACCCGCCGTGAGAAGATCTCAGCGAGCTAGGAAAGCTCCAGACTACTTGAAGGACTATACTTAGTCAGTAGTGAGTTCCCCAGCCACAGGACAAGAATGCGTCCTGGAACCTCACTGGGATGCGGTAGTCAAACCAAATCCCCACTTAGACTGTTATGTGTGTTATACATGTAAAAAAAAAAAAAGAGAAAGAAATTATGTGTATGGCACATGTGTTTAAGAAGTTAAAAGTAACTGTGATTGTTTAGGGTTAAATGGGAGTTCCAGGATGTCTAGCATAATTGGCTAGTGTAATTAAAAGTAGTTTAATCTAGAGGGGAGGGATGTGGTAGACTGCAAGTCTAATTTAAAACATTACTGGCACATGCCTCTAGGGGGAACTACCTGTATTGTTCAGCACTACTATTAAGGGGACACATTAGAACAAGAGTGTGAAAACCCCGCGCAGAATCCATGTTCAGTCATATTGTGTGTGTTGCAGAATAAATGGCAGAGTTAGCCAAAGAAATAACTCAAGTGTGATCATTGCTACACGGTAGGATATCACACCCGGGGTAAACCCACACAGACACGGGGAGAACATGCAAACTCCCCACAGATCACTGTTGGTCGGGGGCTGGGATCGAACCCAGGATCCCCCAGCCAAGGGTGAGTTGCTGTGCTGCCGCTCCGCCACCGTCCCCAAATTAAAGTATTTTATTCCTACAGTATTCCTTTTATTCCTACAGTATTCCTTTTATTCCTACAAATTGCCCCTACAGGGGCAATTTGCCTTTGATAGGGTCTCCCAAGACAAACTGGTCGTGGGTGAAGGGCCAGACTAAGAACGATCCAACAGACTCTCATGATAAATTGTATATCAAGGATTCAGTGTACCCCGCCGGGTATGGGGTTACCGGGGCCCCACCCTGGAGCCAGGCCTGGGGGAGGGGCTCGAAGGCTAGCGTCTGGTGGCCGGGTTTCCACCCATGGGACCCGGCCGGGCTCAGCCCGAAGGAGTTACATGGGTCCGCCCTCCAGTGGGTTCACCACCTGCAGGAGGGATCATGGGGGTCCGGTGCTATGTGGATTAGGTGGCGGTCAAAGGCGGAGACCTTGGCGGACTGATCCCAAGCTTTCTAAACTGGCTTTTGGTACGTGGAATGTCACCTCTCTGGTGGGGAAGGAGCCTGAGCTGGTGTACGAGGTTGAGCGATACCGGCTAGATATAGTCGGCCTCACCTCAACACACAGCTCCGGTTCCGGAACCAGTCTCCTGGAGAGGGGCTGGAGCTTGGCCTTTTCTGGAGTTGCCCCGGGCGAGAGGCGACGAGCAGGGGTGGGTATTCTTGTATCGCCCCACCTTGCTGCCTCTATATTGGAGTTTTCCCCGGTGGACGAAAGGGTTGCTTCCCTGCGCCTTCGGGTTGGGAAACGGGTCCTGACCATCATTTGTGCCTATGCACCAAATGATGTTTCAGAGTACCCACCCTTTTTGGAGTCTGTGACTGGGGTGCTGGAGGGTGCTCCTCCTGGAGACTTCATTGTCCTACTGGGGGACTTCAATGCGCACGTGGGCAACGACAGTGAAACCTGGAGGGGGGTGATTGGGAGGAACGGCCTGCCCGATCTGAACCCGAGTGGTGTTCAGTTATTGGACTTCTGTGCTAACCACAGTCTGACCATAACGAACACCATGTTCAAGCATAAGGGTGTCCATATGTGCACTTGGCACCGGGACACCCTAGGTCGCAGGTCGATGATCGATTTTGTTATCGTATCATCAGACCTGCGACCGTATGTCTTGGACACCCGAGTAAAAAGAGGTGCAGAGCTGTCAACTGATCACCACCTGGTGGTGAGTTGGATCCGATGGCAGGGGAGGAAGCCATTCAGACCTGGTAGACCCAAACGTATAGTGAGGGTGTGCTGGGAGCGTCTGGCTGAGGCCCCTGTCCGGGAGGCCTTCAACTCCCACCTCCGGAAGAACTTCAACCACATTCCGAGGGAGTCTGGAGACATGGAGTCTGAATGGGCCATGTTCTCCACCTCTGTTGTTGAAGCGGCGGCCCAGAGCTGCGGCCGCAAGGTGGTCGGTGCATCTCGTGGTGGCAACCCCCGAACCAAGTGGTGGACACCAGTGGTGAGGGGGGCCATTAAGCTGAAGAAGGAGTCCTATCAAGCTTGGTTGGCTTGTGGGACTCCCGAAGCAGCTGAGGTGTACCGGCAGGCCAAGCGGAGTGCAGCTCGGGTGGTTGCTGAAGCAAAAACCCGGGTATGGGAGGAGTTCGGTGAGGCCATGGAACAAGACTTTCGGTTGGCTTCAAAGAGATTCTGGCAAACTGTTCGGCGGCTCAGGAGGGGAAAGCAGCTCCCCGTCCACACTGTGTATAGTGCGGATGGGACACTGTTGACTTCAACTGGGGATATCGTTGGGCGGTGGAAAGAATACTTCGAGGATCTCCTCAATCCCACTGATACGCCTTTCACAGAGGAAGCAGGGTTTGGGGACGAGGGGGATGACTCGCCTATCACAGGGGCTGAGGTCGCCAAGGTGGTTAAAAATCTCCTTGGTGGCCGGGCCCCGGGGGTGGACGAGATTCGCCCTGAGTACCTCAAGGCCCTGGATGTTGTTGGGTTGTCATGGTTGACACGCCTCTGCAACATTGCGTGGAGGTCGGGGGCAGTGCCTTTGGCATGGCAAACCGGGGTGGTGGTTCCTCTCTTCAAAAAAGGGGACCGGAGGTGTGCTCCAACTTTAGAGGGATCACACTCCTCAGCCTCCCTGGGAAGGTCTATGCCAAGGTACTGGAGAGGAGAGTCCGGCCGTTGGTCGAACCTCAGATTCAGGAGGAGCAATGTGGTTTTCGTCCTGGCCGTGGCACATTGGACCAGCTCTTTACCCTCTCGAGAATTCTTGAGGGTTCGTGGGAGTTTGCCCAACCAGTTTACATGTGTTTTGTGGACTTGGAGAAGGCGTTTGACCGCGTCCCTCGTGGATTTTTGTGGGGGGTGCTTCGGGAGTATGGGGTATCGGGCTTGTTGTTACGAGCTATTCGGTCTCTGTACGACCGTTGTGAGAATTTGGTTCGTATTGCCAACTCTCGGTCGGAGTCATTCCCAGTGAGAGTTGGACTCCTCCAGGGCTGCCCTTTGTCACCGATCCTGTTCATAATTTTTATGGACAGGATTTCTAGGCGCAGCCAGGGAATGGAGGGTGTCATGCTTGGTGACCACAGGATCTCATCTCTGTTGTTTGCAGATGATGTTGTCCTGTTGGCTTCATCCAGCAATGACCTACAGCTCTTGCTGGGACGGTTTGCCGCTGAGTGTGAAGCGGCTGGAATGAGAATCAGCACCTCCAAGTCCGAGTCCATGGTCCTCAGCCGGAAAAAGGTGGATTGTCCTCTCCGGGTTGGGGACAGGCTACTGCCCCAAGTGGAGGAGTTTAAGTATCTTGGGGTCTTGTTCACGAGTGAGGGGAAAATGGAGCGAGAGATCGACAGACGGATTGGAGCAGCATCTGCAGTGATGCGGACGTTGTACCGGTCTGTTGTGGTGAAGAGGGAGCTTAGTTCTAAGGCAAAGCTGTCGATTTACCAGTCAATCTATGTTCCTACTCTCACCTATGGTCACGAGCTTTGGGTAATGACCGAAAGAACGAGATCGCGGATACAAGCGGCTGAAATGAGCTTTCTCCGTAGGATTGCTGGACTCACCTTCAGAGATAGGGTGAGGAGCTCAGTTATCCGGGAGAGGCTCAGAGTAGAACCGCTGCTCCTCCACATTGAAAGGAGTCAGTTGAGGTGGTATGGGCATCTGATTAGGATGCCTCCTGGACGCCTCCCACTTGAGGTGTTTCAGGCACATCCCACTGGGAGGAGACCCCGGGGCAGACCCAGGACTCGGTGGAGAGACTATGTCTCCCAGCTGGTCTGGGAACGCCTTGGTATCCCCTCTGAAGAGCTGGAGCAGGTGGCTGGGGAGAGGGAAGTCTGGGCTTCTCTGCTTGAACTGCTGCCTCCGCGACCCGGACCTCCGGAAAAGCGGTAGAAGATGGATGGATGGATGGATGGATATTCCTACAGTTTCTGATGCCCTCTTTAAATAAAATCTCACGTTCTCAGGAGATCTTTGAGCAATGAAAAATCACATGATCAACTGATTCCACATTTTGACAGTAACTACATAACCCAGTGGGGTGCTTGCCAATTAAATGTGTGTGACCTTCTCTTCTTCCTTGGTGCTTCTTTTGAATGCTCTTGTTATATGAACCTGCTGCTGAAATGCATATTGTAAGGATGGGGCTGTATGAAGGGGATTCTCCCGGCATGCTTTGCTCTGCGGAGGATTGACTGTTATTATCCATGTGTTCTAAGCGTTATTGTTGTGCCATTATAACTATGTTATAAGACCAGTTGTGATAGTGTTGTTTTCCCTGTGTGTGATGATGTGTCTGTGTCACCCTGAGTGAGATGAGTGTCTGTGTGAATGACCTCCTCTCCGTTCTGTGTAATCAGTCAGTGGAAAATAAAAGCCTGTTGTGTCACAAATCCTCTCTCATTATTTGTGTGAACTAGTGATGTTTTGCTCAACATTACCCACTCGACACTGACTCAAGCAATATAAAGCGGAAGTGTTATGAGCAGTGCATCGAGTGCCGTTTCAGCACGCCCACAGTCACGTGGCCATAGCAAGCGAGGCCGTGTTATGTCGGTCACATCACCTGACTTGAGGGCTCGCGGGAAGTTTGAGAGGAAATTAGTTTTTTTTTTGTTAAATTTGGTTTGTATTGTTTGTTCCTGCCATCCAATTTTGAATAGACTTCGTATGGCCAAATGCTCAAAAAAAGTATTGAGATTTTTTTTTCAGATTTTCCACTTAGATGCAGTTCTGACAGTCAGTCACCAGATGGCATTCTTTATTAGATGTTTCATAACACTGTGTCACTCACTTTTTTTTTTTTTAATGGCACCGGAGGCAGGGCGGCCGTACCAGCAGCAACTCTCTCATCTGTTTATACCTGTATATAGTGTGTCTCTTATTAACCAGGGCTCTGTAGGAATACTCGGACTAAGACTGGACCAACTTTTCTCTTTTTTTAGCCAGTCTTTTTTCTAGTTTTCGTCACTTTTTTCTCTTCCTCAGACAATGGAGATCAACAGAGGTGGGGGCGGACACATTGTTTACACACGTGAACAGTTGATTGCGCTGAGGAGGCTGGCGCCTGGAGCGCTGCGGCCGGCAGTGAAGCCCCTCATCCCGGACGAGCTGAAGAAGAGACACCGCGGGCGAAGGGCTGGAGCGAAGGTGAGGAGGAGGAGGAGGAAGCATAAGCCGGCTGTACCAATGATCATCACTGGAAACTTGCGTTCCATGGGAAACAAGACTGATGAGATCACAGCGCTGGTCAGGACACAAAAGGAGTATCGGGAGTGTAGTTTCATGCGTTTTACGGAGACATGGTTACACTCACAGATCCCAGATGTAAACATAGCGATACCTGGCTTCAAGACTATACGGGGGGACAGAGACGTGAAAAGCAGCAGGAAAAAGAGAGGAGGAGGAGTGGCTCTTCTTGTTAATGAGCGGTGGTGTCATCCCAGGCACATTTATGTGAAAGAAAAGTGCTGCAGCCCGGACATTGAACTGCTGGCTGTCAGTATGAGACCTTATTATATGCCGCGAGAAATGAAGTGTGCTTTAATTGTTATCGTCTACGTCCCTCCGTCAGCTGACGCAGCGGTGGCCTGTGACGTCATCAGCTCCACTGCGGCCACATTACTGGAGAAGCACTCGGATGCATTCATGGCCATCAAAGGTGATTTTAACCATGTCTCAGTGGGAAAAACTTTACCCAACTTTCACCAGTTTGTTGACTGTCCCACCAGAGAGAACAAAACACTGGATTTACTGTATGCCAATGTCAGGGATGCATATAGTGCCACAGCTCTGCCCCCCATTGGTAAATCAGATCACTGCATGGTCATGTTAACACCCAAGTACGTCCCCCTTGTGCAAAGGCAGCCTGCTCATACACAGACTGTGAGGAGGTGGACACAGGAGGTTGTTGATGCACTGCAGGACTGCTTCGAGACGACAGACTGGAGCGGACTCTGTGAACCACGTGGGGTGGACATAGACAATTTTTTTTTTTTTTTTTTTTTTTTTGTTACTTATTTGTACCCGTAGGTAGACTTGGTCTGCAGTCTGGTGACAAGCCACCGGCTACTGGTCGCTGCGTGCGCGAGCGCCCTAAACCTACATGTTTTTGGTGTGCGGGAGGAAACCGGAGAAATCCCGGAGTAAACCCGCGCAACACGGGGAGAACATGCAAACTCCACACAGCTCACTGTTGGTCGGGGGCTGGGATCGAACCCACGATCTCATGATCCCCGCGGTCCCCCGGCCGAGGGTAAAACTGTGCTGCCACAGTGCTAAACCACTGCGCCACCGTGCAGACAATATGACCAAATGCATCACAGAATACATTAGATTCTGTGAAGACAAGACCATGCCAGCTCAGACTGTACACTGCTTCTCCAACAACAGACCATGGGTCACCAGTGACCTGAAAGCACTTCCGAATAAAAAGAAGAGAGCTTTCAGGGCTGGAGACAAGGAGAAGCTGAGGGGAGTGCAGCATGAGCTGAGAGAGATGCTGAGGAGGTGCAAGGACAATTATAGGAGGAAGTTGGAGGAGAAACTCAGGTAAAATAACACTAAAGATGTGTGGGAGGGAATGAAACAAATCACTGGGTACAAGGGGAGAGTCAGGCAGCCATCTGGGAGCCAGGAGAGAGCTGAGGAACTGAATCTGTTTTTTAATAGGTTCAACTCACAGTCTGTCACCCGAGCAACACAACCAGACCCCCACACACCCCTCCCTACCCACGCTCCCGTGCAGAACCTCTCTCCATCTCCCTCCTCCTCCTCCTCAGGGGGGCACCAGGACCCCCCTCACTTCACGGTGACTACAGATCAGGTGGAGAAACAGCTGAAGAGACTCCGTCAGCGGAAGGCTTCGGGCCCGGATGGCATCTCCGCTAGGATCCTGAGGACCTGTGCCAACCAACTAGCTCCAGTACTGACACACCTGTACAACCTGAGCCTGAGTCTGGAGAGAGTACCGGTGCTGTGGAAGACATCCTGCCTGGTTCCTGTCCCCAAGAAGTCATCTCCATCGGATCTGAATGACTATCGACCAGTTGCCCTCACATCTCATGTGATGAAGGTCCTGAAGAGACTGGTCTTAGCCCACCTGAGGCCGCAGGTGGAGACGTGGTTGGACCCTCTGCAGTTTGCATATCAGCCCCATTTAGGAGTTGAAGATGCTGTCATCTACCTGCTGCAACGAGCCCATCAGCACCTGGATGGTGGAGGAGATACTGTGAGAATCACTTTTTTTGATTTCTCCAGTGCCTTTAACACCATCCAACCACTGCTGCTGGGCGAGAAGCTGCGGGGGATGGGGGTTGACAGCTCTGTGATCTCCTGGATTACCGACTACCTGACAGGCAGACCACAGTTTGTCAGGCTGGGCAGTGTCTTGTCTGGAGTGGTGGCTAGTGATACGGGAGCGCCACAGGGGACTGTGCTCTCTCCTTTTCTTTTTACCTTATACACCACGGACTTTCAGTATAACACTGAGGCACGTCACCTGCAAAAATTCTCTGATGACTCAGCTGTTGTGGGGTGTATAAGAGGAGGAGAGGAGGGGGAGTACAGGGCACTGGTAGACAGATTTGTGGAGTGGATGGAGCAGAATCACCTGAGGTTGAATGTCAGCAAGACCAGGGAGATGGTGATTGACTTCAGGAAGAGGAAGGCTCCTTCTCAGCCACTGCAGATTAGGGGGGAGGATGTGGGAGTGGTTGAAGACTACAAATATCTGGGTGTCAGGATCAGTAGCGGGTTGGACTGGAGATCCAACATCGATGCTGCGCACAAGAAGGGGATGAGCAGACTCTATTTCCTGAGAAAACTGAGATCCTTCAATGTGTGCAGCAGGATGCTGAAGCTTTTCTACCAGACTGTTGTCGCCAGCGCCATCTTTTTTGCTGCGGTCTGTTGGGGTAGCAGTATCAGGGCCAGAGATACTAATAGACTTTACAAGATTATCAAGAGGGCTGGCTCTGTAATTGGTCTCAGACCGGAGACCTTTGAGACAGTGGTGGAGAGGAGAACACTAAATAAACTGCAATCCATCATGAACAATCCTGATCACCCCCTCCACCACACACTAGGTAGGCAGCGAAGCACTTTCTCCAGTAGACTACTACAGCTTCGTTGTCGAACGGCCAGGTACAGGAAATCTTTCCTGCCACATGCAATTTCACTGTACAATAACTCACTATGATGTTGTATTCTGGTCATAGCTATGCTGCCACACTGCACCTTACAGACTAACTGGTACCTCACATTTCACTCTCGCTCCTGATAGTCCTTCTTTGTGCAATGGGATGATTCATGTGTTTATACGGGTCATCATTATATATTAAGCTATGATGTATATAGGTTCTATAGTCGTGTTAGTTTCTTTTTTACTTTCCATGGGTAATCCCTTTGTCTGTCGTGTGTGTTTCTGTTGTTTGGCTGTCAACTGTCATGCTGCTGTTACACTGTAATTTCCCAGTTTGGGATCAATAAAGTACATCTATCTATCTATCTATCTGTCTATCTATCTATCTATGAAGCAATTGTTCAAAATTGCTCATCGTTTCATAAGGCCTCAGTTTCAACATCACTAGTGTGAACCCTTGAAACGTCACACTGGTGTCAGAAGTAGGATTATTGAGAGAAGGAATCAAGGATCAAAGCAGAGATTCGGCAACTTGAGCAGCTCATTGCCCAGATGGAGATGCAGATGGAGAAGAACAGCAGAGCAGACACGCCAGCCCCTGGAGCTGCTCGCCGTGACGAATGGGGAAGCGGACCAGATGGAGCAAGTGTACCCCACTTTATGCCTTTTTCAAGGCAGAGCGGACCGGACAGAGCAAGTGTACCTCACTCTCTGCCTTTTTCAAGGCAGGGTAGGCCAGCGATTACACTGTGACCAAGGACGGTGATTGACAGGGAAGTGACCATCCCGCCAATCCACCAACCGGCCAAACTTCCCTGCTTTGCTGGCGAAACCCTGCTGGACGGTTATCTGGTCCAGGTTGAACTGGCCGCTGCGCTGAATAGCTGGGCACCTGAAGAGGCAGTTGTGCTGGTCACGATGGCTCTGGAGGGCGGAACTCTCTGCACGCTGTCTGATCTCCAGCTTGAGGAATGGCACAGCTGGCCAGCACTACTAGAAGTGCTCCAGAGGCAGTTTGGGAGAGCGATCCATGCTGATCACACCCGGGAACAGCTGGCCAGCCACCGGCGAGCGAACCAAGACAGCCTGGGAGCCTATGCAGCAGACGTATGGCTGCTGACACAGCGTGGCTACCCGGATTTAGAGCCAGAGGCGGTGGAGAAGCTCGTCCTACAGAACTTCATCCGAGGGCTCTGCCCAGCCCAGCTCCAAGAACACGTTCAGATTCACGCAGCAAGCAGCTGGGAGACAACCGTGGCAGAAGCGGAGCGGGTGCAGCTGATGATGGATTATGCGGCTGATGTGCCATCACCGAAGCAGAGAGTTTTTCAGGCCACAGCTGAGAGTGAAGACGAGGAGGACTTGGAATTGTGCCAGACCACAGCTGCGCGGCTGGTGAGAAGATAAGATAAGATAAGATAAGATAAGCATTTATTAGTCCCACAACGGGGAAATTCCAGGATTGCAACAGCACAGGGATAGCAACACTCAGAGCAACAATCAGAAGGCAAGAAAAAAAACCAAGCAAGAGCAGCTAATATACATATGTACATATTACTATAAAATATATATATACACACACATAGACACACAGTGCAGAGCATTGTAGCTGGATGGAATAAATATATGAATATATAAACACACAGTAAGGAGCATTGTAGCTAGATGGAATAATATGTAGATATATAAACACACAGTGCGGAGAATACAACGATGACGGCGCAAGGAGGGATGCTTCTGCTGCGGGAAACCAGGACACATCGCACGTTACTGCTCTGCACCCGCCCCGCAACAACCAGCGTCCTCACCAGCTTTAACCTTAGAGTGAGGTGGCACAGACAGGGACCTGCCGCCTCCCACAGACATTTTCCCCGATACATGGCTGGGCCGACTTGTACATGCACCAGGGCTATACCTGCAGTGCAGCCTGGACAGCACACCAATCCGGGCCCTGATTGACACTGATTCCACCACCTCCCCGGTCCATCCTGGGGTGCTGCCCGGTACAAATGGACTTGGACCACAAGAGTGGGAACCCACCAGGCGCTGCATCACCACAGCCACTGAGGACGGCGACGAGTCCTTGTGGTGGGAGTGGCTGGTCTGAACACAAACCACCCATTCTCACTGGCTGACATCCAAGACCTGCATCATTGGACTAGATCTGCTCACAGCATAGGGCGCGAAGATCGACACCGCCAGCTCTTCTCTCCTGCTGAGGTCTCAGACCATCACGCTCTGTGGCAAGAGCCAGACAAGGAACCAGAGGGCCCGTGGGATTGGAGGGCCGGTGCAGTCAGCGCAGGCCAAGGATCATAACCCAGCAGTTTCATGGGCTCTCCAGACCGCTACGGCCCAGGATAGCGGAGTGGCTCACAGCTCTTCTTCAGATAATTGGGCAGCTCTCCCCAACAATGATGTCACAGAGGCCCTCGGCCTGCGGTAGCTTCAGAATAAACAGGATGGAAATCCTGTCATCTCCCAGGTCTGGCAGTGGCTGGACACGGACCAGCGGCCCGCCCGGGAGGCTGTGTCTGCGCTGGACCCAGAGACCAAGGCCCTGCATTCCCAGTGGTCCATCCTCTGCTGCTGTGAGGGTGTTGTCTATCGGTGGTGACAGTCTCCAGCTGGGCAGCGTCACGTCTGACAGCTGCTGGTCCCCTGATGGCTCTGCCCCAAGGTGCTCCAGTTGGTCCATGGGTCGGTGGGGACGGGCCACTTCAGGGTGAAGACTCTGCAGCCTGGTTCTGCTTCTGGGCCTGGTTCTACTAGCTGGGATATCATCAGGACGTGAAGCTCCATGTCCACCGCTGTGACACCTGCATGGCTCAGAAAGGACCAACTCAGCAATCCCACGCCCGCTTGCAGCAGTATGAGGTGGATGGCAAACTGGGGCTGGATTATTTGTTTCGCTCGATAGAACATCTGCACACGGTACACAAACTGGCCCGGGAGACCCTGGTAGCGGCGGGGAGTTGGCAGAAGTGGGTGTACGACTCCCGCTGCCAGGGGAGGGATTTTGCACCCAGAGATCAGGTTTGGGTTTTCTGCCCGGAGCGGAAAAAGGGGCTGTCACCAGAGCTGGCGAGCCACTGGTTGGGACTGTGCGTGGTCCTACAGAGACTGTCGGATGTAATGTATAGAGTGAGGCTGCAGAAGAGGAACTGGGTGGTGGTGCTTCACTGTGACTGCCTCGCCCCGTACCAGCCAGCTGCCCCACAGGTGGCCGAGCAAGAGGCTCCATCCCGACCGGGGACCTCGGCTGCTCAGGTGGACTGTAACGGGCCCGTGCATGCTGGCTGCTGACAACGGCGGCCGCCCCGACGGGTTCGTATTGGATGTTTGAGTTGGACTTATTATTCTGGGGACAGAAACCAGTCCAGGGGGGAACAATGTAACGTCGGGGCTGTGAGAAGGGGCAGGAATTCTCCCAGCATGCTTTGCGCCGTGGAGGATTCAAAGACTGTTATTATCCGTGTGTTCTAAGCATTATTGTTGTGCCATTATAACTGTTTATAAGACCAGTTGTGCTAGTATTGTTTTCCTTGCGTGTGATAAATTATGTGTCTGTGTCACCCTGAGGGAGATGAGTGTCTGTGTGAATGAGCTCCCCTCTGTTCTGTGTAATGAGTCAGTTGTAGAGGATGCCTTCACAAACGAGACTGAGTTTATTTCTCAGGAAAGTTTTATTTGGAGTCTCATCCTCTAACATCAAGTATCTCAACAAAAGAGACAGGACAAGCTTCCCTCACAGCTCTTATACCCCCAGAGACACAAAACCCCCCACATCAAATATATCACACCTTCAACCCACAGTCAGTTCAGTAAACATATGAACCCACAGTCCTTCAGTAACATATAGCCTCCGAGGCTCGTTGGCGTCTCTGTTCTCTTCTCCGCCTCGGGGGCTCCTGCTGGGACATTGTCTCTGACTTCCCGTCTCCCCAGCAACCACTTCACACCTGCCGAGGTCCTTGCCGGGGCATGTCCCTTTGGACGTTTGAACCTGTAGAATACATGTGGGAGAAAATGCGTACCATACAAGCATGCCATATATGCGCCCTAAATATGCGCCATATAACCCCCCCCAAACGTTCAAATAAGGACAAGGTACACCTCAAATGCATAGAATCATGACACATCACACAGAATGAGAAAAAAATTGGCACAACAGATCATACATCCAACTGCCTGGGCTTCAACTCCCTGCCATATCTGCTGTGAGCAGGTCTCACTCTGCCTGTGGCTGTCTCCTGCATCTGTGGATCAGAGTCATTAGCACATCGTTGTGAAAGCTTAGCAGAGTGTCTCCCAGGCGGCCTGCCGCGGCGGGGGGCCCTGGCCAACTGTACCTGGTCATCAGCTAACACAAAAGCAAGTTTGAGTCTGTTAATGCAGACTAAGTCCCTCCTGTCTCCCAAATCGAGCAAAAAATGCTTTTCTCCGGTTTCTAACACTCTGAACGGTCCATCGTAAGGTGGTCTTAAGCCTAACCTCTGTGCGTCGTGTCTAACAAAGACGAATTCTGCATTCTTTAAGGCTTTAGGCACAAAAACGCGTGGAAAACTGTGATGAACTGGACCGGGGAGGGTGTGTGACCCCGCATCGCCCTGCAGCAGCTGAGCGGGGGGGGCGCTCTGGAGCGGGGTTCTCAGGAAGGAATTCTCCCGGTAACCGGAGAGGTTGGGCGAAGACAAGTTCGGCCGGAGAGGCTTGCAAATTTTCTTTAGGTGCTGAACGCAACCCTAATAAAACCCATGGAAGCTTATCAACCCAATTTGTGTCCGTGAGAGCCGCTCTGAGGGCTGCTTTCAATGACCGGTGAAAGCGTTCACACAAACCGTTGGCCTGGGGGTTATACGCAGTCGTGCGATGAATTTTCACCCCCAGGCTGAGTGCCATGGATGACCAGAGCTCGGAAACAAACTGGGGTCCTCTGTCAGACGTTATGTCTGACGGGACTCCAAAGCGCGCGACCCAAGCTGTTAAAAAAGCACGCGCAATGTCTGCTGCTGTGGTTGACGCCAGAGGAACCGCCTCTGGCCAGCGCGTAGTGCGGTCCACCATAGTTAGAAGGTGTGTGAACCCCTGTGACAGCGGGAGGGGTCCGACCAAGTCGATATGCACATGGTCAAAGCGTTTGGCTGGGATGTGAAAAGGTTCTAGAGGGGCCCGTGTGTGCTTGTGTACCTTTGCCCTTTGACACGCTGCGCAGGCTGCAGCCCACTCTTTGACCTGTTTACGCAGCCCCGGCCAAACAAACTTCTCTCCTACCATTTTGATCGACGCGCGGACGCCCGGGTGTGCCAGCGAATGTATTAAGTCAAAAACACGGCAACGCCACGCAGCCGGGACCACGGGGCGGGGGCGCCCCGTGGAGGTATCGCAGATTAGGGGGGGCATGCCTCTTTGATGCACCCTGTGCTCCAGCCTTAGCCCTGTTGGCCCAGACTGGAGCGCGCGCACGTCCGCATCGTTAACCTGCTCAGCGGCCATGGCTGCATAATCTAACCCAACGCAGACCGGGGCTGTGAGCGCTTCCGCGCCGCAAGCCTGGCCCGAGTCTACAGCCGCCGAGTCTGCCCCCTGGGGGCCTGGCATTGCAACTGCACGCGAGAGACAATCTGCCACTACATTGTGTTTACCCGCCACGTGTTGAATGTCGGTGGTAAACTCCGAAATTGCAGCCAGCTGTCTCTGTTGTCGGCCCGACCAAGGCTCTGAAATCTTAGCCATTGCAAAAGTTAATGGTTTATGGTCCACAAAAGCGGTGAAACGGCGCCCTTCCAACCAGAACTGAAAGTGGCGGATGGCCAAATGCAGGGCTAAAAGCTCCCTATCAAACGCGCTGTATTTACGCTCGTTATCGCGCAATGTTTTGCTGAAAAACGCGAGTGGTTGCCAGCTCCCTGCTACCAGTTGCTCGACGACCGCTCCCACTGCCACGTCGGAGGCGTCCGTGGTTAGCGCCATGCGAGCTGCTGGCACCGGGTGTGCCAATAATGCAGCGTTCGCGAGGGCCGATTTGACCTGTGAGAAAGCGCGCTCCCGGTCCGGGGACTACTCGACCTTAGAAGCAGGTTTTTTTGTTTTTTGTTTTTTTTTGTTACTTATTTGTACCCATAGGTAGACTTGGTTTGCAGTCTGGTGGCAAGCCACCGGCTGCTGGTCGCTGCGTGCGCGAGCGCCCTAAACCTACATGTTTTTGGTGTGCGGGAGGAAACCGGAGAAATCCCGGAGTAAACCCGCGCAACACGGGGAGAACATGCAAACTCCACACAGCTCACTGTTGGTCGGGGGCTGGGATCGAACCCACGATCTCATGATCCCCGCGATCTCCCGGCCGAGGGTAAAACTGTGCTGCCACAGTGCGCAAGGTTTTTGCTTCTTTAATGCCGCGTACAATGGGTGCATGAGCCGTGCCGCGTTTGGGAGGAAACGGTTATAAAAATTGACCATCCCCAAAAATTCTTGCAGCGCCTTAACTGTCTGCAGTTGGGGGAAATCCGTTATCGCGCGCACTTTATCCGGTAGCGGGACCGCACCCTCTGGAGACACGCGATGTCCCAAAAAAATCGATTTGCGCTACCCCGAATTGGCACTTCGCTGGGTTAATGATCAGCCCGTGCTCTGTCAGCCTCTGAAAAACGGCTGTGAGGTGGCATTTGTGCTCGGCTTCGGATGCACTGGCTACCAAAATATCATCCAAATAAGCGAATACGAAAGGGAGGCCGCGCAGCACTGCATCCATCATGCGTTGGAACGTCTGCGCGGCGCCCTTGAGGCCGAAGGGCATGCGCAAAAACTCGAAAAGCCCGAAAGGGGTTATAACTGCCGTTTTGGGTATGTCCTGCGCACGGACTGGAACTTGGTGATAACCGCGCACCAAATCTATTTTGGAAAAGATGCGCGCCCCCGCCAAATGTGCTGAAAAATCCTGGATGTGCGGAATCGGATAGCGGTCGTGTGCTGAAGCATTATTTAATCTGCGGAAATCACCGCAAGGGCGCCACAAGCCGTCAGCCTTGGGCACCATGTGCAGGGGTGACGACCAAGGGCTGTTCGAGCGCCTAACAATGCCCAGTTTTTCCAAGTTGGCGAATTCCTCGCGCGCGATGGCCAGTTTAGCTGGGTCCAAGCGCCGAGCTTTTGCAAAAACAGGGTGGCCAGAGGTAGTTATGAAATGCTCGACCCCGTGTTTGGCAACTGACGCTGAAAATGTCGGGACCGTGAGTGTCGGGAACTGGTTGAGTAATGCATGAAACTTACCACCTGCAGCTGTGACATTGGGATGTGCAGAAGGCAGGGCCACCCAAGTTGTGCAGGAGATAGAGTAGAAAGACAGTGCATTTACAATACATCTATTAGCAAGATCAACTAACAAACTGTTTGAGCATAAAAAGTCAGCACCTAGCATGTTGTTGTTAACTGCAGCAACAACGAAGGTCCACTCGAAGGTGCGCCCGTGGAGGGACAGGAGGAGCGTCTTCTCCCCATAGGTTTTGATCGTGGAGCCGTTCGCCGCTAACACCAGGGGTCCGCTGGCAGGCGCCAGCGTGTCCGCATAGGTAGGCTTGACAAAACTTAGCTGGGAGCCCGTGTCCACCAGGAATTCTTTCCCTGAATTCGCGTCCGTCACGAAAAGCAGCTTGTTCTTCGTGCCGAGAGTCGCAGCTGCTACCGGCTCCCGGTCTCGGCGTTTCCCTGGTGCTGGTACCGGCATGGTGGAACGCATCTGCGCGCTTTCTCGGCGAAACGCCGATGGTAGAAACAGAGGGCGTTGTCGGCTCCGCTTCTCCTGGCCTCTGCCGCGGCTGCCGTCAGTGGATCCGGTGCCGCAGCCTCTGGTCTCCCTTCGTCTCGCGGGGGGGCGTTCAGCTCTGCTGCTGCCGTCGTGGCTGCGCGCCGTCTATGGGCGTCGACGAGCCGCTGCGCCTCCTGGCCCAGCTCGTGGTAGTCACGGTTGTCGCGTGGCTGCGAGCTGGCCAGGGTGACTCTCACTGCTGGCGGGAGCGTTCTGAGGAAGAGGTGGGCGAAGATAAAGCTGTCGTCATCCTCGCCTCTCAGGCTCATCATCTTCGCCATCAGATCTGCCGGCCTGTCTGCTTCCCCCTCTGTCAGCGCCAGGAGCTTCTCTGCTCGCTCTTCCAGCGAGGGAGTGAAGGCTCGAATGAGGGCGGCTTTCAGTGCGCCATACTTGTTGTCTTGGGGCGGGTGGTTGGTCAGGCTCTCCACCCGCTGCACTGTGAGGCTGTCCAGCTTCGCAACGACATGGTAGAACCTCGTTGCGTCCGCTGAGGTTCCCCGAAGGTGGAACTGCTCCTCCACAGTGGTAAACCAGGAGCGCGGGTTATGTTGCCAGAAATCGGGCAGCTGTAGTGTGGTAGCTGCGTTAACCCGGTTGGCCCCTGAAGAGTCCGGTGCGGAAAGCTCGCCGTCACCGGCCATGTTAGTCGTAGGTCACCAGTGTAGAGGATGCCTTCACAAACGAGACTGAGTTTATTTCTCAGGAAAGTTTTATTTGGAGTCTCATCCTCTAACATCAAGTATCTCAACAAAAGAGACAGGACAAGCTTCCCTCACAGCTCTTATACCCCCAGAGACACAAAACCCCCCACATCAAATATATCACACCTTCAACCCACAGTCAGTTCAGTAAATATATGAACCCACAGTCCTTCAGTAACATATAGCCTCCGAGGCTCGTTGGCGTCTCTGTTCTCTTCTCCGCCTCGGGGGCTCCTGCTGGGACATTGTCTCTGACTTCCTGTCTCCCCAGCAACCACTTCACACCTGCCGAGGTCCTTGCCGGGGCATGTCCCTTTGGACGTTTGAACCTGTAGAATACATGTGGGAGAAAATGCGTACCATACAAGCATGCCATATATGCGCCCTAAATATGCGCCATACAGTGAAGAATAAATGCCTGTTGTGTCACAAATCCTCTCTCATTATTTGTGTGAGCCCTTGAAATGTCACAATATAAATGGCGTCCTGTACAGCCTGAATCTCAACTATGCTGCCATTCTTTAATGATCCATCCATCTTCTACCATTTACCCGGGGATCTGGGTCATGGGGGCATCAGTCCAGGCAGAGTAGCCCAGACTTCTGCCCAGTTCACATAGCACTGTAGAAGAGCTTGGAATGATGAGGCGATGTGACTTATAAACCAAAGTTTATTATCAGCTTTGCTCCTCTAACAAGTCTCATCTAGTGCAGCAGCAGAAGAAGTCAGAGAGCGAACACATTCGGCTCTGTGTACTTATACTCACACACAACAAAAGACATGCATACAAAGCTGACATCCCCGAGACTTCCGGGAAGATGGCGGAGAGACATAACACTTAAACAAAGAGCTCTCCCTAGCCGGATTAAAAATCATCGGTAAATGGCCAACTCGACATAAACGAATCAATAAACTAAGGGATGAAAACACGAAGGAACCGGGCACAAGGACAAAAACAGGGTAAAATTGAAGAATTCCTCTCCAACAACGCAGGAAAAACCGCTGTACGCAAAGCCCGAAAAAACGAGATGTCCACAGCAGTGAAAATGGAGGACGCCAGACTCGACAACATGAACGCTGGCATCGCCAGTTTGGGTGAAGAGTTGAGAGAATTCAAGCGACAGCTACAACAGGATTTAGCGGCTCTTAAGGAGGAACTGAAAAAAGAAATTAAGGAGGAAATCATGGACCTCCGAAGAGAAATGGAGCGTAAATTAACGGAAAACATGGAGGAGCTGCGCTCCCAGCGGGCGTGTATGACAGAAGCGCAGACCCGAATTTCGGAACTAGAAGATTGGAAAAGCGAGGCAAACGAACAACTACAGACCCTGACGACGCAAACGCAGAGGATGCAGGAGAAAATAAACGACTTGGAGAGCAGATCCCGATGAAGCAATATGCGCATCTTTGGAATTCCGGAGGGCATTGAAGGCAACTCGATGACAAAATTCATGGATCAGTTCTTAAAAAAAGAACTGGAAATACCCGGAGAAACGGATCTGCAGATTCAACGGGCGCACAGAACACCGGCACAGAACCCGAAAACAAACTCTCCACCCAGGTCAGTTGTGGTAAACTTTGTGAAATATGACATAAAGGAAAGAATCCTGACGCAAGCATGGAAAAAAAAGATACGAATCGGCGACAAACAGGTATTTTTTGACCATGACTACCCGACAGAAATCGTGCAGCAGCGGAAGAAATATGCCAATATTAAAAAAACGCTGAAAGAGAAAAAAATTAGATTCCAAACGCCGCTAACGAAAATGAGGATTCATTGGGAGGAAGGCACAAGAACCTACAACACGGCCGAAGAGGCAGCGCGGGATATGATGGAGCGGGGCCTTGAGGTGAGCGTGCCGAAGGAGACGGCTGGAGCAGCGGCGGCCCTGAACGCACCACGACAGACGGAGTGGAGACGAGTGAACGGCGGAAGAAGGGGGAGAGACGTAGAGCAGCGGGCCCAGGACAAGCTACAAGGCTTTCAACTGAAAGCCTAGATCATAACAAAGATTAAGAAAGGCACAGAAGAAATGAAGGCCAAGAAGACAAGGTAAAAGAGAAACAGACGGCTAGGAGAGGTTTAAGTGATATTTGTTGGACATTTCTAGACTTATGACTATTACTTTGATAGTAATTAGAAGTCTAGGGAGGGCCCTTCACTCTGTGAAGACAAACCCCCCACCCACCAACAGGGACCAGTGGGCAGAAGAAAGGCCCAAAGTACGGAGGTCGAGTTTTTTTAATGTGTTTTTATATAAATATGTGTTATTTTTGTTGTTAAAGGGGCTAGGAGCACAAGTTAAAAAAATGGAAAAACATGAATATGGGTAAAAATCTTAAGATAATGACACTAAACGTGAATGGTCTGAACTCACCTGTTAAAAGGGAAAGAATAATAAGAAAATTCAAGAAGGAAAAAGCTGAAATTATATTTATGCAAGAGACACATTTGAGCAAGGCAGAACATGTGAAACTAAAGAGATTTGGCTATAAGAACTCCTACTACAGTTCATTTAAGGGAGGAGCAAAAAGGGGGGTTATGATACTAATCTCAAACAAAATACAATTTGAAAGTGAACAGGAAATCCAGGATAAAGAAGGCAGGTATGTAATAATAAAGGGAAGAATAGATGGTATGCAGATCACATTAGTGAACATCTATGCCCCACCAGAAAGTGACAAGGGTTTTTTTCAACATCTGTTTGATCTCATAGCAACACACAGTGAAGGAGTCCTAATTTGTGGAGGAGACTTAAATGCTGTCATGGATCATGAAGTTGACACAACAAGTGTTAAGAAGACAAAAAAACATGTAACAAAGTTCATAAGAACCTCACTGGCAGAAATGGGTATGGTAGACATATGGAGGGACCTACACCCACTCGAAAAAGACTATACACATTATTCAGCAGTCCATAAAGTACACTCTAGAATAGATTACTTCCTTATGAATGAAGGTGACAGACACAGGGTGAGAAATTGTTGGATTGGAGGGGCAGAAATATCAGATCATAATCCTATATACATGGAAATATATTTAAACAATAGAAAACAACAAACAACATGGAAACTTAACGTAGGACTGTTAAATGATGAGAAAATGAAAGAAAGAATAAAAATAAACATAAACGAATATATCCAAGAGAATGACAATGAAGAAGTGGACCCAACAATACTATGGGACGCACTAAAAGCCGTGTTAAGGGGTAAATTAATTGTTGAAACAGGAAAAGCAAATAAGACTAAACTGGAAGCGTATGAACAAAGATGTGAGAGACTAAGGGAATTAGAACGTAAACATCAAAGCACAAATGATCCAAAAATATATCAAGAAATTAAAGAAGAAAAAACAAAGATAAAAGAAACACAAATGGATGAAATTGAAAGGAAAAATAGATATCTAAAGCAAAAATATTATGAAACGGGACCAAAAGCCACAAAACTGCTGGCAAAACGGTTAAGAAAACAACAAACAATGAATAATGTATACAAGATTAAAGACCCCACCACAAATAAAACCACAGTTAACCCAGAAAACATCGAAGAAATTTTCCATAATTTCTACCAAGAACTATACTCGCAACCTGAAGAAACAAATACTAAAGATATCAAAAAATTTCTAGACACATTGGACTTGCCATCAATAGGAAATCAACAAAATGAAAAACTAACAGCAGAAATAACAACACAAGAGATCAGAGATGTGATTAAGTCACTTAAAAATGGTAAATCACCAGGTAGTGATGGATACCCATCTGAGTTTTATAAACTGTTTATAGAAGAACTCTTGCCACAACTCCTAAAGTCATTTAATTGGACGCTGAACAACAACAAAATACCTCCAACATGGAACGAAGCAATCATTTCAGTTATTTTAAAACCAGGGAAAGATAAAGAACAATGCGGAAACTATAGACCAATCTCTTTATTAAATGTAGTTTATAAAATATACACAACAATTATATGTAAACGAATAAAGACATTCTTGACGGAATTGATAGAAGATGATCAAACTGGATTCATAGAGGGACGCCAAACACATGACAATATCAGGAGAACAATACATATAATTAACCAAATACATAAAGAAAAGAAAAGCGCAGTAATAATGAGTTTAGACGCAGAAAAAGCATTTGACAGGGTTAACTGGAAATTCCTATATAGTGTACTGGAGCGCTTTGGATTTAACGAAAAATCAGTACAATGCATAAGGACGCTATATCAAGAACCTGTGGCAAGAATCAAGATAAACGGTAGCTTAACAGACAAAGTAAATATACAAAGATCAACTAGGCAGGGATGCTGCTTATCGCCCACCTTGTTTGCTCTGTTCATAGAACCATTGGCTCAAGCGATACGACAAAATAAGAAATTAAAAGGTGTAACAATAAAGGGGGCGGAACACAAGATTGGGCTATTTGCAGACGATATTATAGTTTATCTTGAACAACCAGATAAATCAATAATGGAAATGATGAACTTGATAGAAAATTTTGGAAAATTATCAGGATACAAGATAAACATAACAAAAACACAAATACTGACATTCCACTATAACCCTCTAAACCAGATAACTGATAAGATCAAACTAAACTGGAAGCAAAAAGAAATAAAATACCTTGGAGTGAACATACCTAAAGACCTAAGCAAAATATATAAAGCAAACTATGATAGGTTGGAACAAGAAATAAAAAAAGATATTGATAGATGGTCAATCTTAAATATGGATCTGAATTCAAAAATTGAGACAGTCAAAATCAGCATACAACCTAGATTACTTTACCTCTTCCAGGCTATACCGACAGAGATTCCAGATGCCCAATTCTCAAAGTGGGACAGGATGATATCGAGATTTGTTTGGGGAGGTAAAAAACCAAGAGTGAAATATAAAACCCTCCAATTACCAAAAGAGAAAGGAGGCATGGGCCTACCGAGTCTAAAGGAATATTACTACTCAGCACAAATAAGATATATCATATGTTGGTGCGACGAGGGATATGAGGCCAAATGGAAAGAAATGGAAAAGGAAATTGAGGGACTCCCAGTACAAAGCATAATAGGGGATAAAGATGCATATAAGCAAATCAAACAAATAGACCCAATCACTAAATTTACTTTAGAACTGTGGTATAAAATAGTACAAAAATATAATATAAGGGAAGACATAAAACTATTGAAATGGGTAGCATTTGACAGTCAGTTTGAACCGGCAAAACAAGATAGGGGATACAAAAATCTGGTGAACAAGGGAATCACAGCATGGGGCAATATCGGAAAAAAAGATCTCGGGAGCTTTGTAAATATCAGGAGAAAATTTAAATTAGAAAGATCGGAATTTTTCAGATATCTGCAGATGAGAGATTACTATATGAAGAAGATTAGGCATAACCTCCAAACAGATGTGAACGAGATTATACAACTTATTTTAAGCTCATATGCAGGAAATAAAATAAGAATTATTTCAAAACTATATCAGAAACTTATGACAAACAATCATACAAGTAACTATATAAAGGAGAAATGGGAGAAAGAGCTCAATTTAAACATAACAGAAGAAAGCTGGCAGGAAATATGGAAAACACAACACACATCAACAAATTCAAGGGCATGGAGGGAATTTGGATGGAAAAACCTGATTCGCTTTTTCATTACACCACAGATTCAAGGAAAATATACAAATACCCAATCTTTATGCTGGAGGGGATGTGGGGCTCAAAATGCAGACCACTCACATATGTTTTGGAAATGCTACAAAATATCATCATTTTGGAAATCTATGCATGTGACAATACAGAGGATATTAGGATATAATATACCAATGAACTGTAACCTGATGTACTTATGTGATCTTAAAAAAGACAGTGTTATACAGGCTGAGGACAGATATCTAGTTAAAATCTTGTTGATTGCATGTAAAAAAACTATCACAAAAAAATGGCGATCAGAAGTTCTTCCTGACCAAGAACAATGGACTGACATTGTTGAGGACATACGTATGATGGAAAAACTAACATATCGACGAAGAATGCAAGAAGGAATATGGGAGAAAAAATGGCGGAAATGGACACACTACAAAGTGCAACAACGAGGCAGAAATTGAAAGAATAACCAAAGACACTGAAAAAACCAGAAGAATTAAGAGATGGAAACTAAAAACTTGATGCTCCAACATTTGTCCCCCCCCCTTTTATTTATTTTTTTTTTTTTTTTTTTATTTTTATTTTGTTTATTTTTTTTTTATTTTTCCCTACCCTAACCCCTTTGTTTTTTAAATGTAGAATGTGATCTGAATGCATTATATATGATGAAAAATGAATAAAAATCTAAGTTACAAAAAAAGATGAAAGAGGTCTCCAATTTTCATCATAGGTATACCTCAACTATGAGAGACAAAATGAGAAAAAAAAAATCCAGAAAATCACATTGAAGGATTTTTAATGAATTAATTGGTAAATTCCTCGGTAAAATAAGTATTTGGTCAATAACAAAAGTTCATCTCAATACTTTGTTATATACCCTTTGTTGGCAATGACAGAGGTCAAACGTTTTCTGTAAGTCTTCACAAGGTTTTCGCACACTGTTGCTGGTATTTTGGCCCATTCCTCCATGCAGATCTCCTCTAGAGCAGTGATGTTTTAGGGCTGTTGCTAGGGCTGTCGCTGGGCAACACGGACTTTCAACTCCTTCCAAAGATTTTCTATGGGGTTGAGATCTGGAGAGTGGCTAGGCCACTCCAGGACCTTGAAATGCTTCTTACGAAGCCACTCCTTCGTTGCCCGGGCCGTGTGTTTGGGATCATTGTCATGCTAAAAGACCCAGCCACGTTTCATCTTCAATGCCCTTGCTGATGGAAGGAGGTTTTCACTCAAATCACTCAATGCTCTGCACTGTGTGTTCATATATTCATATATTTATTCCATCCAGCTACAATGCTCTGCACTGTGTGTCTGTGTGTGTGTGTGTGTATATATATATTTTATAGTAATATGTACATATGTATATTAGCTGCTCTTGCTTGCTTGTTTTTTTTCTTGCCTTCTGATTGTTGCTCTGAGTGTTGCTATCCCTGTGCTGTTGCAATCCTGGAATTTCCCCGTTGTGGGACTAATAAAGGCTTATCTTATCTTATCTTATCTTATCTTATCTTATCTTATCTTAAAATCTCATGATACATGGCCCCATTCATTCTTTCCTTTACACGGATCAGTCATCCTGGTCCCTTTGCAGAAGAACAGCCCCAAAGCATGATGTTTCCACCCCCATGATTCACAGTAGCTATGGTGTTCTTTCTCCTCCAAACACGACAAGTTGAGTTTTGACAATAAAGTTCTATTTTGGTTTCATCTGACCATATGACATTCTCCCAGTCCTCTTCTGGATCATCCAAATGCTCTCTAGCAAACTTCAGACGGGCCTGGACATGTACTGGCTTAAGCAGGGGGACACGTCTGGCACTGCAGGATTTGAGTCCCTGGTGGCGTAGTGTGTTACTGATGGTGTGGAGTGTGTGAAATCACAGGCAGATTCATTTCAAATGATTTATTGCACACTCACATCTCACGAGCACTCGTCACATCACGAGCACAGAACAGACTGACTGGTCTCATTAAACATCCTTCTCTCTCTACATCAAGTTACATTTCACAAGATTCAAGGCACTTCCTAATAACAGCAGGACATCTACACCACACTTCATTCAACCCCCACTCCCACTGTTCTCCCATGTGTATTCATTGTCTCTGTCTAAGGTGTGAAATAACCTGAGGCCTGAGGCCCACATTGCCCCCCCCCAGCAACTTAGATAGAACAATAGCACATCAGTCCACATGCTGTTTCAGCTTCAGCCTCCTCCCATATCTGCTGCAACTGGGTTTTACCACCTCCGTGGCGCTGCTGTGCCGGTGGGAGGCTGCTGGAAGTGTGTCTGACTGCAGGTGAGCCGTGGAGAGGGCAGCGGGGGGGGGGGGTTCACTCTGCCCGTGTGGCTGCTCTGATGAATCGTTTCCCTGGGGAGCTCTCCGTGGGGGCCTTCCACGCCGAGGGGCCCTAGCCAACAGCACTTGCTCGTCCGCCACAACGAAAGCGGGTTTGAGTCTGTCTATGCCAATTTTTTCCCTCCTACCCCCCAAGTCTAGCAAAAAATGCTTATCCCCTGTTTCCAGCACTCTGAACGGTCCATCATAGGGTGGGCACAATGGAGGGCGGTGGGCGTCGTGTCTGACAAACACAAACTCTGCATTCTTCAAAGTTTTGGGCACAAAAACACGCGGAAAACTGTGGTGGGCAGGTCCCGGCAGCGTGCCTGTGTTTGCGCTACGCTGCAAAAGCTGAGAAGGGGAGCTGCCGGGCGTGGGATTATCTGGCAGAAATTCCCCGGGCAGTCGTAGTGGCTGCGCAAAAACGAGCTCTGCCGGGGAAGCTTCCAGATTCTCTTTCGGCGCGGAGCGCAACCCCAATAAGACCCACTGTAACTTGTCTACCCAATTTGCATCCGTCAATGAAGCCCTGAGTGCTGCTTTGAGTGATCTATGAAAACGCTTGCATAACCCATTGGCCTGTGGGTTGTATGCGGTTGTGCGGTGAATTGTAATGCCCAGGCTGCAGGCCATCGTGGACCAGAGTTCAGAAACAAATTGCGGGCCCCTGTCGGACGTAATGTCCGATGGGACTCCAAAACGTGCCACCCATGCTGTTAAAAAAGCGTGTGCCACGTCTGCGGACGTGGTTGCCGCCAGCGGAACCGCTTCTGGCCAGCGCGTAGTGCGGTCCACCATTGTCATGAGGTGCGTGCACCCCTGTGATGGCGGGAGGGGGCCCACGAGGTCCACGTGAACATGGTCGAACCTCTTAGCCGGAATACGAAACGGCTCCAAGGGAGCCTTCGTGTGTCTGTGTACCTTGGCTCGTTGGCATGCCACGCAGGCTGCAGCCCACTCTTTAACTTGTTTGTGTAGGCTCGGCCACACAAACGTCTCTCCCACCATTTTGACGGATGCGCGCACTCCTGGGTGTGCCAGAGTGTGAACCGACTCAAACACGCGGCGGCGCCACGCGACCAGGACCACGGGACGCGGGCGACCCGTGGAGACATCGCAGATTAGGGGGGGCATGCCGTCTTGCAGCACCCTGCTCTCCAGCCTTAACCCTGTTGGTCCAGACTGGAGCGCGCGCACGTCTGCATCGCTAATCTGCTCTGCGGCCATGGCTGCGTAATCTATGCCCACGCAGACTGGGGCCACCACGGCGCACAAGAGGCAGTCCGCCACTACATTCAGTTTACCCGACACATGCTGAATATCGGTAGTAAACTCTGAGATCGCGGCCAGCTGTCTCTGCTGCCGGCCCGACCACGGTTCTGAAACCTTGGCCATCGCGGAAGTTAGCAGCTTGTGGTCTACGAACGCGGTGAAGCTGCGCCCTTCCAGCCAGAGCTGGAAGTGGCGAATGGCCAGGTGGAGAGCCAGCAACTCTCTGTCAAACGCGCTGTATTTACGTTCACTGTCGCGCAAAGTTCTGCTGAAAAAGGTGAGCGGCTGCCAAGCCCCGGCAACACACTGCTCCACGACAGCCCCTATGGCCATGTCTGAAGCGTCGGTGGTGAGCACTATGCGGGCCGTCTGGTCTGGATGTGCCAGCAGTGCGGCGTTTGCCAGAGCTGCTTTAACTTCCGAGAACGCCCGCTCTCGCTCCGGGGTCCATTCGACCCTATCCGCGGGTTTCTGTTACTTGAGCGCGGCGTACAATGGTTGCGTGAGCTGCGCCGCGCGGGGAAGGAAACGGTTATAAAAGTTCACCATTCCCAAAAATTCCTGCAGCACCCTGACCGTCTGAGGCCGGGGAAAATCCACCACGGCGCGCAGTTTGTCGGGCAGCGGGATCGCTCCTTCTGGAGAGACGCGGTGCCCTAAAAAATCAATCTCCGTTACGCCGAACTGGCATTTCGCCGGGTTGATTATTAACCCGTGCTCCTCCAGCCTCCGGAAAACTGTCGTGAGGTGGGTTTCGTGTTCGTCTTCGGACGCGCTGGCTACCAGGAAATCGTCCAGGTAGACGAACACGAACGGGAGATCGCGCAGCACTGCATCCATCATGCGCTGGAACGTCTGTGCCGCTCCTTTTAACCCGAATGGCATGCGCAGGAACTCGAATAGACTGAACGGAGTTATTACCGCTGTTTTGGGTACGTCCTCAGCGCGCACTGGGACTTGGTGGTAACCGCGGACCAGATCTATTTTGGAAAAAATGCGTGCCCCGGCGAGGTGAACGGAAAAATCCTGTATGTGGGGAATCAGGTAGCGGTCGTGCGCTGTGGCGTTGTTCAACCTGCGGAAATCACCGCACGGTTGCCACGATCCCTCAGCCTTAGGGACCATGTGTAGCAGGGATGCCCATGGGCTGTTCGAGCGCCTGATGATGCCCAACCTTTCCAGGTTGGCAAACTCCTCGCGCGCTATGGCCAGTTTAGCTGCATCCTAGGGCCGAGGTCTTGCAAAAATGGGCGGTCCGGTGGTGGTAATAAAGTGCTCCACCCCGTGTTTAGCGATGGCCGCGGAAAATGTTGGGACCGTGAGTGCTGGGAACTGAGTGAGCAGTGTATGGAACTTACCACCTGTAGCTGTGACGTTGGCTTGTGCTGTTGGCTGGGTCACTCGAGCTATACAGGGGAGAG